>JAMPIV010012067.1:0-345000 GCA_024509875.1 Oreohelix idahoensis
TGAAATGGGATGGGGAAAATGATTTGATAGGAGTTTGGGAGTTAGGGGTAAGATGGGGGGTGGTGATGGTGTGGGTGAGGATTGGGTTTTATGTGTGTTATGTGGAATGGTGATTATTATGTGGGGTAGGGATTTTGGGGGGTAAGAGAATTATTAATGATGAGATGATTTGGGAGGTGTTGGGAGAAGGAATGTGATGTATAGGTTTTGGAAAGATGGGATAATGTGATTGGTGGGTTAGTGGAAATGGGGATTGTTGTTTTGGTGTTTAGGGGTTTTAAGTTGTATGGTAGTGGGATGGGTATAATTGGTATCAAGTTGGGGTGGTTGGTGGGTTGGGGGTTGAAGAGGATGGGAGATGGAAAGGGAGGTTATTAGGTGTAATGTATGTGGGTAGGGTTGTGGGGGGGTATAGTTGTGGTAAAGAAAAAATGTTCGAAAGTTTTCATAGTGAGAAGTTTGGAGAGTAATACGAGATTGATAGTGTGCGGTAGGTCGCTCGCGGCTAGCCCGCGCAAAGGTGTTTTGACTGAATGTTGGTTACTGAGATACGGTAATCTCAAGACAGTACGTTTTTCTGGCAGGGGCTTCGGAATGGTTGTTATCCCATTCCGCTAGTGTGTCCAGTATATATGTTGTGAAAGGAATATTTGATAATTTGCAAGAATGTAACTTGTAAGTTGAAGATATTATGAGGCAACGGATTGTTAATGCATTGTATTCATATTGATTCAAAGTCATGGACTATTGTGAACTGCAATGGATGCAGTTTTTTTTTACGGATACTTTTGCTGTACTATTATGAAATGAAATATGTGCTGCTATGTCCTGCAGCCTATTCACTTATTTGCTGCTTCATGTTTATGATGTGAACCATCTTGCAATTGTGTCTACGTGAGTCTGTCGTAATAAACTGTATAACTTTACCAGGAGTTTCAACGGTTCCTGACTTTTTTACGTTTGCTGAAGTGTGTGTGATGGCTACAGAGTCATAATCTAAAACTACATGACATTCGTGTATCTTAACATTGTCCTCCATACCACTTATACACATATGTCCAGTCATCCTGTCTGCAGAAGGTGTTAAAGCAAATACACATCTTTAACATAAGTGGTCGCCAGTGATTCGGGGTATAAACAGTCTAGAAGTAGTTGGACAGTATCGCCCTATAAACCGCTAACATAACAGTGTTATGGAGTGTTGCTAAGTACAGAAGTTTACTGTGATGTCAGTTTCAGCAGGATTTACAGTGTTCACAGTACTGATTTTTTGATGCGCAAGTTGTTCCAGTCAAGATTTACAGTGTTTTCCAGTCCTTCTTATGGTATGCCGGTTTTCAAGTACCCGTCATACAGTATTTTCAAGAACCTGAGATGTGGAAAGTACCTGTTCCTGTACCTTGCAACGTTGGAATTCCAGTACTCATCACCATTACTGTTCTTCAGATTTTGTGATATCTGTTGCCCATCATTCTCGTTGTTATGGAGGCCAGGAGCTTTTTCCTTTGCAAGATAAGTGGTTGTTTGTATTGTAAACTGTGCCACTGTATGTTTAATTGGGCCTTCCTCAGAGCTTGGGCTATTTATTCGTTGACTTGTGCTGTGTTAGATGTTCTATGTGTAGGTGGGTTTGGTGGGGTTGGTGACTTACGAAGAGGACATCCCAGTTCACCCAGGGCCTTGGTAAGCATTCTTTAGGATTTAGTTTGTGAGTCCCAATTAAGCGGTAATTCCGGTTCAAGGCTAAAAAAACCTTGCCGAAGTGCAGATAGCTACTTGTCCCACGCGAAAGTAATTGTTTAGGTTTGACAAATCGTCTCAGTGTTGTTCTCGTAATATTTTTCTCTGTTCCTTAGTTTTTTGATTAATTTGTTTGTGGGTGTCTTTCTCTCCTGGCTGTCTTTTATTTCTATACAAATTTTTCGTTTATACACTGTGCTGTTGCTTGTCTTGTCACGCTTTTCGCAGTGTCATTGCATACTTTTTCTTCAGTTTGCTGTATTGATTAGTTGATTCTGCGAACGTGGTCATTTGTTCTTTATATCTTGTCTTCGTCACTCTTGTTTACGTTGTCTATTTCTCTCATGGTCAGATAATATTATGATGCATATTTTGTAAGTAATTAATAACATTATTAATAGTTGGAAAGGTGATTATACAAGTTCTTAAGCAAAGACTTGTCACCCACTGAGTTGGGATATAAAGTGATTTTTTCCAATATATTTACATAATGGTACATATCGTGTAAAATAGAGGGCATAATGTTTAGTTTTTTTTTAGACTACTTTATTAAACAAAGGGAAATCCCTTGGTATGACTACTGAGGGAGTAAAAGAATTCGCACATGTCGAATATGACAAAGCTCAGAAATTCGAAGAGAGGAAACTTCAAATAGAAATTGAAAAAAACAAAAAAATGGAGGCTGAAAAAAACAGAAAATGTAGGCGGAAGAAAGAAAATTGCAGATGTAGGCAGAAGAGAGAAAATTTCAGATGGAAACTGAAAAACAGAAAAATTGAGGCTGAAAAAACAGAAATTAGAGGCTGAAGAAAGAAAAATTCAAAAGACAATGGAAATGGAAGAGAAAAAAATTCAACAGCAAATGCAAATGCAAATGGAAGAGAGGAAACCTTCAGAATGCAGGTCTGAAACAAAATACGAGGCTGCACGAGGAAAAGGTGTTGTCTATAGAGCTGGAGAGATTAAAGGTGATGAATAATGTTAATACAATACACAAAATCCTACAGACACTTAAACTACTTCTCATAAGACAAATACTTATTCTTATAAGCTCATTTTGCCTGCTTTTAAACCTACCTCTGACAATGTCGTATTTTATCTAAATAGATTTGAACTTACATGTGAATCTCAGAAGATAGACAAGTCGGAATATTGTGCTCGACTTATGCAACTACATTCGGGGGTGAAGCTTATGAATGTTTGTAAGTAGGTTGGAGGGGTCCCGACAAAAATAACTATGATACTGTCAGGGCTGCCTTTGATAAAGTAAAATACCAACTTAATGAAGATGGTTAATTGTCTGCGCTTTAAGACTCTCTGTTACCGGAGACTGGGGAAGATTTTTCATAGTTTATAGCAAATATACGTCTTACGTTTTCACGTTGGATTGAACTTTCAAAGACTGAACACACAAATGAAGCCCTTATGGACTTATTGCTCCGTGACAAAGTCATGTCATCAGTTAACACTTCTTTTCTTTCCTTTCTACATGAGCGAAAGCCTACGAACTTGAAAGATATGGAACAATACTGTTGCCAATACGTCACGGCACACCCCAAAGGTGACTGTTAGCCACTCTCAAGTCAGAGAGGGTTTACCCGTGGCTTGGGCAATAGCATATGGTCCTAATTTGCTCGCCATAGATCTCAAAGTACTGATCTCGCAATTTTGGTAGGAGAGATAATCGTGATTTTGGACAGTACCAAGGGGTCCACCCACGTTAGTAATTCTCTTTCTCCAAGAAACTGGAGACAATTTAACGGACCTCAGCATTTTGGTTCCAACAATTATGGAAATTTTGGAAGGGGGTAACTACACTAGAGATTATCAACCTTACAATAATTTTTCTCGCAGACAACAAAAATCCAACTAATAGATATTTTGATCAAAGGGGAAATAGTAATCGCAACTATGCTAACTGGGGTTCAAATCAGAACAATGGTCATAATAAAGGAAATAGCAATGGTCCCAATAGAGATAATAGTCGTGTGATAGATCGCGATATATGACGGTAGATCTCCAAATGATAGATCGCAGTCGCCATTGCTAACTCTGCTCAACAGGAGCCCCAGGGTTATCAATAATCAAGGTAACAATAATGATAGTGTCTCAAACGCTACTGCTTGCTCTGCTTTCAATTTCGAGAAAGCATCTCAGTGCCCTGAGTGCACAACTTTGTTCCAACCTACAGCTATAATTACCTTGAGTTGCGGTCATCCTCTTCCGATGGCTCTTCCTGCCTTAGCTGCGCATGACGGAAGAGGGTCTCTTACTTTACATAAGGGATTTGTGAATAATAATCCAGTCTCAGTTCTTTTTGATTCCGGATACGCAACTGTTGGAATTAGACAGTCTCTAGTTCATCCATCTTGCGAAACAGGTAATAATGTGAAATGTGTGACATTCGGTGGGATAGTTGAGCGTTTTCCGACTGCCATAGTCCACATTGCAACACCGTTTTTCACTGGTTATATACACGCATGTAAGCTCAGAGCGCCTATCGCTGACCTTACTGTCGGATAGATACATGGTGTAAAGGTGTGTACGCCGGTACAAATTGCTGCTTTGGAACGGCAACATAACCTTACTGCTTCCACCTTAGGGGCTATGCCACGGTCTTATCACCAGGTGCATTCTGCTGACGTGATACATTCTGCTGATTTGGTGAAATCTTGCAGTATTGATGATACGGTTGTTCATCATACTAATTTTGGTGCTTCTTTTAGCCCAGTTCGACATACCTCAGTACGTCGTTACTCTAACTTTGATCCTTCTTTAAGTACCATTATAGAGGAAGATCCTTCGGTTTTGTCTGACACACACACTAACTTTATAGCTACGACTGAATCTACATCCAGTCACATTTATTGCCACTTCTTTGCCACAATGACTAAGTGTTTTTTTTTTTTTGCTGCATGTACGAACTTAATTGTTAGTACATATCTATACCTTATGAGTTTCTTTACTTTTCTTACTGGGCCGGTTAGCTCAGTATCTTCGTCTTTTTGTCGTACTTACTGCTTTTTTTTTAAACTTCGACGTAGGTCCAAGTTTACTACTGTCTGTTTTTGCATCTTTATTGTATGCTTCTTGCTTTTTTCTTTGCCCGGTACACAGGCTATGATTTCAGTTCAGCCTTTGAGGTGTACGCATTTGTCAACTGCATTTCCTTTGTCTTGCGCAAAATCTCAGATTGTCAGCCATCATTACACTCTTGGTCATCATTACTCTCAACATGACGTTGGTATCATGTGTATATTCATGACTTTTCTCTACATCGTTGCACACTGCTATTTTTTTCGAACACTTTTATCACCCTATATAATTAATGATTCTTGATTAATCTGTGCTACTTTCTCTGTTACCCTTTCTTGTGTAACGGAGGAAGGTTTGATTAACATCTTACAGTGGTCAGAAGTTTACACAGCCACATTTGATAGGTTAAATTTAAAGTTAATTGTTGCCTTTCATAAAATCCTACCGTTATTAAAATAGTGATTTTCATTTGTGTTTTTTCACAGCGACAGCTTTCCCATGAGAATCAGAGTTGCTATGTTACGTGATTAGGCTATTACTTTTCAACCTGTTGTATATGTCGCCTTGGGCAAGTTTTTCTGTTCCAGTGAAGACGGTCAGAATTTTGCCGCCTTACTAGATGATTATGTATCCTCACACTCACAAGAGTTTTCAAGATCACTGGAGCTGTTAATATTTATAGTGCATGTTTAATTTAAGACATTGTATTATTTCCTTTTTTATGCACCATGCCATTGCCATTTTGTTCTTGTATGACGGTGTTTGATATAAATATTGAACGTGTTACTATTATAGTGATAATACAATTTAAACTTAGATTATCATTACGATACATTGTGGTATTGTACATTGGAAACATGCTTTTTCTGAACATTGTGATGTATTTTTGTTTACCCCGCGCGTGATTGTGCGTCAGGAATAACTATGTATAACACTATTGTTAATTTGGATGTCTATTATGAGTTCATCATTTGTACTCCATAAGTTTAGTAACTTAGTTATTTTGCATATTATGCTATTTTTTTTAGATGGTAGCTAGCTATTTGTTCTTTGGTTTAGATATGCATTGTTTTTTCTAATATATGCTGTTTTGCCATAATTGTGTTTATTTATACAATGCATTGTTTAACTTAATTGTTACCATGTTGTACCATTGTTTTTTTTTTTCTCCTATTCTCATGTCATTGCCTTCTTTCATTGCTGGTCATTCTTCTTTTACTTCATCTTTTCTTTTCATTTTCTATCTATTATTTCATACACAGTCTACACTGGATATACTTCATATTTCTGTGTATCTGATTATCTTTGTATACTTATCTGATTACTTTGTATACTTTATTTGCTCCCTTTATACTTACTTCCATTACTTTTTTGTTGATTTAAAAATATGACTTAACATAATATAATTATTTGTTGTAGATATTAGAATGTCATCGACCTCAAATTTTTGTTCGATGTAATTGTCAAAAAAAAAATGATGATATCATTTTTTTCCCCGGGGGTCGGTGTACTCTGTTAAGTCATATTTTTTATTAATGGGAGTTAAGTGTTAAAGACTTGAATGTACAGGTCGGATTTTTGTACACGCTAGTAAACATGCTCTGCGTGATGAGAATTTTTTAGGTGGGGGTGGTATGCTCAGTAATGTCTAAACTGTTACCTGACTAGTTGTTAGTTTGTTTTAAAATATGATAAAGAAAACTGTTCGAAAGTTCCTAGTGAGATTTTTGGGGTAGGTACGGTTTGAGCTGAGCGGTAGTCTCTCGCGGCTAACCCGCGCATGTGTTTTGGCTGAGCTGTACTGAGATACGGTAATCTCAAGACAGTACGTTTCTGGCAGGGCTTCAGAATGGTTGTTATCCATTCCGCTAGTGTGTTCCAGTATATATGTTGTGAAAGGAATATTTGATAATTGCAGAAATTATTGAAGATATTATGAGGCCACGGATTGTACAGGCCATTATTCCATATTCATATTCCTCTGATGGATTGTTTGCAGAGAGAGTGTTGAAGAGAATGTTGTTTTCTCCCAGGGGACTTATTATTCAAAGCCACAGATCACGTTGGCTTTTAATGCATTGTATTCATATTGATTCAAAGTCATGGACTATTGTGAACTGCAATGGATGCAGTTTTTTTTGACGGATACGTTTGGCTGTACTATAATGAAATGAAATATGTGCTGCTATGTCCTGCAGCCTATTCACTTATTTGCTGCTTCATGTTGATGATGTGAACCGTCTTGCAATTGTGTCTATGTGAGTCTGTCGTAATAAACTGTATAACGTTACCAGGAGTTTCAACGTTTCCCGACTTTTTACGTTTGCTGAGGTGTGTGTGATGGCTACAGAGACTTAATCTAAAACTACATGACATTCGCGTATCTTAACATTGTCCTCCATACCACTTATACACATATGTCCAACCATCCTGCCTGCAGAAGGTGTTAAAGCAAATTCACATCTTTAACAATGACATTGCACTACTCGCGCATTCACATCAACACATTCAAGACAAAACCGATAGACTGAATAAGTATGGCCAGCAGGTTGGCCTGAACATCAATTTGAAGAAGACAGAAGTCATGACACTAAATGTGGGCAATCCTGAGCCAATAACAGTAAGGAACCAGAAGTTAGAACAGACAGACACATTTACTTACCTAGGATGCATAATAACACCTGACGGTGGAACAAGCAAGGACATTAACAACAGAATGAATAAAGCGAGAACTACCTTTGCTGTTCTCAACAACATTTGGAAGTCTTCCCAGTACAACACAAACACCAAATTAAGACTGTATTAGAGCTGTGTACTTTCTGTGCTTCTCTATGGTGCGGAATGTTGGAGAGTAACGGAGAAGGAAATGGCGAAACTGTCCTCCTTCCACACAATCTGCCTAAGGAAAATTCTCCGAATATTTTCACCAAACACCATCAGCAACCAAAAACTACTTATTCAGAGTAACCAGGAGGACATGCACACCATCATAGCTGGCAGACGCTGGAGTTGGGTTGGCCACATCCTCAGAAGGGACCCTGATACCATCATAAGAACAGCTATGCTATGGAACCCCGAGGGAAAGCGAAAGAGAGGCCGACCAAAAGCAACTTGGCGGAGAACTGTGGAAGCCGAGATGCAAAGAATGAACCAGAGTTGGGGCACTGTACGAAGTATGGCCGCGGACCGAGCAAAGTGGAATCAATTTGTTGCTGCCCTACAAGACGCCACCAGGCGTGATGGCCGCTGACTGCTTTGACGGTTGGTGGTTATGGATCAAAGAAGAATGTACAACTCGTTCATGTAATGTGTAGTACCACGGGCACAGAACTGTTTTGACATGCCTACAAAATCTGGTAAACTTCAATTGATACTTCCACATGACAATTCATTTATTGTACAAACTAGATGCCCTATTCATGATGCTGGAACGTGGTCCACGAATGCTGTACATCTCATCGATAGTCGTCAACTTCTAGTGACTTGTCGCTAACTGTTAACTTTTACGAACTTACGTGTCTACCTTCGGTTTCCAGATGAATTATTGTCATATTGCTCCTCGAATGGTATGGACAAGGTCATGCATTAACCGTTTATCGCAGACTTTTCAGTCCTGAATATTTGTCGGTTCTATAAAATATTCATGGGCATATTCATATATATTTATATATATAATATATATATATATATATATATATTATATATATATATATATTATATATATATATATATATATATATATATATATATATATATATAATAATAATAATAATATAATAATAATAATAGCCCCTTCAGTCATAACTGACTATGGGAATGCGCCCCTGAGGTGGCAGCCCTCAGCTGCTTATTTTCCTGGTGCTCCTTTCGACGTTTTCTCCTCACCTCTGCTTCTTGTGTGAGCCTCTCTTCGCCCAATCTGAGGTGGTGCCGCAAATAGCATCGCCACTTAGTGCGATCGGCAGCTTCATCCTCCCATGTTGCTGGATCCATGTCCAGTGCCCTCATATCTCTCTTGCACACATCTTTGAACCTCAGCTGTGGTCGCCCAACTGTTCTCTTGCCATCTGCTAATTGTCCGTAGAAGATATCTTTTGGGATGCGACCATCTTCCATGCGGCGAACATGGCCAAGCCAGCGAAGTCTGCGCTGTCTAAGCAGCGTATACATACTTTGAAGGCCAGCACGTGACAACACTTCGACATTTGTCACTTTATCTTTCCACGAGATGCAGAGGATGCGGCGTAGACACCGCAAATGGAAGGTATTGAGCCTTCTTTCTTGCTTAGCATAGGTCGTCCAGGTCTCGCTGCCATATAGGAGTGTGCTGGTGACGCAGGCATTATATACCGCAGCTTTGGTCTTCATTGTGAGTTTAGAGTTCCCCCAAACACGCGATGTGAGGCGGGCAAAGGTAGCTGCAGCTTTGCCAATGCGGCTGTCGATTTCTGTATCCAGTGAGAGTTTGTCATTGATGGTAGACCCTAGGTATGTGAAGTGGTGCACCACTGCCAATTCATAGTTATCGATAGTGATAACTGGTGCAGCACCTACATCCTGACTCAGCACATTCGTTTTCTTTAGACTTATTGTGAGGCCAAAGTCCTTGCATGCTTTAGTGAAGCGATTCATCAAGCTCTGAAGCTCCTGTTGGCTTTGAGTGACAACTGCAGCATCATCAGCGAACAACAAGTCTCTTATAGTGACCCTTCTGATTTTTGTTTTTGCCTTCAGCCTTGAAAGATTAAACAGACGGCCATCTGACCTAGTGTGAAGGCATATTCCTTCAGTTGCATCTCTGAATGCATGTTTCAAGAGTAAGGCAAAGAAGATTCCGAAGAGGGTCGGAGCCAGAACACAGCCTTGTTTAACGCCACTTCGTATATCAAAGGGCTGTGACGTGCTTCCAGCATATTGGACTGTTCCCTTCATGTCGTCATGGAATGACTTTATCATTTCCAGCATTTTAGAAGGGCAGCCTATTTTCAGGAGGATTTTAAAGAGTCCATCCCTACTAACCAGGTCGAACGCTTTTGTGAGGTCTATAAAGGCGATATATAATGGTCTTTTCTGCTCTCTTGATTTTTCCTGAAGCTGGCGGAGAGAGAAGATCATGTCTGTTGTTGATCTGCCAGCTCTGAATCCACACTGTGCCTCTGGATATATGCGCTCAGCTAACTTGTGTAGTCGCATTAAGATGACTTTGGGAAAAACCTTACCAACAATACTAAGAAGAGAGATGCCTCTGTAGTTATTGCAATCACTTCTGTCGCCTTTATTTTTATACAGTGTTACAATCTTGGCATCTCGCATGTCTTGAGGAATAGTTGTCTCTTCCCAGCACTGGCACAGCATCCTATGCAGGGGATGTAATAGCGTGCTCTTACAGCATTTGATTAAATCAGGAGGAATCCCATCACTGCCTGGTGCTTTGCCAGAGGCCAAGCTATCAATGGCCTTACTGAGTTCCTCTAATGTTGGTTCGGCATCCAGCTCCTCCATAGTTGGCAGACTATTGACAATTCACTGCGACCTTCAAGAAAGTGCTCAGTAGCCCTCAGCATGGTGATACTATTACAGAGAACTGGGAGCATCTACGGAACACCATTCAAAGTACTGCACTTGCCACCTTTGGTAAGAAAACAGCAAAGTCAAATGACTGGTTTGACGCTTCATCAGATGTGATGGCACCTGTTATTGAAGCTAAGCGCAGTGCTATGAATGAATACAAACGTTCACCGAGTGCCAGAACCCTACAGATCCTGAGGGCTACGAGAAGCAAAGTTCAACAAACTGCTCGACGCTGTGCAAATGACTATTGGCTCCAGCTCAGTGAGAGCATCCAGATCGCAGCGCAAACAGGCAACATTAGACAAATGTATGACGGTATAAAGAAAGCACTTGGCCCCCATAAAAGTAAGACGGCACCGCTAAAAACCATCAGCGGAGAGAAGCTAACCGATAAGGGTAAGCAGATGGAGAGGTGGGTCGAGCACTACTCTGAGCTTTACGCTAGAGACAATACCGTTACGCCTGCAGCCCTTGATGCTGTCAATAGTCTGCCAACTATGGAGGAGCTGGATGCCGAACCAACATTAGAGGAACTCAGTAAGGCCATTGATAGCTTGGCCTCTGGCAAAGCACCAGGCAGTGATGGGATTCCTCCTGATTTAATCAAATGCTGTAAGAGCACGCTATTACATCCCCTGCATAGGATGCTGTGCCAGTGCTGGGAAGAGACAACTATTCCTCAAGACATGCGAGATGCCAAGATTGTAACACTGTATAAAAATAAAGGCGACAGAAGTGATTGCAATAACTACAGAGGCATCTCTCTTCTTAGTATTGTTGGTAAGGTTTTTCCCAAAGTCATCTTAATGCGACTACACAAGTTAGCTGAGCGCATATATCCAGAGGCACAGTGTGGATTCAGAGCTGGCAGATCAACAACAGACATGATCTTCTCTCTCCGCCAGCTTCAGGAAAAATCAAGAGAGCAGAAAAGACCATTATATATCGCCTTTATAGACCTCACAAAAGCGTTCGACCTGGTTAGTAGGGATGGACTCTTTAAAATCCTCCTGAAAATAGGCTGCCCTTCTAAAATGCTGGAAATGATAAAGTCATTCCATGACGACATGAAGGGAACAGTCCAATATGCTGGAAGCACGTCACAGCCCTTTGATATACGAAGTGGCGTTAAACAAGGCTGTGTTCTGGCTCCGACCCTCTTCGGAATCTTCTTTGCCTTACTCTTGAAACATGCATTCAGAGATGCAACTGAAGGAATATGCCTTCACACTAGGTCAGATGGCCGTCTGTTTAATCTTTCAAGGCTGAAGGCAAAAACGAAAATCAGAAGGGTCACTATAAGAGACTTGTTGTTCGCTGATGATGCTGCAGTTGTCACTCAAAGCCAACAGGAGCTTCAGAGCTTGATGAATCGCTTCACTAAAGCATGCAAGGACTTTGGCCTCACAATAAGTCTAAAGAAAACGAATGTGCTGAGTCAGGATGTAGGTGCTGCACCAGTTATCACTATCGATAACTATGAATTGGCAGTGGTGCACCACTTCACATACCTAGGGTCTACCATCAATGACAAACTCTCACTGGATACAGAAATCGACAGCCGCATTGGCAAAGCTGCAGCTACCTTTGCCCGCCTCACATCGCGTGTTTGGGGAAACTCTAAACTCACAATGAAGACCAAAGCTGCGGTATATAATGCCTGTGTCACCAGCACACTCCTATATGGCAGCGAGACCTGGACAACTTATGCTAAGCAAGAAAGAAGGCTCAATACCTTCCATTTGCGGTGTCTACGCCGCATCCTCTGCATCTCGTGGAAAGATAAAGTGACAAATGTCGAAGTGTTGTCACGTGCTGGCCTTCAAAGTATGTATACGCTGCTTAGACAGCGCAGACTTCGCTGGCTTGGCCATGTTCGCCGCATGGAAGATGGTCGCATCCCAAAAGATATCTTCTACGGACAATTAGCAGATGGCAAGAGAACAGTTGGGCGACCACAGCTGAGGTTCAAAGATGTGTGCAAGAGAGATATGAGGGCACTGGACATGGATCCAGCAACATGGGAGGATGAAGCTGCCGATCGCACTAAGTGGCGATGCTATTTGCGGCACCACCTCAGATTGGGCGAAGAGAGGCTCACACAAGAAGCAGAGGTGAGGAGAAAACGTCGAAAGGAGCACCAGGAAAATAAGCAGCTGAGGGCTGCCACCTCAGGGGCGCATTCCCATAGTCAGTTATGACTGAAGGGGCTATTATTATTATTATATTATTATTATTATATATATATATATATATATATATATATATATATATATATATATATATATATATATATATATATATATATATATATATATATATATATATATATATATATATATGAATATGCCCATGAATATTTTATAGAACCGACAAATATTCAGGACTGAAAAGTCTGCGATAAACGGTTAATGCATGACCTTGTCCATACCATTCGAGGAGCAATATGACAATAATTCATCTGGAAACCGAAGGTAGACACGTAAGTTCCTAAAAGTTAACAGTTAGCGACAAGTCACTAGAAGTTGACGACTATCAATGAGATGTACAGCATTCGTGGACCACGTTCCAGCATCATGAATAGGGCATCTAGTTTGTACAATGAAATGATTCGAACTGTCTCAAGGATGTCATGTGGAAGACATATCAATTGAAGTTTACCAGATTTTGTAGGCATGTCAAAACAGTTCTGTGCCCGTGGTACTACACATTACATGAACGAGTTGTACATTCTTCTTTGATCCATAACCACCAACCGTCAAAGCAGTCAGCGGCCATCACGCCTGGTGGCGTCTTGTAGGGCAGCAACAAATTGATTCCACTTTGCTCGGTCCGCGGCCATACTTCGTACAGTGCCCCAACTCTGGTTCATTCTTTGCATCTCGGCTTCCACAGTTCTCCGCCAAGTTGCTTTTGGTCGGCCTCTCTTTCGCTTTCCCTCGGGGTTCCATAGCATAGCTGTTCTTATGATGGTATCAGGGTCCCTTCTGAGGATGTGGCCAACCCAACTCCAGCGTCTGCCAGCTATGATGGTGTGCATGTCCTCCTGGTTACTCTGAATAAGTAGTTCTTGGTTGCTGATGGTGTTTGGCGAAAATATTCGGAGAATTTTCCTTAGGCAGATTGTGTGGAAGGAGGACAGTTTCGCCATTTCCTTCTCCGTTACTCTCCAACATTCCGCACCATAGAGAAGCACAGAAAGTACACAGCTCTAATACAGTCTTAATTTGGTGTTTGTGTTGTACTGGGAAGACTTCCAAATGTTGTTGAGAACAGCAAAGGTAGTTCTCGCTTTATTCATTCTGTTGTTAATGTCCTTGCTTGTTCCGCCGTCAGGTGTTATTATGCATCCTAGGTAAGTAAATGTGTCTGTCTGTTCTAACTTCTGGTTCCTTACTGTTATTGACTCAGGATTGCCCACATTTAGTGTCATGACTTCTGTCTTCTTCAAATTGATGTTCAGGCCAACCTGCTGGCCATACTTATTCAGTCTATCGGTTTTGTCTTGAATGTGTTGACGTGAATGCGCGAGTTGTGCAATGTCATTGTTAAAGATGTGAATTTGCTTTAACACCTTCTGCAGGCAGGATGGTTGGACATATGTGTATAAGTGGTATGGAGGACAATGTTAAGATACGCGAATGTCATGGAGTTTTAGATTAAGTCTCTGTAGCCATCACACACACCTCAGCAAACGTAAAAAGTCAGGAAACGTTGAAACTCCTGGTAACGTTATACAGTTTATTACGACAGACTCACATAGACACAATTGCAAGACGGTTCACATCATCAACATGAAGCAGCAAATAAGTGAATAGGCTGCAGGACATAGCAGCACATATTTCATTTCATTATAGTACAGCCAAACGTATCCGTCAAAAAAAACTGCATCCATTGCAGTTCACAATAGTCCATGACTTTGAATCAATATGAATACAATGCATTAACAAGCCAACGTGATCTGTGGCTTTGAATAATAAGTCCCCTGGGAGAAAACAACATTCTCTTCAACACTCTATCTATCTGCAAACAATCCATCAGAGGAATATGAATATGGAATAATGGCCTGTACAATCCGTGGCCTCATAATATCTTCAATAATTTCTGCAATTATCAAATATTCCTTTCACAACATATATACTGGAACACACTAGCGGAATGGATAACAACCATTCTGAAGCCCTGCCAGAAACGTACTGTCTTGAGATTACCGTATCTCAGTACAGCTCAGCCAAAACACATGCGCGGGTTAGCCGCGAGAGACTACCGCTCAGCTCAAACCGTACCTACCCCAAAAATCTCACTAGGAACTTTCGAACAGTTTTCTTTATCATATTTTAAAACAAACTAACAACTAGTCAGGTAACAGTTTAAACATTACTGAGCATACCACCCCCACCTAAAAAATTCTCATCACGCAGAGCATGTTTACTAGCGTGTACAAAAATCCGACCTGTACATTCAAGTCTTTAACACTTAACTCCCATTAATAAAAAATATGACTTAACAGAGTACACCGACCCCCGGGGAAAAAAATGATATCATCATTTTTTTTTTGACAATTACATCGAACAAAAATTTGAGGTCGATGACATTCTAATATCTACAACAAATAATTATATTATGTTAAGTCATATTTTTAAATCAACAAAAAAGTAATGGAAGTAAGTATAAAGGGAGCAAATAAAGTATACAAAGTAATCAGATAAGTATACAAAGATAATCAGATACACAGAAATATGAAGTATATCCAGTGTAGACTGTGTATGAAATAATAGATAGAAAATTAAAAGAAAAGATGAAGTAAAAGAAGAATGACCAGCAATGAAAGAAGGCAATGACATGAGAATAGGAGAAAAAAAAAACAATGGTACAACATGGTAACAATTAAGTTAAACAATGCATTGTATAAATAAACACAATTATGGCAAAACAGCATATATTAGAAAAAAACAATGCATATCTAAACCAAAGAACAAATAGCTAGCTACCATCTAAAAAAAATAGCATAATATGCAAAATAACTAAGTTACTAAACTTATGGAGTACAAATGATGAACTCATAATAGACATCCAAATTAACAATAGTGTTATACATAGTTATTCCTGACGCACAATCACGCGCGGGGTAAACAAAAATACATCACAATGTTCAGAAAAAGCATGTTTCCAATGTACAATACCACAATGTATCGTAATGATAATCTAAGTTTAAATTGTATTATCACTATAATAGTAACACGTTCAATATTTATATCAAACACTGTCATACAAGAACAAAATGGCAATGGCATGGTGCATAAAAAAGGAAATAATACAATGTCTTAAATTAAACATGCACTATAAATATTAACAGCTCCAGTGATCTTGAAAACTCTTGTGAGTGTGAGGATACATAATCATCTAGTAAGGCGGCAAAATTCTGACCGTCTTCACTGGAACAGAAAAACTTGCCCAAGGCGACATATACAACAGGTTGAAAAGTAATAGCCTAATCACATAACATAGCAACTCTGATTCTCATGGGAAAGCCGTTGCTGTGAAAAAACACAAATGAAAATCACTATTTTAATAACGGTAGGATTTTATGAAAGGCAACAATTAACTTTACACTTAACCTATCAAATGTGGCTGTGTAAACTTCTGACCCCTGTAAGATGCTAATCAAACCTTCCTCCGTTACCCAAGAAAGGGTAACAGAGAAAGTAGCACAGATTAATCAAGAATCATTAATTATATAGGGTGATAAAAGTGTTCGAAAAAAATAGCAGTGTGCAACGATGTAGAGAAAAGTCATGAATATACACATAATACCAACGTCATGTTGAGAGTAATGATGACCAAGAGTGTAATGATGGCTGACAATCTGAGATTTTGCGCAAGACAAAGGAAATGCAGTTGACAAATGCGTACACCTCAAAGGCTGAACTGAAATCATAGCCTGTGTACCGGGCAAAGAAAAAAAGCAAGAAGCATACAATAAAGATGCAAAAACAGACAGTAGTAAACTTGGACCTACGTCGAAGTTTAAAAGAAAAGCAGTAAGTACGACAAAAAGACGAAGATACTGAGCTAACCGGCCCAGTAAGAAAAGTAAAGAAACTCATAAGGTATAGATATGTACTAACAATTAAGTTCGTACATGCAGCAAAAAAAAAAACACTAGTCATTGTGGCAAAGAAATGGCAATAAATGTGACTGGATGTAGATTCAGTCATAGCTATAAAGTTAGTGTGTGTGTCAGACAAAACCGAAGGATCTTCCTCTATAATGGTACTTAAAGAAGAATCAAAGTTAGAGTAACGACGTACTGAGGTATGTCGAACTGGGCTAAAAGAAGCACCAAAATTAGTATGATGAACAACCGTATCATCAATACTGCAAGATTTCACCAAATCAGCAGAATGTATCACGTCAGCAGAATGCACCTGGTGATAAGACCGTGGCATAGCCCCTAAGGTGGAAGCAGTAAGGTTATGTTGCCGTTCCAAAGCAGCAATTTGTACCGGCGTACACACCTTTACACCATGTATCTGTCCGACAGTAAGGTCAGCGATAGGCGCTCTGAGCTTACATGCGTGTATATAACCAGTGAAAAACGGTGTGGCAATGTGGACTATGGCAGTCGGAAAAGTCTCAACTGTTCCACCGAATGTCACACATTTCACCATTTTACCTGTTGCGCAAGATGGATGGACTAGAGACTGTCTAATTCCAACAGTTGCGTATCCCGAATCAAAAAGTACTGAGACAGGATTATTATTCACAAATCCCTTATGTAAAGTAAGAGACCCTCTTTCGTCATGCGCAGCTAAGGCAGGAAGAGTGGGTAGAGAATGACCGCAACTCAAGGTAGTTATAGCTGTAGGTTGGAACAAAGTTGTGCACTCAGGGCACTGAGATGCTTTCTCGAAATCGAAAGCAGAGCAAGCAGTAGCGTTTGAGACACTATCATTATTGTTACCTTGATTATTGATAACCTGGGGCTCCTGTTGAGCAGAGTTAGCATGGCGATGCGATCTATCATTTGGAGATCTACCGTCATATCGCGATCTATCGCGACTATTATCTCTATTGGGACCATTGCTATTTCCTTTATTATGACCATTGTTCTGATTTGAACCCCAGTTAGCATAGTTGCGATTACTATTTCCCCTTTGATCAAAATATCTATTAGATGGATTTTGTTGTCTGCGAGAAAAATTATTGTAAGGTTGATAATCTCTAGTGTAGTTACCCCTTCCAAAATTTCCATAATTGTTGGAACCAAAATGCTGAGGTCCGTTAAATTGTCTCCAGTTTCTTGGAGAAAGAGAATTACTACGTGGTGGACCCCTTGGTACTGTCCAAAATCACGATTATCTCTCCTACCAAAATTGCGATCAGTACTTTGAGATCTATGGCGCAAATTAGGACCATATGCTATTGCCCAAGCCACGGGTAAACCCTCTCTGACTTGAGAGTGGCTAACAGTCACCTTTGGGTGTGCCGTGACGTATTGGCAACAGTATTGTTCCATATCTTTCAAGTTCGTAGGCTTTCGCTCATGTAGAAAGGAAAGAAAAGAAGTGTTAACTGATGACATGACTTTGTCACGGAGCAATAAGTCCATAAGGGCTTCATATGTGTGTTCAGTTTTTGAAAGTTCAATCCAACGTGAAAACGTAAGACGTATATTTGCTATAAACTATGAAAAATCTTCCCCAGTCTCCGGTAACAGAGTCTTAAAGCGCAGACAATAACCATCTTCATTAAGTTGGTATTTCTTTATCAAGGCAGCCCTGACAGTATCATAGTTATTTTTGTCGGGCCCCTCCAACCTACTTACAACATTCATAGCTTCACCCGAATGTAGTTGCATAAGTCGAGCACAATATTCCGACTTGTCTATCTTCTGAGATTCACATGTAAGTTCAAATCTATTTAGATAAAATACGACATTGTCAGAGGTAGGTTTAAAAGCAGGCAAAATGAGCTTATAAGAATAAGTATTTGTCTTATGAGAAGTAGTTTAAGTGTCTGTAGGATTTTGTGTATTAACATTATTCATCACCTTTAATCTCTCCAGCTCTATAGACAACACCTTTTCCTCGTGCAGCCTCGTATTTTGTTCAGCCTGCATCTGAAGGTTTCCTCTCTTCCATTTGCATTTGCATTTGCTGTTGAATTTTTTTCTCTTCCATTTCCATTTGCTTTTGAATTTTTCTTTCTTCAGCCTCTAATTTCTGTTTTTCAGCCTCAATTTTCTGTTTTTCAGTTTCCATCTGAAATTTTCTCTCTTCTGCCTACATCTGCAATTTTCTTTCTTCCGCCTCCATTTTCTGTTTTTCAGCCTCCATTTTTTTGTTTTTCAATTTCTATTTGAAGTTTCCTCTCTTCGAATTTCTGAGCTTTGTCATATTCGACATGTGCGAATTCTTTTACTCCCTCAGTAGTCATACCAAGGGATTTCCCTTGTTTAATAAAGTAGTCTAAACTAAACATTATGCTCTATCTTACACGATATGTACCTTATGTAAATATATTGGAAAAAATCACTTTATCCCAACTCAGTGGGTGACAAGTCTTTGCTTAAGAACTTGTATAATCACCTTTCCAACTATTAATAATGTTATTAATTACTTACAAAATATGCATCATAATATTATCTGACCATGAGAGAAATAGACAACGTAAACAAGAGTGACGAAGACAAGATATAAAGAACAAATGACCACGTTCGCAGAATCAACTAATCAATACAGCAAACTGAAGAAAAAGTATGCAATGACACTGCGAAAAGCGTGACAAGACAAGCAACAGCACAGTGTATAAACGAAAAATTTGTATAGAAATAAAAGACAGCCAGGAGAGAAAGACACCCACAAACAAATTAATCAAAATACTAAGGAACAGAGAAAAATATAACGACAACAACACTGAGACGTTTCGTCACTCCTAAACAATTACTGTCGTGAGGGACAAGTAGCGATCTGAACTTCGGCAAGGTTTTTAGCCTTGAACCAGAATTACCGCTTAATTGAGACTCACTAAATCCTAAAGAACGCTTACCAAGGCCCTGGGTGAACTGGGATGTCCCCTTCGTAAGTCACCAACCCAACCAAACCCGCCTAAACATAGAACATATAACATAGAACAAGTCAAAGGATAACTAGCCTAAGCTTTGAGGAAGGCTCAATTAAACATACAGTGGTACAGTTTACAATACAAACAACCACTTATATTGCAAAGGAAAAAAACTCCCGGCCTCCGTAACAACGAGAATGATGGGCAACGGATATCACAAAATCTGAAGAACAGTAATGGTGATGGGTACTGGAACTCCAACGTTGCAAGGTACAGGAACAGGTACTTTCCACCTCTCAGGTTCTTGAAAATACTGTATGACGTGTACTTGAAAACCGGCATACCATAAGAAGGACTGGAAACACTGTAAATCTAGACTGGAACAACTTGCGCATCAAAAAATCACCGATGTGAACACTGTAAATCCTGCTGAACTGACATCACAGTAAACTTCTGTACTTGGCAACACTCCATAACACTGTCATGTTAGCGGTTTATAGGGCGATACTGTGCAACTACTTCTAGACTGTTTATACTCCGAATCACTGTCGACCACTTATGTTAAAGATGGGAATTTGCTTTAACACCTTCTGCAGGCAGGATGGCTGGACATACGTGTATAAGTGGTATGGAGGACAATGTTAAGATACACGAATGTCATGTAGTTTTAGATTATGTCTCTGTAGCCATCACACACACTTCAGCAAACGTAAAAAGTCGGGAAACGTTGAAACTCCTGGTAACGTTATACAGTTTATTACAACAGACTCATGTAGACACAATTGCAAGACGGTTCACATCATCAACATGAAGCAGCAAATAAGTGAATAGGCTGCAGGACATAGCAGCACATATTTCATTTCATAATAGTACAGCCAAAAGTATCCGTAAAAAAAAACTGCATCCATTGCAGTTCACAATAGTCCATGACTTTGAATCAATATGAATACAATGCATTAACAAGCCAACGTGATCTGTGGCTTTGAATAATAAGTCCCCTGGGAGAAAACAACATTCTCTTCAACACTCTATCTATCTGCAAACAATCCATCACAGGAATATGAATATGGAATAATGGCCTGTACAATCCGTGGCCTCATAATATCTTCAATAAAGTACATTCTGCAATTATCAAATATTCCTTTCACAACATATATACTGGAACACACTAGCGGAATGGATAACAACCATTCCGAAGCCCTGCCAGAAACGTACTGTCTTGAGATTACCGTATCTCAGTACAGCTCAGTCAAAACACATGCGCGGGCTAGCCGCGAGCGACTACCGCTCAGCTCAAACCGTACCTACCCCAAAAATCTCACTAGGAACTTTCGAACAGTTTTCTTTATCATATTTTAAAACAAACTAACAACTAGTCAGGTAACAGTTTAAACATTACTGAGCATACCACCCCCACCTAAAAAATTCTCTCATCACGCAGAGCGTGTTTACTAGTGTGTACAAAAATCCGACCTGTACATTCAAGTCTTTAACACTTAACTCCCATTAATAAAAAATATGACTTAACAGTCATCTGCATAATCCAGGTCTTCCAGTGTAGAAAACGTTGTCCATCTAATTCCTCTTGGACTGCCCTCTGTTGTCTGGCGCATCACCCAATCTATGACAGTCAAAAATAATGTTGTTGATAATGGGCATCCCTGTCATACTCCTGTTTTCACTTCGAAAGATACATTACTCGATCCAACACTGCACGTAAAGTTAGAATAGAGGCTTTTTATGATGGAAAAAATGCGGCTGGGAATTCCATAAGCCCTCAGAATTTTCCATAGGCTGTCCCTGCGTATGCTGTCGAAAGCCTTTTCAAAATCAACAAAGTTAATGTACAGCTGTCTCTGCCATTCTGAGCACTGCTCTATAATGTTCCTGAGGGTAAATATATGATCTGCACATCTTCTGTTCTTCCTGAAGCCCGCTTGTTCTTTCCTCAGTTTATGGTCAACTGCTTTTGAAATTTTCTGGATGATTATCCTGCCTAGTATTTTGCTGGGAACTGAGATGAGGGTAATTCCTCTCCAGTTGTTGCAGTCTGCAAGGTCGCCCTTCTTGGGCAATTTGACAATTATTCCTTTACTCCACTCTGTTGGTGTTGTCTCAGTTTCCCAGACTTGTGCAAATAGTGGTTCTAATAGTTCTGCTGCTAGTTCAGGGTCTGTCTTGAATAGCTCAGCATTTAGATTGGCGTGACCAGGCGCTTTTCCATTTTTTAGCCCTTTGATGGCTGTGATGATTTCTTCTTTTCGTGGAATGTCTGTATTTACGTCTAAGTCACTTTCAGCCTCAGAAACATTCAGCTGAGTCTCTGGTGGTTCCTTATTCAGTGTTTCTCCGAAGTGCTCTGCCCATCTTGTTTCCTACCCCTGTGCTGTGGTGATGAGATTTCCTTGCTTGTTAGTTAGAGACAAGCAAGAAGTTGTACATACAGAGAGTTAATCATCATTGTCGACATCTGCCTGAGGACATCTGGACAGCGCATCAGCGATGATGTTCTGTTCGCCTCTGATTGCTTTGATGTCGAAATCTAATGATTGCATAGCAATGGAAAACCTGGCGACTTTAGCGTTCTTGTGGTCATACCTCTTCAGGTAAGATAAGGCACGCTGGTCGGATTCAATGACGAAGTGAGAGCTGAGTAAATATCTTTGTAGTTTCAGGACAGCCCAAATCACTGCTAATAGTTCCCTTTCTATGACAGAGTACTTTCTCTCAGCCTGGGACCGTTTCCTGGATATGTATGAAACATGATGCAAAATTCCATCAACTCTTTGCATAAATGATCTTCCGATGCCGGTCAGAGAAGCATCTGTTCGAAGCACAAAGGATAAATTCTTATCAAGCAATCTTAATATAAGTAGTGACGAAAACAGTCGTTTAATATACGCTAATGTGGTCTGACAAGCATGTGACCAACGCACCTTGTTGGGCATGCCTTTACTTAACAAAGCAGACAAGTCAGCAGTGATGGAAAAAATATCAGGTATGAACCTACCATAAAATTGAACAAGACCCAGAAGGCTATGCACCTGTTTCTTAGTCTTCGGAATGGATAGGTTAAGAATCTTGGAAACATTGTGTTCTTCGGTTTTAAGCAAACCGTTGCCTACCCTACGGCCTAGGAAAAATATTTCACTGAAGCCAATATGAACTTTAGAGGGTTTAGCAGTTAGGTTATGGGTACGAAGTGTTCATGGGAAGAACACTTTTCTGTACTCAGATCTCTATCGATCCCAGTCTTGAGGACATTTGACTGTTACCTTGCCTAATAGCTGCTTAAGAGTACTCATAGGAAAATACTTTTCTGGACTCAGATCTCTATTTGAATTTCTGAAGAGGCAGATATCATCAATATAGGTAATAACATCAGACCTGTGTGAGAAGATTTTTGCATCATACGGACAAAAGTGGCAGGAGCATTTTCCAACCGAAACACACAAAATTCCAGTGGGAGAGACCCCTAGGAGTGGAGAAAGCAGTTAAAGGTTTAGCTCTATCTGTAAGGGGAACCTTTTGAGAGGTCGAATTTGCTAAAGTAAGTAGCTTTCGACAATTTTGCCAACAAGTCTTCCAGAACTGGCACTGGTTCTGCGTTCGACACAGTAGCATTATTAAATTTTCTGAAATCAGTACACAGTCTAATACTCTTTATCATTCTTTATTATAATTACCATAGGAAAAGAGTATGCAGAGTTTGGCGGAGAAATGATACCAAGGTGTACCATTTGATCTAGGTCTTTTTCAACTTGTTCTTGAAAATTAAGGGGGATAGGATAAGGTCGTACCCGGATAGGGTGGTGATCTGTAAGAACAATGTCGTGAAATATAATGGATGTTCGCCCAGGAATGTCAGTAAGAACCTCCTGAAACGTCTCGAGAAGAGTTCGAACACCATGTTGTTGACGAGAAGAAAGATCAGAGCAAATAATGACATCCTTCCATGATTCAGTGGCCTGTAATGGCATGATAGGAAGAGGTAAAGCCAAATCAGAAAAGGAAGATCTTTACTCCTGGATAACAGATAAAGAGGAATAGTGAGCAGGACGATGAGTAGGCTCGTCAACTGCTTAGAAAATATGTTGAAGATACTCAGGTCGAGCATGAAACTCTTTCAACATGTTGATATGAAAGGTCTTATTTTTGCCTTTAACTTCTACAATATAATCCACATCACTCAATCTGGATATGACCTTATATGGACCACTCCATGCAATAAGCAAGCGATTTTCCTTTTTAGGAAGAAGCACACACGCTTCATCGCATGATAACAATTGTATTAATTTCCTATTGTAGTTTTGAAACCTACGAGATCTTTCTTTTGCTTTTTCTGATGACGCTGTAGCCATCTGACAAGCGTCAATGAGTTTTTGTCTCAAATTGACCACGTACTCATAAGATGACTGGACTTCCTGAGTCATATCTGAATCTGTCAGTAAATATTTTATCAAGGACATAGGACCTTTGGGTTAAGCCCCGAAAACAAGCTTGAATAGAGAGTGTTGAGGATGGTTGCGAGCATTTTGGTTTGAACTTGATTCGGATGGTCGCACCATGTAACACCTCCACTAAATAAGAATAATAATGTTCGCGTATAACGTGGTATGAAGCGTTAAGCTAGTAACGAGAGTCTTTGTGTAGCCTTCGGGCAGATAACAGTGTTTTATTATTAGTGTGGTTAAAACCACTAGGGAATATATATGTGATAGGGTGGGCGAGATAATGATGATGATTATGTTGTGATTGTGATATCACTCTCTTGTCACACTCGCACCGACCCGAACAACAATAAAACTCTTGATTCTAGAGGCAGGGGCTATATTTATTTTTACAGCCCATTCAGTGACAAAGCAAACATTAAACAAATAAACTAGCGAACATAACACCAAACCAAACAAACACCCAACAGTGCCCGATGCTAATGTGCTCAATGCATTTACAGTTTGGCTCTGTCGTCTGTTCTCTCTGGCGGCTGATACTAGGAAAGGTCCGCTGGTAGCTCGCTATCTCTTTTTATAGGCACTAGGCTAATCACTCACTTTACTGCGCTAGGCGTATTAATCTTGACTACTTAAATATCACACGCGATTATCGCTTAGGAATAGCGAAAACACAAATAAAACCTACAGCTATTTAATATAACACAATTCTACACCACAACTTAATTTAAATGCATTATTATGGCATTTTCATCAATCTTCTACTTCAGATTTTTCACAACCCAGGCTCGCGCCGTCACGTGATCTGACAGTCACGTGGGCCGACCGAAAATATATGGGCGACAAACATGCCTTGAACTGAAGTGGGGGTGGGGCCTCAGGGGTGTCTTCCCGGCCCATCACATATCTCCCTCCTGATTTTGTTGTCGTCCCGACAACATCACTCCCTCTGGCGCTTCAGTTGTAACCTCTCAGATCGTCTCGGGGCAGGACCCTCTATTGGCTGCAGGGCATACCAGCCTGGTTCGGGCATTAGACCATGCACGTCCTCCCCAGGATCTGTCTCATCTGGCGAAGCTGGTGCCTCAGGTAGGCCTAGTGTAGCATCTACCAGATTCGGAGAATCATCTTTGTCCTCACTTCGTCTTAGTTCGTGCGCCGCAACCCTCATCTTCAGATTTTCGTTGCTCGCTGGCCTTATCACATAAGGACCACCGCTTGCTTCTGGAATTGACGATACAATGAATTCGTCGTTGGACCACACGTCTTGTATTTTGGCCCTGTCAGTGTAGTGCACTCTTTTCCGCACTCTTTCACCCACTCTCAATGGTGTGGGGCCTGGAAGCTGATTACTTCTCTCCCTCCTGTCAGCGGCCATTTTCTGCATTCTCTCTGCAGCTTTTTGGTGGGCTATGTGCAACCTCTCTAGGTGACCTTGCAGCCACTCGTCAGTTGTCTCCGGCTCTTCATCTGGGCGCGTGCCTATCATGAAGTCTAGAGGAAGCCTCGGTTCTCTGCCGAAGAGGAGGTAGTATGGTGAGTACCCTGTCGAAGAGTGGGGGGTAGAGTTGTAGACCATAACCACCTCCGCTAGATGCTCAGACCACCTTCGCTTCTGGTCGGCTGTCATGGGTCTCAGCAGATCATGCAACGTCTTGTTGAAGCGCTCGCACTGCCCGTTGCCTTTAGGATTGTAAGCTGTAGTGCGGCTCTTGTGGACTCCATATACCTTGCACAGCTCTGCGACTATCGCTGACTCGAAGTTCCGGCCTTGATCAGAGTGTATCCTCTGAGGAGCTCCGAGATACTGGAACCACTTTTCCACCAGGGCCTTGGTGACTGTTGTTGCTTTTTGGTCTCTTGTTGGTATAGCAATGGTGTACTTGCTGAACACATCTGTCAGCACTAATACATTCTCGAACCCTTTGGAATCCCGCTCTAGCAGGGTGAAATCCATTGCTACCACCTCAAGTGGTCTGGAGGCAATCAAGTTTCCCGATGGCCCATGAAACTTCAGTTGAGGTGCCTTGGCAACGTTACATCGGTTGCATCTGCGACAAAAGACGTCAACATCAGCTGTGATGCCTACCCAGAAGCACCTACTTCTCAGCAACTGCAGCATGCGCTCTCTTCCCTGATGGCCCACCCTGTGAGCAGAGTCTAGTATCCGTGGTTTCATGGACTCAGGTATTACCAGTTGTTTTATGCTGGATCCATCTGATCCCTTCACTGTCCGGTATAACAACCCATCTGTCACTTCGAGCCGGTTACTCTGATTAAGTAGTTTCCTTGCAGCCAAGGGGATCTTTCGAGCATCTTTTCCTGCAGGTCTGGTGCCATCCTTTACCATCTTCCTAACCATCGCTACCACATCATCCGCTCCCTGGAGATTTATCAATTCCTCACGCGAATAGGTGGGAAATGCTTGAGTGGTTGCTGGTGCTGTGGTTGATTCGGCCGGTACCCTTTCACTGATATCTTTCTGGCTTGTTGCTGTCATCAACCCTATCTCATATGGTATCTGGGTAAACTCTCCGATAACCTCAGCTGTTATGCCACTTATTGCAACATCTGCGTCATCCTCCAGTTCCTCGCCTGCGGTTTCAATAGGAAAACGGGACAAATAATCTGCATTTCCATTGGCTCTTGCTGCCCGATGTCGGATTGTGTAGTTAAACATCGCCATCTGGGCCATCCATCTCTGCTCTATAGCTCCTAGTTTAGCTTTCTCCCAGAAGGCCAGACCCCTATTGTCTGTAAATACCTCTACTTGTGATCCTAGCAGGTAACCTCTGAACTTCTCAGTCATGGCCCACTTAAGACCTAGCAGTTCCAGTCTCATACTGCTTTTTGAGTTTCTTTCAGAGGGTCGAAGTGTGCGACTTGCATATGCCAAGACTTTCTTTGTTCCATCTTGTACTTGCGAGAGAATTGCTCCCAATCCTTCAAATGATGCATCTACCTCCAGGATAAATGGTAGCGAGAAGTTAGGGAACCCTAGTAGCGGTGTGGAGGTTAGTGCCTTTTTCAGTGTCTCAAAGGCTACAGCACACTCTTCTGTCCACAACTCTCCTATGGGTGACTTACTTCGTCTTTTAGTCTGCATGCCTTGATTGAGCGCAGCTACTAAATCATGTAGCGGTTTGGCTATCTTTGCAAAGCCCGGCACAAATCTGCGGTAGTAACTGGCCAATCCCAGGAATGACCGTAACTCAGTCTGGGAACGTGGTACAGGGGCCTCTTGAACAGCCTTCACCTTGTCTTCCATAGCTCCTATTCCGTCTGCCGATATAGTATGCCCCAAGAATTCAATCGTCGTCCTAAGCAGCTTACACTTTCCTCCATTCAACTTCAGCCCTAGCTGGCGTAGCTTAGAGAATACTTTCTCCAGTCGGCTCAAATGATTAGTGAAGTCAGCAGAGTACACCAAAATGTCATCAAGGTATACTAGTATCAGCTGGAACACTAAATCATGCATACTGCTCTGCATTAATCGTTGAAAGGTGCTGGCCGAGTTGGCTAAACCCATAGGCATCCTGGTGTATTCATAAAGTCCAAAAGGGGTAGTGAAGGCGGTTTTCTCTTGGTCTTTCTCATCCATTGCTACTTGATAGTAACCACTTGCCAGATCAAGCGATGAGAATATCTTTGCTCCTCCTAACGCATCCAGGTACTCATCTACTCGGGGTAGAGGGTATGCATCCCTCTTCGTCTTGCTGTTGAGTGCCCTGAAGTCTACGCAGAGTCTAAGCCGACCATCTTTCTTCCGGACCAAAACTATTGGGGAGGCCCAAGGACTGCAACTCTCCTTGATTATTTGTTTGTCAAGCAATCCTTGTAGGTGATCCTGTACCTCTTTATAGAAAGCAGGAGGTATTCTCCTGTAAGGCTGCTTAACTGGGGTGTCATCTGTTAATGGGATGGTGTGCTTTACCCTGTCCGTGTACCCTACATCTGTCTCATCTGTGGCAAAAAGATCGGCATAGCGTCTCAACAATGCTCTTACTTCCTGCTCTTCAGTCTCACTGCCCTCAAACCCGGTTAGGTCAATTGGGCACATCTCTTGCTCTGGGTTCGTGTATGGTGGACTTGCTGACATTTCTACCTCTTGAGCTCCTACAACTCTGAAATATGTGCTATAGTCCACCCCAGCTTCTGTCAGTATTCCTACTTGTGTCCCGGGAGCTAAAAACAAGTCCTCATCTCCCAAATTTATGGCCTGAATATCACAAGACCCACTTCTAAGAACAGTCAATGTATGACTCATAATCAGCCCTCTGTGTTCTAAGTCTCTGTTTGGCTCAAAGAGAAAAGTACTTTCTGACTGGCCTCTTCCCCTGCATTTGACTGTTATGGCCCTGATCGATCGAGCAGGTATGTGGGTTTGCTTTCTCCCAGCTACCCATACTTTTTATAGAGTCTGATTTCTGCGTCATCTCCTGATCCCTTGGAGGGTTCCATTTTAGTATGTTCTGTATGTTTGGGATTTCCACAAGGACATTAGTACCTATAATCCCTGGTGTTTTCTTCTGGTTTCTAGGTCCTTGTACTTCCTTGACAACATAAACCCCACAGTTTTTCACTACTGTGCACCCAACTTGTATGTCCACCACTAAGTGACCAATATATGGAATGGTGGCACCATTTGCTGCTGTCAGGCGCACCCATCTACCCTCATCCAAGGGGAGCCCTCCAAACATCTCCCTGAAACATTGCTCTGTGATGGTAGACACCTGTGAACCTGTGTCAAACACACAATTTACCTCTTTTCCTTCCATCAGCACTACTCCTTCAGGCCGACCTCCTACCATCTTGATCCGGTTTTCATGGTGCTCTCCCTTCACGTTTCTTTCTTTCTTCAAGCTCCTGGGGATTTGGTCCGCTGCTGGTCGACATTTCCTGCGATGGTTGAATCTCTAACCTTCCTTCTGAGTGGCGGTCCTTCTGCCTGCGCTCCACTTTGTGTGATGCCCTAGCTGCAGAGTTACCAAACGGACAGCTCGCCACTAAATGTTGTGCTGACTTGCATTGGAAACATCTTCTAGGTAGAGGACCACATGGACACCTGGCAGCTATATGATTCCCAAAATCAGCGCAGTTATAGCACCTGATTCTCTGGCTGCCATTCCACAAATGACGTTTCTTTCTACTTCTGTACCTGCGGCTGTTCCCGTGGCGTCTAGAGATGGTCCTCCTGTTAATGACCCCCACTTGTCGCACCAACATCTCAGTCTCCCTATTATTTGGAGAAACAGGCCCTTCCCTTTCATTTACATTCTTCCTCATGCCAACCTGTGATTGTCTGCCCCCTCTACCTGTACTCTTTCTATTCGAGTCACAAAGCTCCCCTTCCACAGCCTGACTCCCAGCCACAGAGGGGTCTAGTTTAGTGCCTGTTGTGGGCATTCCCTCTGGACGTGCCCTAAATTTTTGCACCGAAAGCATCGGATGGCCCCGCCGGCCTTCTCTGCCTGTCTTGCATTTCAGCCATCTGGCGCTTCAGCTGTGCGACCTCTGCTCTGAGTTGCTCCACTAGGGCGTTTCCTTCATGTGACCAGGGTGCCATTTCTTCGTCGGATGCTGTGACTGTGGCTATCCCAGCTCTTGCTGTTTGACCACTCCCAGTCCATCTCAGAGCATCATCTCTTATGGACACAAATGATACTGCAGGGTCGTGCCGGACCCTGTCCTCCATCATTCTTCGCGTCAAGTCGTCCCCCTTAGACTGGCAACAAACTGGTCCCTTAGCACTGTTTCGTCAAGCTTGACACCACTGGCTTTCTCCTCCTGCGCCCCTGCTGCCCTGCTCAAATATATCTCATGCAGCCTATAGGCAAACTCACTCACCGATTCCCGTGGCCCTTGGTACGCTGAATAGAATAGCGCCATTAGTTCTTGGGTGCTCCTCGATTCTCCATACACCCTGAGTATGGCCTGAAGCATTGCCTCCGGGTCATTGTCTCTTACTTGTATCCGCAGCTCCCTGCGGACAACTGGGGTCACACTGTCGAGTATCACATCGGTTTGATCCTCCTTACTCATGTAGCCGGACCTCCACGCAGCTCTAACCTCCCTTGCATAGTCCGCCGCGTTTGGCCCTGTGCGTTCTCCAAAAGTCCTCACTTTCTTGTGGGTTGACACCAACATGTACTGCCCGTGTCCTGCCTGGGGCAGTGGACCTGCTACTGTTCCTTCAGTTGGCACCACTGATGCCCCGACCACTTGTGTTGGATCTGCATCCTCATGCTCCCCTTTGCTCGTAGCACGTGTGCTTCTCGCGGCCATCTTGCTGCCGGACCGCACTGCTGGGTGTTGGCTAGATTTGTTCGCTGGCGGTTTGCTCAGTGTCACTGTCTGCCTTATCCTGCCGACGACGCCAATTTGTGATAGGGTGGCGAGATAATGATGATGATTATGTTGTGATTGTGATATCACTCTCTTGTCACACTCGCACCGACCCGAACAACAATAAAACTCTTGATTCTAGAGGCAGGGGCTATATTTATTTTTATAACCCATTCAGTGACAACGCAAACATTAAACAAATCAACTAGCGAACATAAGACCAAACCAAACAAACACAACACCCAACAGTGCCCGATGCTAATGTGCTCAATGCATTTACAGTTTAGCTCTGTCGTCCGTTCTCTCTGGCGGCTGATACTAGGAAGGGTGCGATGGTAGTTCGCTATCTCTTTTTATAGGTACTAGGCTAATCATTCAATTTACTGCGCTAGGCGTATTAATCGTGACTACTTAAATATCACACGCGATTATCGCTTAGGAATAGCGAAAACACAAATAAAACCTACAGCTATTTAATATAACACAATTCTACACCACAACTTAAATTTAAATGCATTATTATTGCATTTTCATCAATCTTCTACTTCAGATTTTTCACAACCCAGGCTCGCGCCGTCACGTGATCTGACAGTCACGTGGGCCGACCGAAAATATTATGGGCGACAAACATGCCTTGAACTACGAAAGTGAGAGCGTAGATTTGTGAGAGACGATATGTGTATATAGAACAGACTGACATATCAGAGGAGGGGGTGCAAATAGTAAGGTACCTATGAACGATATTTAAAACGGTTACATGACAGACGATGAGCTTCAGATTTTACTCTGTCCTGCGTTAATAGTCCTGTACGAGTGTTACTACACAAAAATGAGCTTCCAGTGCGAATACATCTCAACGTTTGGACTGAAACTCATCGATACACGCAAGATGCGAGTTAGCTTTCTAATGTGCAAATATATTAGTGTCTAAACTCAAGATGAAACGACATTGGCCTGTATTATAAAAAATGTTGTCTAAGTCCCGTCTGCACAACCAGAGAAAGACTTTGTTTTCACCAATATATCAGTAAATCTTGTTTAAAAGTTTCCAGGTCGACACGCCTGTTATACGACTTCAACCGTTGACCTTCAAGGTATGAATCCAAAATGCATATCAACCCTCTACACTTCGAGTTCAACGTAGTCACATTAAGAGGGTTGCTGAAAAATTACATGCATGGATGCGAAATGCGTCAAGCTGAAAATAAAACCTATTTACACACCATTTTCACACAACTAGTTGCACAGGCGTCTACTTGCAATGTGTGCATGTTTGTAATTGTAAAGCTCTAGGTGAACATGTGGCTGACACAGTTAAGGCATCCGTCTATCTGCTATTATTATCGATGTATCCTTGCTTAACTACTAAGAAATTTCTGCTCTACACAATAGACTCAATTGATGCAATATACTTCAAATGATTGGGAGTGCAGCGTGAAATACAGATTGAATCTGTGAGTCACTTCACCAAAACTTGCGAAGACAGGAAGCAATCAGCCATCGAAATCTTAAAAACTGACAATACACACTTAACAATACTTTCAACACTATATAATTTCATCACATGACGGTTAGGCACAATTCTGAGTTCCTTATGCGATATGGTAATCTTGTTCTAGGTGACATATCACATACTAATGGACGTGGCATTCTCTCATAGGAGAATCTAGATGGAAGCCAAGAGATAGTTTCTTTAGAATGGCTTGAATTAAATAAACCTCTTCTAGACAAGGAACTCGGTCTCCTCAAACATCGGGATCAATTGCGAATTACGACCAAGACATTATATTTATTAAAATATTCTATTGAATCTCCTAGAAGTTTATTCGGTCTGAGAGATGGACCACAGACGAAAACGGACACTCAATTGTTTTGCACTGGAATGTCTTGTTTATACTTTATGGCTTCGATAAATATTAGAGGTAAGGGAAAGTTCCAGTTCCTGGTGAATGCCAAATTGTGATAAACCTCTATACACTCATAATACGCCGAGTTTCTCGACCTATCAAAACGAGAGTATGTAAACAGACTCAAAAGCATATAACTACTCTGTCAAAGTCCTTTAAGAAATGATAATTAAATGACTAATAACTATTTATACCATATAGTTTAGTATTATTAAAGATAGAGTACTTAACTCAATCTGTCACTTTGAGCGTCTGATGCATCTATAACTACTGTTGAGACTCACACTATATGAGTACACGAACCGTGCATTTAAAGCAGACTGCGCCTAACTATCATTCCATATCTGCTAACATCAAACAGTGAGTGATAAGCATTACCCGCGAACATCCGACACACACACCATTGACAGGACTCAAGGCGTCATAGTAACACCATTTAAAGAATACAGTACTAACCCCCTTACTAACTGTGTACTCCTTTAATAGATCTTCCCTTATAATTAAAATTGAATAGCACCAAAGGCAATCAAGAGTCCTCTCACAACAGGACCAGCTAAAAAGCGTAATGAACATGGTAAACACTTTTTGTCTAATAACACTGACAATGGGCCTTAAAGCAAAATCTTTTGAAAGTATCTATCAGTAACATACACACAGTAGCAAACATATGACACCTTACACGTGATACACAGACTGCCCTCGACACAATCGTTCACATCTACTAACGAGGGTTCGGCCAAACCTCGTGACAAATATTTAACTACATCGGGAAATCATTGAGACTATCGGCAACTCTAATATATAATCTTTTTGACGGCTGTCTAGAAAAAAGACAAACCGTCACTAGAAGAATACGAGATCTAACAAGTGATCGTAGTAGACATCAACAGATATATCTACAATCGTATACAAATCACACCCAACGAGAACTTCTTGTATATAAGAAGAGTCAATGCGACATCCAAAAATCTGTTTCACCGAAAGATGGTGGTTGTCTTCACGTCTCAACCAAAAAATAAATATCTCGTAATACATTTGAGAACCTGATCCCCGAGAGAGCACAACATAATTGCTTATATTTGATGACACAAAGAGAGAGCACACACTCCTATCGTCTCGTTCGGTAGTGCACACCAAGATGAGGTATAACACCTGTGTGCTACACGAACAACTCTACAAAGCTAGTATCCAGAGAGCTGACCTTAACAAACCATTTGCCTAAGTCTAACAGTAATAACGACTCAGAGTTCAACCTTTAACCATTGTTTTTATACCAAAGTAGATCTAACACCGACTAGAAGATCTTATAAGCTATTCTCTCGGGCGCTAGAAAGATCCTACGACATCGTTAAAAAGACACTATATAGCCAATCAGTGAATACTTGGCCTAATTTTAATACGTGTCAAAAGTGACTGAGTCTAAAGTTTAAAGCGGTAAAAAGAGATGTAAATTTTTAAAGTACCATTATATAACGCTGATCGGGCGATATATCCGAACGGATTGAGATCGAAACAATCTCATTTTGTCTCGGACGCTCGAAAATGCATGAGAGCTGTTACTAAGTACACAAAGCACCTCAAGAAGAGTTAGAGTGACACATGACATGTTTGGCCTACACAATGAAGAGTTTATCTGAACGACAATAATAGATCAAAATCAACTCCTGAAACAATTGCCCAAAATGTCTACACAAGGTCGTCTCGACTTGTAGAAAGGCTGATAAATACAGGGAAACGAGGCAACTAGGATACAATGCACTGTACAAGGTCTATAACATCACGAGTAGAACTATACATATATCGAATCAAATATCAAAATAACGAAGATGAAACTAAACGTTTGCAGAAGACCCAATGGCGACTATATCATCAAAGCACGATTGAGAGAAAGTAATGCACAACTAGGTCCATCTCATAGGATCGACTTTACCACATTATTAGGCCCAAATATTTTCTTTACAAACGCCGGACTGCGATTTATCTACAAATCTTGACTGACAAAAGACACACCACACTTCTACTGACATATAATAAGATACATACTGAAACTGTGCACAATGCGTTGCCTAAACGTACACACATAGACGTATCTAAAACCACATGACCTTAGTACAAAGAGAACAAATCTATGAACTCCACATGGTACGAAGATAATCTCTGTTCACATTGTGCATTACTTATTTACACGAAGCGTGCTGGCTAGAATTAATATCGGAAGAGAATGATGGGTCATCAAAATGACATTATCAGAAGTAGCCGATAGGATAACAATATCTAACATCCCAACTTACCCGCGGAACTCTGTCCACTGTACACTTAACTATTTCTGCTTGAGGGTGAAGAGAGAGAAACTAACTCTAGACAGCTGTAGGTTCATACCATACGATAGGAAATAAATTTTCCACGGTATAAATAACTGTTACGCGCCTATCTCTCTAACAATAGATAATCAATGAGCCTGAGACTTATCTGTAAAACACCTGATCTGCTACGCCAACCTTCTAAAGTTATTTAAGGCGACACACTCGTGCGCGTTCAAAGTGCATAGAGAGAATATGACGAATCGGTAGATTTTTCTACAAACCTGGAAGGAATATCAACATCATGCGTTATGGTCATCTACAAGACCAATAAAGAGCGAACATCCACTATACATCCACATAACTCTGATGTGTTTACAGGCCCATACCAATGTCACCCACACCAAAGTCTTTGTGTTCTCGTGCGTACCTACGAGATTGAACTATCAGACAAATTATACTCTCTAGTGTAGAGGCAACACACTTATAAATCAAAGTTGGTAATAACATTACACAACATCTTGAGAACGTAAAAACACGATGTAATACCAGCCCACCGGTTATTCCCCTCTGTACAAGTGTGAGCGACAATAAAAATATCTCCTGTCTCATTTATAATTCTATATTTCTCTGCGATATCACGGATAAATTAAAAGCGATCCCTCATGTATGTTGAGAGCCCGATATAAAGGCATGCCGAATCTACAATTTAAACGGAATCTGCCTCAAACTAATTAACAGTAGAACAGTTCCCGCAATAAGGTGATAGAGTATAACACAACCACAGGTCCACCTAGGGAGACAAGGAGTCATAACACTTAACTAAAGAAACACTGTAAAGCTAGACTTGAGCGAGACTCCTAGCACGAGTACCAACACGCTGACAACGTGGCAGCCCCATAGACGCAGGACACCAAATATCCTGACTACCTGTCTCACCTCAAATGCTCGGGAGAAGTAAATTTCTAGGATCTTCACCCAGACACATTGCAACTTGCGAGATTCCAACATGAGACCAGGATCTCATAAGCTCCAACACACTTGCTACACAATGACCAAATGATGGACCTAAGGAAGATGTATGGGGACGAGCTCTCGTATTAAGCGAGCGAGGCATACTAAATCTTAGAAACAGAATTGGCTGCTTCTTCTAGGCTATCAAGAGAGTGACTCAGACCTTGTCAGAACAAGTATGACATCATTCAGAATTAACACATTGCCTTCATAAAGAACAACAGAGATCATCTCTAGCTCACTTATCACATTCCCGAAAGAGAGCCAATGAAAATAAAGAATTGGAGAGCGAAAGACATATACAGGCGGAAAGACTCTGTAACCTTATAGGAGATTCTCGTACCTATTTATCAACCATGGACTGTGGAGCAGCCGCCCCGTCCAGACACCATCCGCACGTCAACAACTCCTCGCCACACCGATGATGTGACAGCGTTGTAATCCATGAATCGGAGCCAAACGTTTACGATTGTCTCCACAGGAAACATACAATATTTAATCGTCAAACATCTATCAATTCTGGAGTAGAGCGCTGCAGTCACTCAGATATAAGAACGCAAATTTGACTGTTCTGTCTGCGTAACAGATTTCCCTTCATTCTTTGACCATGTTAATTAAAAGTAATTCCATTCCAGATGAATTCATACATACTCGAGCTTTGGTTAAAAACTGGCATTGAGAGGAAGTATTTAAAATGCAATTCAGTGGGTGACATCCATCAGTACCTGACCAATCATTAAAGAAACCCTCTTCAAAGGTTGTTACACGATATCTCTTTATCAGCTAACTTAAAAGAACTTCAGCGCGCAACATTCTTGAACTCTTATTACTCAAATAATAACATGGGTGACGTAAAGTATCTTGAGATCCTAGACCACAAAGATCTGTATATAGCTTAAGAGACACACACTGATCTCATCATGCACAGAAAATACTTAAAACCAGACAACTACTCATCCTAAAGATCCATAAGCCTAAAAATCACCCATGGAACTTAGGTTCATGTTATGCCTAGGTCCTGTACTTAACTTGTGCCCTAGTCAAAGACTTCTGCAATTATGCGACACACCACCGCAATGCTAATTATTTCCTTCAGGAGACTGCAGATCTTTACTGTGTGTCCATGAAATGTTGCCAATTAAACATCAGGCGACGGCTTCTAAGAAATAACAAACTTTAATTTTTTACCGAAGGGAAAAATATGGATTCAATATCCACTCAATAGCTGTGGTATAATTGCTCAATCAAATAGTCCCCCCCGAATGATATCACAAACTCAACAGACTCACCTCGGTTCACCCAGCGTATTAGCACAACATGCATGATGAGATGCCCCGAAATTTTCGTACACCTACTGTTGTGCAACCGTGTCTTTATATATTGACACCAAGCTTGCCCGTTTCAACAATCCCCTGTGGAAATTAATGACCCCTTTCCGCGTGATAGCTTAATACAGGAAGTAAGTTTTTACCACCAAAACAGTCACTTGAAATCACATCAGGCTAGAAACAATGTGATGCATTCCATACGTTTAAGATGCTTCATCAAAATCCAAAACAAGCATTAACAGTCACATAATTCTGAACTACAACTGCAGATTTGTATTTTTGTGGGCAGAATTATGCATTGCAATATTGATCTGTCCAATAACTCATAGCGGAAATACAAGTCGACATTATTTTGCTGCAGAGAACAGCGACGCATATTACACCCCGCGCGGCCTACAATGGAAATTGGGGGAAGGCAATCTGCGCTCCGCGTGGTATTATCTCTCATTGCTATGCTAGAGAGTAAGGTTATCGATGATCGCTCACACAATTCAGCCCACCAGCGGATCATTTAATTCGTACACGCTACAATCACGTGCACGCACTAGTGGACCTGGAGACTGCTATTAATTTGCGTGAATGTGAGTGCTGCTTCCTTGCACCAGCAACACACTCTGCATTAAAAAACAATCTTGTGCGAGTAGAGTACATAAGATCTTTATATCTTCAACACAAAATATGAGACTTCTTATCCTGTTACATGGTCAATATCTGAAAACTTAACACTAACATCATATCGATCTAGACATTTCCAGTCAAAAGCGGCGCTTCCGTCGCTCACTGCCAACAGTCACCTGCGATTTTCACTAGAGTCAGGCATTGTAAATATTAGTGTGTTGAGGAGCTTCTCAATTAAAATAAATGACTAGGAAACAGTTTTACTTTCTTTCACTTATAGTTTGAGAACAAAGTGAAGCGTAGACATGCAGTAGACTTAAGACTGAACATTACAACGCTACACTGCCTAAAAAAGCTAGAGTACACCCGACACTGATACTGCGAATACCGTGATATCAGATACTAAAGAGTCATCACTGATGCTCGCGTAACATCTATATCTTCTTAGATCATTTTAAAACATAACGAAACAAATAGATAAACCAATGATTCCGATACCTTTGTAATCTCATGTTCGCGAGACGTTCTGAGGTGTAGAAGTCCTTGCGTGTCGCATCACTGCCATGCAACGTGCCCGCGCGAAGCCACATGGAGCAAATGCCTCTTTTCTAAATTTTTCATAAACTTTTCCGGGATGAGAAGTTATAAATTTGGTGCGTCCCAATTCTTCACACCAGAACTACTCCCGTGCACAAAATTTCGGACAGGAGGAATTCTAATTGTCGGTTCATGCAAACACAGATGATCACAGGAAAATCACCTGACTAGATGATGGCAATCACCTCATTGTCCCTTAAATTGTCACGACTCCATACGAGTATGCATATGTGAAAAATCTATCAACTCTTTGACAAAGGTCCTCTCCTACGCCATCCCGTGTTAAAACAACACACATTATTATTGTTATTCTTCAATGTGAGTGCAACTCATCCATTACATGAGAGAGTTGAAACGCGCGCACTTTGAGTCATCGCGTACACTAACTCATTAAACTATTGTTTGGACACATTCGCCAAATGACACTTCATGTAAACCAGGATACGTGGTCGGCACTGCCATAGTTCCCGACCTGACTCTCAGTATCTCTACCTTCCCCCGTTCACCCCTTTATAAGCTTTTCGATTCCCCCTGTGAGGTGGACTAGAACCACCGTATGTATTGAGAACACTGCCTCGACTCAAAACAGCTGTTTAGTACAATCAATAAAAAACATGACGTTGAGGGACAACCCTGCCAACATTCACTATAACAATCCCTACACTCGACCGTGAAGTACTGCTGCGATATTGTCGTGATTCTTATACATGTAGCAATAAAGCAGTGGCCACAAATGACAAACGTCGAGATATACTTCTAATTATCTGTACTTATAAGAGCAACAATACAAACTTTTCATGCAAGCACACAATACAAACCTAAAGCACCATTGAGACATGCGCATAATAACAAAGAATGATCTATACACTCAGTACTTATAGACCATAATAAGTAATTCTCGGTGATAAACGTGGTAACAATACTTACGAGACATATCCAAATTAGTTTGGACGAATAAATCATAACGTAGACTTTCTAAAGAGCTGATGAATATATAAAGAACCAAGTTATATTGCGCGCAGACACACAGCATCAAAGAAAAGGAGTGGCGGTGGAGAAAAATTTCAGCAGCGCCACTCACTAGCTACTGGCTGACCGGTTTTACACGCAGTGAAAATAAAAGGAAGGAGATGTTACTAACACAGGCCTCGAGACTCGTTCCTCTGCGCATCACAACCTCACATCACAGAGAACTATTTTCTACAAGACTTCAAATATCACTCACACAGCGTTTCGTAGATAGATGAACATTAATCGTTCTCTAAGGTCGTACAGAAGACAGGTGAACCCCAGTATTAAAGAGGCGAAAAATACTAGAACTTTTAGGTATTTAATAATCATCTACTTGTTATGTGCGTATTCATGAGATATGCCTCGTATTTCATGTATTAGAGTGACTGTGGAGATGCAAATGCCTAATTGTGCACACTTCTGAGACGATCAATAGTCTTGAACTAACTCAATCTCTTAATATTAATATCAATACAAAGCATCTTTTAATCTGTTGCGTGCTCTGGACATGGACTACATAATGATACGAGTACCTCTATACAAAATCTGTCTTCTCGCATTTTACTTTCGAGGAATATTACCATTCTCTAGAGATGTTCATTTCTTCGATTTGACCATAATACCATATGTATCTTCTCTGAGTCATCTTATTCTCCAAAAATCATAAACATTTAATAAGTATATTATTATATTCTAGTGCGGGAGCCTTCATCGGGTTGATGCATCAGTTATATTCTGTATAGGCGTATCTAAACTAGGATCGAAAAAAATCTCTAGTCTCCGAAATCCTCTAAAAACTGGCGAAATGACAGAATATCCCAACAGTAAACTTCTACCACTAGGCTAGTACACGAAAACTTCGAGTAATTGGTGTATCTTTTTGTGGTGTTAATGTTCTACAACAAGGTCGACTGTTTATCTGTTTCTACTTGTGTTTCCTCTACTAAGAGACACAGCACAAATTCCTTTGAAAAACGTAATACCACTAGTACACTACCATACAATTCACATGAACACGCCAAGTGAACCTTTGCACATCTCTAGTTCAGCATCTAAGATGAAAACATGAGTGCGAGGACTCGTGGTATTCGGGACATATGACAGTACAAACGATGCAATCTGAGGCGCACGTAGCGCTGTAAACATCGATGAAAACTGATAGCGAATATTGCAAAAAACGTGCGATGCCACACATCAGGACTAACTATACAAAGAGAGCATATCGGAACGGCACCAACCACGAGATAGAGCGCGAGCAATTTTGGCATGCTCTGAGACAGGAGTAAAAATAGAACAGTTTGTCTTCATAGAACTTGACCCAACATCCTCAATAAAGAGTGAGCGAGATCACATTGCCGAGACATAACACACACTTCTATAGTACTTTAACATAAGATCTATCAATTGGGTCATTAGTATGTTTAAAAAACAGACAATGTCGTGAGAAAGAGAAACGAGACGAAGATGATAGGCTAAAACTGCTTCTATAACAACATGACAAATACAAAAAGCAATATAAATATCCACAAGCGAGCTACTATCATATATTCTTTGAGTGTCTTTATTAATTTACATTATAAATAATTCTTTATATTTGCGAGAAATCTAAATATTCTATACATAAATATTATTTTACACTGCGTATTTTCATATTAAATTAAGTGAAACATATACCATACTCCGTAAATTGTGTAGAACACACATAATATACAATTATATGCCCAGAATACAAATGGGAATCTCAAATACAAGAAACGGAATCGACTCGTCTACAGTATTTATAACACGAAAAACCACACATGTACGCAAAGTCGCCCTGCCTGTAGTCGTGTTATGGATCCTGCCAGCTCCCGTGCATTTGCGCGAGTAGATCTTCAAGCACATGCAGCGAGCTACGATAGTCTACATGTCCTACTGATCTATCTATATCTCCAATTTCAATGCTCATTCTTAGGTACGTATGATCATCCGCAGAGCCCATAAACACTTCCATAAACGGAATGAAAAACAAAGTTGGACTTCACGAAAAACGATTAGCAACAAAATTCGTTAGACACAGAAAGAAAGGACACAGTCTTTTAACGCTATACACACAGAACGGCTAACATGGCTAACTACACACAAATGACAATAAGAACAGCATATCACCTCCGAATTTAACATCACAAACACACATAACACAAAGTCATTATAGCCAAAGTTACACATCGAGGTCTACATAAAGAGAGCACAGTCATCAAGGTCAAACTACACATGCACGAAGAGTAGAAAAAAAAAGTTCTGGCACGAGAAATCCACGCATAAATCAAAAACAAACTTTGGGTGCGCACATCGCCGATTCGGAGGAGATTGGCGAGAGAGCAAGCCGAAGACAAGTGTGCTTGTAGATACACAAAGAGTGGAACAGACAGCACAACTGCGCTGGTATGAATTCAACCGGTGTAGTGAGTCACGAACACGACAAAGATACGTGAAATTATAATATAAAGAAAAGAATATAACCGAAATCACAGGATATCTATCTCGCTGCACGTGCAATCTAGAAGAAAAGCATCTCGATTTAATTCTATTTGGCACATACCATGAGCGATGAGTCAGACAAAATTTAAAAATCTAACTACAGTATAGACCAACGCAATGTTGATTGCAAGTATATCTATGTGCAGAAAAAGACTGCATATGCTATAACCTTGCTATCATATGACTAAACGTCAACAATGTATATAAAAATATTATAATAATCAGAATCTGAGACACAATAAACTTGTGACCACATCAATAGGTTCTCCAGAGACACACACATTACATTCAGAGGTGGCTCGCCTCCTAGAACGAGTGGTCAGCGTAGTTTTTGAGCGCATACACACCGCGTCGAAATAATGAGAACGCACCACCGAACTTTAAAAACGACACAACTATCCATAGCGCCCCCTATATATACATAAACTAAAACATTACTTAGAAGGAGATCACTGCAGTAAAAAGTACTTAATAGGACATCAACTACCGAGCTTTTTCTATGTTGTTAGGATGGAACACACAAGAATCTAAACATACGATAGACCTACTATTACACACATAGACGGTTAACGTCACACGTGAATCCAAGAGCGGGGGACAAACTCTAAATAGAGAACAACGAGTCCTCAACTAGTGGATACAGCGAGCGAGAGAGTTTCAAGTTACACAGTAGGGGACAGACAGTTGCATGAGCACAAGAGAGGCCAAATCAACAAGAAGAAAATCAGGATACGGAGTACTGAGTGCTCTTAACATTCTCTAACGACTTCTCCAGCTCGGACACAACCGGGACAACTACACCGATATAGTCGTAGATTCACCCGACGAGACAGGATGCACACACACAAGCATTAAAGAAACAGCGTAACCCAAATAAGAGCTTGGCAGGTGTGACAAATGATCATAAATCGCGCGCTAAATCCGTATACAAAACTCTTCGATAACCATACTCTTTCTTCTGGTAAGACTCAATCCGTTTTCAGATATAAGGCAAAACAATGCACCATTCTTTTGAGGCTCCCAGTACGACATCATCGGGAGCATAAGTTCAAAAGTCTTCTCGAGGTGTTATTAGACAGATCTAGATATGCGACCCTTATAGCCACCGTGCTCGACACCCCATCTAGCAAGAATCTTTACGAGCTGATATCCTAATTGTCTCTTCCATTTCTCTATCCTCTCATCCTCTCTCTATCTATTTCTAACAGTTTTGGAGTGGTGGTGGAGCATCCTTACTTGTTGATGGTTAAAGTATAGATTCCTCAGTTGCCTCTCTCCATGGTTAGCTGTTCCTTGGTCTCAGTCCTACATCTCTCTTACCCTAGAGGAATTGGCAGAAGCAAGGACCTGGCTGGTAAAACTAAGTAATAGGCCATTCCTTCTAGGTAGCTAATTCATTTCCAATGTCTTCTTTCATCCTCTGTTCAACTGACAAGAATACGTTGAGTCATCCAGAACCACTTTGGGCTATCTTGAGTTAACCATATTAAAAGTACTAGTATCGATAGATGCGTGATATCCTTAATCTGCCTTGGTTGGTGTCCAACCAAATTTTGGACCCAGCCGAGGTTGTGCATGTCACGGGTAACCTCAGGTGTTACTTCAGTATGGATGTCACTCTATCCAATTCTTTACTCTACCAAACGTCTTCACGTTTCTCTCTAAGAAGAAAGGTCGTTTCACTTCTGCGAGAACGATTTATAACTGGCACCTACTAGCCAATTTGCCGAAGTAAGCATTTTAGCTGTAGGCGCCTATGTGAATGCTAGTCACAACAGTGTTTTTCCGTCCTTAATGTAGAGTCTGAGGTACCTTCTGGAAAAACTAATCTTTATAACCAGCTGCGTCTGTCTGATCACATTTGGATAGCTGGCCAAAGACTGTATCGAAAGGGCAATCAAATATCGGCGCATATGTGCAATACTCACAATACGAGATACCTCAACACACACACACGGGCTCAACTAGAAGGATTGGAAAAACAAGGTTTTCTCAACCAAATTGGAATTCACACCTTATTATGCAGCAAATGACACAAAATGAAAGAATCGACAAAGTAGAAATATTTGAGTCGGAACCGGGAAACTTAATAACAATATAAGTCTGACAGAGTGATATATATGTGTGAATAATGCACAGTATCTCAAAATCACACTTTACATGTCAAGAGAATAAAAAATCTGTAAGCGGCTACCATACCTCATTAACTCATTACTTTCGCGCACACTTCTTATTCTACTATAGCTATCAAATAGACATACACTACCAGCAAAAATCGAGATCTACTTAGGTACTGGTATAGGTCTAGAATTGGTAAGATCACCATAAACAGATCGACTGAAATGAACACTCCGCAATACAAGGCAACATTGTCAGCCTTACGCTTGCTGAGATTCTGCGCGAGACATATGATAATATGACACCGAACTGCGCTAATTCTTTCCGAGCAGCAGATTCTAGCTTATCAGGCCAATGTTCAATTAACCACTATTTCCACGACTAGCAATAATTCTGATCTGGCGAGACATTAATATCCTATACTTTTATCATGAATAAGATGATGACTAAAGTGTATGACTACAATTATATATTAGGTTGCATTAGTAATCTTTTCAAAAAACAGTAACAAAGAAACTATCACCTCTACATTTCACCAGCAGAGCTTTAATCTTGAGATAGATGTCACTAGAACATTTATTACTAAGTCCAAGTTGCTAAAAGCTCCAGACTCAATATCACCAGTCGCAAAATCTCAAAAGCATCGGATGCTAGCAACCAGCTATATTTAGTCATGCTGATACCATAAAGACACGCCCTCGCACATACACTTAACACTATCTATGAGCGGTACACATCTAAGCGTCACACAGTACTACATCATACATTATCAAGGCATCGGTATAAAGATGCTAAAACTGATCAAATGTCAAGGTAATTTTATAGTACCTACATGGATATGGATTAATGACATAATCAAAGTAAAAACTAATACTTATTTAGTACATCTTAGTATATTAGATACGAGGTGCTTATTATAAAAACTATATAAAAATACTTTATGTACTAATCTACGGACTTACTTAGTCATCAATGTAGCGCTTACAAATCTAAACATATTATATTTAATACGTGGAACATATGTTCATATTATTCTTCTCAAAAGAGTCTTCTTCTAACCTCCGAATATCTGAGGTCCCTGAAAACTAACCTCCGAGACGATGAGCGAATCATGTTTCAAGATCTAGTTGAGATCTTTCTGCGTCTTCTGTGTCTGAGATATCTACACGTCCGGCGCGTAGCATGTTGATATTCTGTCACCTATCGCGGTTCGAAGCACCTATCCGACTTACGTATCACAGCGTAGCATTGTTACTTTTTAGGGATCCCTTTTATAACTGAACAAATTAAAGTAAGCACTTGCGTTTTCTCTGTGCCTCTCATTCCATCTGCAGATCTAACCAATTAACGCTCGGAGGGCTACATGACTAGCAGAGATATTGGTAATAGTCGAAGAGAGGACACAGACATCTTTACCGATCTAAGTATGATAGGAGCCACTAATTTACGGGAACTTCGTTACCACATGTAGGTAGATTAGGGCATCAGTAATACGGAAGCAGGTTAATAGCTTGAAGTAGGGGTCTTAGTCAGTATTTTCTACCTAAACTGGTTGTCTCTGCTGACCGACGTGCGAAGAGAACTTATCGAACCTCGCAGCAAATTCAAGGGCGATCAGACCCAGCACAGAGCTAGATCGTGGAGTGAGCATCTCGTTTTGTCTTAACAACAGGGGCGCAGACGACGAGTGGGGGCTAGTGAGATATATTCGGTGTGATTGACACATGGTATTCCAATATTTCTGTGCTATTTTCTCTACGATTTTGTCGGAAGGTTTTACATAACTAGAGTAGGGAGTGACTATAATGTGTTCTCTTATAGGGTCCTCAAGAATAAATAGTATATTATACTATACTATAATCAATTATAGATTTCATATAGATGAAAATGAACATTGACACATCTCACACTATTTGATAACATAGGCTGCGATAACTAACGCTTACAATTCATAATATAATGATAATACTAGGCTAATGTCTAAAGTGAACAAATATATATTATTAGGTTACTACAGATAAATGGCTGTTTTAAGTAATCAGTGTATCTCGCGATGAGAAGTCAACAACATTGCGAGGCAGTTATTTTCCTTTTCGGTCTTTAAGATGTGACCAGAGTTAAAATATACCACCTACATCAAAGTACCGCGTTGAATAGGGTATTCATATCATCGTATATTACCTCTTTTTTTACACCTCTGTGAACTAACAGACCAATTTACTCTTTACATATCTCATTTCGCTTTAGTCCTAAACTAGCTGTAAAAGCACATACATAAACAAGAAGAAGACGATCAAGTACCCTAAGTTTAGCTGTACTTGCTAACTGACCACAACTGTGACATAATTATTTTGCTCATGGTCTATCCTCCGCTTCAACTTCCTGCAGTAAACATTTTACATTAAGCGCTGTAATTTGATTAATTGTACGGTGCCGTTTATCTCAGTGGTCAGCCCCATTGTGTTTAATCAAGAGTCAGCTTTCTCTGCCTATGAAGCCAAGATTCGTTCTTACACTCCTCTCGGAGTGTTAAATGATGTCCCGGGTCGCACCTAGCTTGTCTCTTTGGTTTACCCGTTTCATCCCTTCGTTTGCAAAGAACTAGCTGAGATAAATATCGATTGATCGACAAGCCTTTTAGGTTTTAATCTTGGGTGTCGTCAGGATAATCAGCCTCTAGCAAGATTAAACTCAAAATCGCTTTAGCGCAATCAACAGTTTTAAAAAATCATTAACTTCAATGGAAGTAGTCAGCTAATAGAGATATTGTCAAAAGTGGAATCGTAGGCGGATCCAGGTTGATATAGCCTGCTCGTTGCTAAGATTATCTGTGTTAATACACGTGCATGATTGGGTCGACAGGATAACGAGATACTCGTCTCTGATGCGACGTACATGTTTACATACAGACTTGCATGGGCATCATGATTCCAGCACACTAGTTGGACAAAGACATGTATATTGTAACATGCCGATAGACGGATCTATGTTTTTCATTCCATATATGTGGGACTACACTTTTGCATCCCGTAATTATCGAATTTCAGAAAACAAATTGAAATTATCCCACCGAAACAGTACACAGCATTTTTTGAAACTGAATAGGAGAGCTTCGTTTAAGTAACGAAAGTAACAAAGCAAAAAGCGTGGGAAGTAAGGTCCGTAATCGACCTGACCAGTTCGTAGTTTTAAGACACAGTGAGAATCGCTACTGCCGTAAGAGAACCGACTGCCAGAAGTTTTAGATTTCAGAGTTCCATTTATCAGATCGGACTTTGAGAAACAATCCTTTCTTAAGAGGACTTAAAAGAGCAAATTGATACATAAGTGACCACTTTGTAAAAATAAATGTCTGAACCGGAAATCTGATGGGAAACACAGTTTAACACTGAGTTCCAAAGAGAAATCTATCTGAGATTATACATGGGAAAAAAAAACGACACCTCTGAGAACTCCCCCCCCCCCCCCCCCCCCCCCCTCGTGCACATTTTGAAACACTGATGAAAAAAGATATCATGTCCGATTGCCTTAAACCATACTTCTAATGAGCAAATACAGTCTGTTGAGCCAATGAAAGCTCTGCGAACAGGTATGTACGTTTTTTACATTATGATTAATTTTTTTCAACAACTAAAATGTTAACTTAAAATGTATTATATTCTACGATTCATAAACACAATAACACTGACGGTGCCGCTTCCTCAATTCACCTTCAAAGTGAGATTAGAAACACAAGTAAGGCCATCGAAACCCAAAACAGCCGCCACTTCGTTCCTCCTTTGCCACGGTGCCAATCATCTCCAGCAAGTTCTTTATCCATGTTCTCCTCTATCTCACATTTTTTTCACCACTGTTTCCAACTCTCTTCATCCATGTACTTTCTGGATCTTCCTCTAGCCCCATTCTTGCCCTGCGGGTTCCAAAACAAGGATGTCCTTGTAATGCAACCCAACAAAGTTTCCTCCTCCGTCAGTCGTGGTGCCCTATCCATCGCCATGCGTCTTCCTTCTCATCTCTTTGTTCCACTGGCACTTGGTCTAATTAATTTTTCTTGTCCAAATCATTCTACCTTTAGCGTTTAACCTTGTCATACCATTTTATATGAATCCTCTATTTCTACGCAACACCCATTTAATGAAAGTTTTGGGTAGCTTTTTGGATTTGTGTTGTGATTCTTTGCATTTGTGGTCTCTCCATGTCTCTAGATGCCATACAATAGACCTGACTAACACATTATAGGTATATAACAGGTTGTGTGAGTATATAGCTGACATAGAAGATATTGCGAGTTCCAAGCTGGACAGATTCTTAAATTCTGTAAATCTTTATTTTCCCGGGGTTCGGATCCTAGTTTCCTCTTGATCTCCACTAGTGCCCGATAAAGCGATTTAGTCTCCACGCGCAATGCATATGAAAGCAAGCTCCTCTTTGCCTTTTGTATTCTTAATTTTTGATATCGCTTCTTCCCTCCACACATCTTAAGTAAATAACTTGTTTCCTATATTACTGCCAAGATAACGTCAATATAGGTATGATTCCTACATCCTATTGTAATTCAGGTGATTCTTTGCAAGTTCAAACCCTAGTATACATCATTACACCTGACATTTATTCCTCATTAATCTTTTTCTTTTCCCCTGTGTACTTAATTTTTCAGACCCAAGAATTTATTGCTGTGACCGTTAACTTATAAACCATTTCATACCAATAATTTAGTGTTTACAATTTAGCCATTTAATTTGTCAATTTAGCATCGCTGCCAATTACGGTTATGGTTATACAGAAAAGAGCCAAGTCATCAGCAAAATCCCAGATCAGCCAACTGCTTTAGTCAATGAGGTTTCACTGGAAATTACCCTGTTTCTTGTTGTTGGTAGGTTGTATATTTAATCTTCATAACCTACAATCTACAGCTAATTGCTAGCAAGAAAAAGAAAATGGAAGACAAGAGGCCAATCCCTAGTAATCGTCGCACTCACTGTTTCTTATCACAAAGTGGTTTTTTCTGTAAGAATGGTGTACCCATTTCATGAAGAACTCCTGCATGTCCCATGTCTTCTTCATATGTTGTTTTTCTTATTGAAATTATAATGAATCTTCAGGGAACTCCATAAATGCCTCATCAATTTCCGAAAGTGGAGAATCTCTATCTGACCTAAAACACTGTCGCCAAATGCCTTTTCCATAGTCCACAAATCCGATGTATAAGTGGTGAATTCCATTCCAGACTTTGTTCCAACTAATTATTTCTCAAAGTGGCTATCTGGTCTGTACATGAACCATGTTAGGCAGGATCTGTTTTATTTGTCCGAAAACCTGCTTGTTTCATCTCTCAGTTTCTTCCATGTCTATGGACTCTTTTAAATCTCTCAAGGATGATAAGTTCCTGTTTTAATACATTTTCCTGGCACTGAAAGTAACAATATTCCTCTATAATTTTTGTGCACTCTTGTAAATGTTTCCCTTTTCTTAGGCAACTTAACCAGATAACCTTCCTTCCAATTCTGCTGGTATCTCTTCCTTTTCCACCCCTTCCCCCAGACTATTAACCAAGTGAAGTTTTATATACAATAACATCTCGTACATCTGTAGCCGAATGTCGAATATCCTGCTAATTGATGGCCTCTGCTGGACAATGCACCATCACAGATCCCAGACGCTTTTCCATCTCTTAAGAAGCTTTATGGCTTTCTTTTATTTCTATCCTCTGGATTGTGATCACTTCACACGTTAATAGTTTGTAAGCTCTCTTCTGGCTGGCTGGATGTACCAGGCACGGGGATTAAAGGTTTGTCCGGAGCTGGTCATTGTGGGAAGAACTAGACGTAGTCTTATGATGATAGTGTCTTCACACAAAATTATCGTCCTGTTCAACCTTCATCATTTGCTCTTTTGTATATTGCTGAGAGCCAGTTTTCCCGATTAATACATCCAAATGTAATATATTGCCAAGGTTAATAATTAATAGATAAAAAGTGCTGAGTGGATGTCCAAGAGCTATTGAAGCTTCACGTACTATATTCTTGAGGCTTGCAACCTCATCAAATTAAGAATGTATGAATTCATGAACCACTCTTCGCCGAGAGACATACTCTAGCATTATCCCGTGCCTATTGTTAGAAATAGATAAACGAGTTTGACAGCTTCAAAAAAGGGAACATAAGAAGGGAATTAGAAAATAATAAATAAATGCTACTGACAAACAGAGTGTCTAATACACATCAGATGCACCAATGAAGTGGCTCACGATTAATGATAAATGTGGGTGTAATCATCTCTAAGAGAAAGATAGACTAACATAATGTTCGAGAACAGCGAAGCTTAACACAAAGTGGTATCAATCATTTAGATTTAACCAAAAGTATTGGTTAGTACGAACAGGTTAAGATCAACTCTGCCATAGGGGACACACCATGGACAACTTACGTGATTCGTCAGATGGAACCAGAGAAAGGTCCAATTAGAGTGCTTCAGGAATTGAGCAGCTGTGGCGGACATGTTGTTGGAATTTGTCTGTGGCTTGCCTTATCAGACTGTGCTCTCTCACGAGTATATACATAGTGTCCAGCAACTTTACGACAAGTGTTAATCAATCACAAGATAGATACTCGATACAGCGTGTACATTTTATGGTTTATTTTCTATAGGATTCAGCTGCATTATGCTCTCTATGTAAAGTAGCTTGACAGAAAGAATATATAATGCATAACTGAACCTGATTCTGTTTACTATGAATATTTCTGTATAAGCATGAGTTACGACCGTTCGGCAAGAAAAAATACAGTCTTGAGATAAATATTTATAAGAAATTGAATGCATCTGCGCTGTATGCTAAAGTACCGTTTAGAATTTTAGTACAAGTATATTGTGCAGATTTGTTGAAGACTAAGAATGATCTTTAAAAGAGATAATGTTACATAAATAACTCATAAAGAAGGAATATGAAAAAAATCTACAAGATACTAGAGCTCCACGGTAAGAAGTACCCGTAATGTTCCAAAGGATCTCCATTTTTGATCTGTAATTGCTGAGGCTCCATAGTTTTCAGAGAAATACCTCTTTGTCAGGTGCCTGTTAACGTTAGACACTATTCGTGTTATTAAAAGTTTTAATGGATCAATCATGATTTGATTTGTGTCCATATACAATGGTAACTTGAATTATACCTACTTCCTTAATGGTTCAGTTACACATCATTCCACCACGTATATGAGAAGTCACTATAATAACATCAAAGAAGGAACTGAACGAATACCTCTTGGGATGAATGAAAAGATTAGTAATGAAAAGATCTATCATCCAAGAATTAATAAATCTAAAGAGGTCCGCACCGAGCCCCTCTATGGCATCATATAGTCTGCGGATAGTTTAACCAGTCGATAATATACTACCGACAAAAGTCAAGGGCCAACCCTATTATTTTCAATACACATTTATAATAGAGCCATAGAATGATTAAATGAAGGAATTTTTACTATTAATTCATAGACTCAAAAACATTGGTGCACATATCTTTCCTCGCTTAGCTTTTACTAGAGCACCCAGTATTATCCTCTATGATATAAGTTGCCCTTCGCGCGACGCAAGCCTACTAATCGCGACAATTTCACTGCAACTACAAGAGGCTAACAGACTACAACCATGTCGACGAATAATCACGTGAATTGGTTTTGCTGATCACTTAACAAATTCACATTTTTGTAATCTGTTTTATATCAAACTTTCCGTACACAGCACCCCAAAAGGTGAAGTCGATCCTATACACTCTCATATGCCATGTCACTGCTGATTGACATTCCACGTGTCAAGTGCGACTTATTTGTGAACAGATGTTTTACTCTTAATTTGTTTTATATCAATCAGCAGACTTAGGGTTAGTTTCATCAACTTCTTGCAAAAACCATGGCCAGCCGAGAAGAAGTCTTGACACCATTACAAAAATGAGGGCTAATAGCGTGGTTTAAAAGTGGTTTAATCTGTCCGTGAGGTCTAGACTGGCTGTGCATGTCACTCTCTACTATCCTAAACTAAGATTTTTGGGAGAGATTTCAAGGCCACAGGAAAGTGTGTAGGATCGCCACCATAACGCGCCAGATGTCTGCCCTAAGATGCACCAATAGACATGATTAACGGTACCCAGTCTGGATGTCAGCCCTGGTGTCCACCAACGAACAGTGGACTTGTTCCACTCTAAGATGCACTGAACAAACTGTAAAAACGTTAATGTCAGTCAAACACCATTCGCAACGTATACATGAATTTTACTGTAGACTGCAGGCACGAACCGTCCCTAGCAAGTCCAGAAAGTTCCACCTCTTACTCTCCATTGCTCATCCGGCAGAGCCCGGTGTGCTATGTGAGTTACGAGCGAGTCACAATTCCCGATGGACATATTGCAACAAATGGAGTCAAGTTCTCTTCACTTATATATCTCCCTTATCACTGCCATCTCATGATCATCCTGACCGCTTTCTCCGAATGAGCACCTCTGGGATAGTCCTTGGTCAAGATTGAGAGTCTCACAAATCACACCCTTTACCCAATGGATGATGTTGCACAGCTGACTGCATTTCTTCTTCAGTAATGGCAATGTCACATCCTCAGGATAGCTCTCTACCCTTAGTGGACTACACTCACAGCCTCGGTGCATTCGTCACAATCTCTGGAGAGACCTAACGCTGTCCTATGAATGCCTTGCTGCAAACACGGTGGTCATGACCCATTTTGAAATGTCTATCTGTGTGCCAATAACTAATGTGTTACTTTTTGAAAAGTGTGGTGACACACTTCCACAGCTCTATTGCGTACTTAAATGTGTGGATTTCCATTATTCTTTACGTGACACAAAATGACGAGTCCAATTTTGGTATTCAATAAATTGCCTAGTTTTGGACTGATACCAGTTACTTTATTAATATCATAAATCTCTTTGTTTTATGGTTTCATACCAATGGTTTTTCTAAGTGATGCCCTTGACTTTTGTGACCACTAAGTTATATTTATCTTTAACTTATGGAAGATAAACGAGAAGTTTTGATAACAACTATAGGACCCTATACGTCATTGACTAAAAATGGGGGGGGGGGGGGCGGACAGGTGGGGGGGAGTGGGTGTTACAAGATATAGATGCATTGAGTCCAAGTGATGACACCAACCACTTCAAGGATCTGGCCTGTATTCTTGTTTATATTGTTAGTATTCTTAGAAAGAGAGACCGTAGCACATAAATTCATAGATAGTCCCAATCCCCATATGTGCATTCTAATTATAATACCTACATATTCAAACCAGTGTAAACATATTCACTTTAAACTTTATGTACGTTTCAAAGCTTTTCAATCAGTGTAGATGTAAATGAAAACATATTCAATCTATATTGTGAACACTTTTCCATCAGTGTAGATGTTAATGTAAACATATTCTATCTATACTATTAATCTATTCATTTGAATGTAAAGTGCTTTTCAATTTAATTGTAAAGCAAATTTACTCTCGAGGGATTATGCTTAATTCTCATCGAGGGTAAAGTCTGAGGTAGATGGGATGGTGGAATAGGAGAAAGGGACACATTACTAGCTGTCGGAAAACACAATACTCAGGAGAGCGTTTTGCATCTATTCTTTTACCATAGTTGTTGGTGGTACCAGTTGAGGGTACTTCTGTGGAACAAGAAGCGAAAAGTGGCCTGAGCTTTAAGACGAGGGACCAATTTCAAAGACACTCTCTGACACTTCTGGGAACGTGCTGCACCCTACAACCTTGACCAGCGACGAGCGTGATCAGTCTACCAAGCACCAAACCATCACAAGGAGAAGGACCGTCACTAACAGTTAAGTAACCAAGAAAAGGTGTCAAGTGACCTCCTTTAGAAACTAACCTTCCATCACAACAGTGATATTAAACTTGTATATAAATAATTATTCATTTCTTTAAAACCTTGTTAAAACCTAAATGACTATTAAATCTAAATTTTTTAAATATATAAATTTAACGTCGATTTAATTATTTGAAATGTACTGCATGTTTGTCTCAGTCAATTTACTAAATACACTTTAAACAGAGTGTTGCGGGTCTTTATATTATTTTATGATGAGTAAACACATTCACTCAGTCCAAGTCCATATAGGGGTATGTAGGTTAGACCACGCACACAACCCTTCTCCACCAACAATGAATGATACTGCAAAAGGCCAGGCTGGACAAATCAAATACACAGTTTATTTCAGAAACGATGCTCCACAAATCTCATCAGGAAAGCCATGATATATATAGGCATTATATAGATATGCAGTCCTCAGTTTATCTCAGTATCGTCTGTCACTAAGACTCTGTCCTCGACAGGTTTTCATTAATTTTATTTACTCACGTTCTTCCAATAATAAGAATTACTGTCATACACAAACTAGCATCATCTCACGGAGGTGTATGGATGATCTAGTGGTCGAACATTGTATGAAACTGTAGGGAAGTTATATAATACTCAGGAGCTCAGAACACACACGCCCACCTGCCTTAAGAACACACATAAAATACCTTCGCAAACGATCGTAAACTTCTGCTGAAGGCAACTCTAGACGTCTGCTACTCTATCCCGAGGCAATGACGTACTTCCTGTAACCAAGGGTCACCGGTCATAAACAAATATGACTACTTGTCGAACCGTTTTGATATCGACAGACATGTTATGAATTTTACTCATAACATTTACTCTCTCCCCACCCCGCCCTTAAAATAATGGAAACGAAGTTTACATTATTTCCGTGGTGTGAGTATTGACATCACTGGAGTGAACGATGGTATCATCAAATCTTACTGCTAGTATGAACTAGTATAGCACCCAGGTTTGTGCCACAGAGTAGGCAATTAAATACTCGATGTGTGGACATTAGCAAAGTATACTAACGCCATCGACCACAAAGGATATAAATCATTTTAGCACAATGTGAGGTGGCTATCACTAAAACACAAAACATAAAAAAATGGTAGCCGTCCATGCACTCTCATACCTTGCACCGTCCAAAAATCACCTATCTGTCAAGTCCAGTACCAGTAGTCAATTAATCTCATAATAATTAATAGTCATAATGCAAAGCATTAACATTAATAGAATTGTGTAATATAGACAATAGATGACATGGGGCAGACAATCAACCATATAGAGGATGAATGCGATATTATCCGTTAAAAGATTAAAAGTATGTGTACCTCACAAGTAAATGTCATCCATATAACACGGTAACGTTACGAGAACGAATGTAATCTTGTATCTAACACCTTTGTGTGAGCAATAAACAAAACTATGCTTATGTGTTGTACCCATAGATAGTAATAGGGCATATTAGCCAAATAATGTTTCGAAGTCCAGTGTGAATGTGAAATATATTTGTGTCACAGAGTAAGCTATGTCTGGCGAATTCACATTAATCAACACTCAATGTTAAACATAGTAGTTAAAGTATGTAGTACAATAATATTCCACTTATTAATAAAGTTCCCCTAAAGTTCCTCGAAGTGTGTTCAAACACATAATTGTCAACATACATGATTGTTGTCCATGCGATAATATGTTAGTACGAATCCAAAAGTTAATATCCACAGCAATTGAAGACTAGTCAAATAGGAATTTTCACTGTTATTTCCCCTTGATTGTGCAAGTTAGTCATTTCAAAGTTATGTCCCTTAATTTGTAGACGTGAATATTCCAATAGAAAATGACAATATATGTCCGTACAAACTATCCTGAACCGGTAGCATTTTCATCATTTCACATAATGTATGTTCGTAAGTCTGTAACTTGATTATGAGCACTGTCATTAAGGCATGATAAAAGTACATCATGTACTAAGTTCAACGAGATATCATACCATCTTGAGCATTTCAGAATTCATCACCATCATGTGCAGTGTGAACCAATTAATCGAATCAGCAATGTTACATACGTCAATGTAAAATCTTTATTTGAAAATGCAAGCATGTAGATTAGTCTTCAGCATTGATAGCCTACAGAATGCCATAGTATTCTCCATTCTAGAACTTATAGTTCACCTGTAATAGTGTCACAACAAGACGTCATCATCACTGTTATGTCTGACGGATCACCATATTATGAAGTGATTTCCTAGTTTAATTCGAACATCGTGAGTCACCTGTATTGATAGAGTCGATTGGCAACATAGGGTCCTTGATTCAACGGGAAAGGACATCAGTACCAACATTCTAGCTTCCCTTGATAGCTTTGATATCGTATTCATCTGGTTGAAGTGCAAGCGAGGCCCTTGCAGCTCTTTCATTTCGAAATCTCGCTGTCTTGAAATACGACAAAGCTTTTTGGTCGGTTTCCAAGGTGAATTTCGCTCCCATCAGCTACCGTTGTAATTTTGTGAAACAGAAAACAATCGCTAAAAGCTCCTTCTCGACAATAGGGTACCTTTTCTCAGTAGGCGTTAATTTTCTGCTTATGTAGAGTAAAGGATGCATGTAGCCTTCAAACTCTTGCATAAGCGAACCACCGGTTCCTGTTGCAGAGGCGTCCACTCTGAGGGTAAAGGAAATCGAGCGTCAGGTAATCTCAAAATTGGTGAAATTGAAAAGCATATTTTAAAGACATTTAACGATACATCACAGGCTTGGGTCCAGACAACCTTGTTTGGCGAGTTCCTCTTTTACAACGAAGTCAGAACTGAGGTAATATCAGAAAAATTAGGCAAGAATTTTCTACAGAAATTCACCAAGCCTAACAAACTGCGAACTTGTTTCTTAGTTTTAGGAATTTCAAGATTTTTGAGATAGTAGAATCTTCAGGTTTAAGAAAACCACCTCCTACTTTATGACCAAGAAAAGAAATTTCAGTGAAACCTATTCTTGTTTTAGAAGGTCTAGCAGTAAGATTGTGAAGACGTAAGGTATTCAGCAATGACTGAATTCCAAAAACATGTTCTTCCCAAGTTTGATGAAATAGACAAATATCGTCAATATAAGTAATTAATTCCTCACGGTCAGAGAAATGTTTACGCATCATGCGAACAAAGGTAGCAGGAGCATTAACAAGACCGAACGTCATAAAATTAAATTGAAACAATCCTAAAGGTGTAGTGAAAGCTGTATACGGTTTAACTTTGTCTTATAATGGCACCTGCCAATAGTCTTTGATCTCTGAGTCCCTTTTCTACATAGGCCCTCAAAACCTCACTTTCCATACCAAGTTCTCTTTCAAGTTTCACAAAATCCTCCGCGGAAGCCATGATTCACAATTATTGTGCTTTCCAATAGCTAAACAATAATGCAAATATTATATAATAAATATGTGAGCAACCTAAGCAATAATTATTTCACCACCCAAAATCACCCACCTGCATGTAATAATAGATGTTATAATAGAAGCAAAACAATAGAAACGAACAGGTTGACAGAATACGGTGAAAAGAGCTTAATAAAGATAATGCAAATAGACAACGAAGGCAGAAATCTATGAATTATAGAACAAATTTAAAAAAAAATTAGCTCTATCACACTTATGACAAGACAAGTACTATTTCACAACGTATATGACATTTAGTAACTGAGGGATAGCAAGGTAAGATGAACAATGTCACGAACAATTATGGAGAAAAAAAACTGAATAAAATTACAATTAACTTTACCACAATAACAAACTTGCCAATAAACAATACTTTCGCAACTAACAAATAATGGTAATGGTAATCTCAATAGCAGCAGATAACTCACAGCTTTGTAATGCCGGCCCCACTATTTGAGAAAATCATAAACCAAACCCTACTGAACGACTATGAATCTTCTCGACCATACAGGTGAGGTATTGAGAAAATTCACAGTTCCCTTTCCAACCTCCCACTACTTACAAAACATATATATATATATATATATATAAATATATATATATATATATATATATATATATATATATATATATATATATATATATATATATATATATATATATATATATATATATATATAAATATACAAAGATACATAGAGAAAAAAGAACTCTGGCAAACAAGGTTCTCAGCATTCCACGCTGAATGTAACCTTAAATGTACTTATCTGTTATGCCAGTAAAAAATATCCTCCTGGTTTTCGCCTCCTTCGCAAGGAAAAGATGATACAAGCTCCTTGTCGACCAGGTTAGGTTTAGATTTGAACAACAGCTCACTCGAACTGGACTTCCATTTAGTCCGTCGTCTTCTTGATAAAAGGCCATCCTCGGGCAAAAAACTTGAACTTTCAAACGTAAAATTCTGCAGGAAATACTTTTTCCTAGAACAGCTTCAACTTCGGCAGTAAACTTGAATATTTGAACTGCAATTACTGTTCCTATAACCTCACACAGGTTTGCAGATGACATGAACCGCCATCTTGGAAATTTTTGATAATTTCATAAAAATGAAGTCCAATGGCTTCAAACATATTTCTTGATACTTGTAATCAATATTCACTTCAGGATCTCCGGCTTGAGATCCCCATTTTAGGTGTCATTCGACTTGACAGATGTTATGTTAATAATGTAAGTTTCAAACGTATTCTGCCGGCTTCGTCTTCAGACTTGACCTTCACCTTCCAAGTTGTAGTTTACAGCAGGTCGACATTTTGTTTTGAACAAGCATCAAAACATACATTTCCTTCACAATAGATGACACTGTAGATCAAAGATCCTTTGGCTTGGCCCCCCATTATAGGTGTTGCGGGTCTTTATATTATTTTATGATGAGTAAACACATTCACTCAGACCAGGTCCATTAAGGGGTATGTAGGTTAGACCACGCACACAACCCTTCTCCACCAACAATGAATGATACTGCAAAAGACCAGGCTGACAAATCAAATGCACAGTTTATTTCAATAACGATGCTCCACAAATCTCATCAGGAAAGCCATGATATATATATATATATATATATATATATATATATATATATATATATATATATATATATATATATATATATATATATATATATATATATGCAGTCCTCAGTTTATCTCAGTATCGTCTGTCCCTAAGACTCTGTCCTCGACAGGTTTTTATTAATTTTATTTACTCGTTTTCTTCCAATGATAAGAATTACTGTCATACACAAACTAGCATCATCTCACGGAGGTGTATGGATGATCTAGTGGTCGAACATTGTATGAAACTGTAGTGAAATTATATAATACTCAGGAGCTCAGAACACACACGTCCACCTGCCTTAAGAACACAAGACATGACCTTAGCAAACGATCGTAGACTTCTGCTGAAGGCAACTCTAGACGTCTGCTACTCTACCCCGAGGCAATGACGTACTTCCTGTAACCAAGGGTCACCGGTCATAAACACATATGACTACTTGTCGAACCGTTTTGATATCGACAGACATGTTATGAATTTTACTCATAACACAGAGCTATACCAGAATAATAAGAATTCCACTGAGTAAATCAGGTTGGGGGTTTGAACAAGCTAACATTAATGATTGCTTAATTCTTCATAATAGGCGGCGGACCATATAAGTTAACAATTGCCCTGCCAATGCTACATTGTTCTTGACTTCTGAAATATCTTATGAAAACTCCATTGAGGCATCCTTATCCTTCTATCTACAACTCTGCCAAGAGTAATGGTGCGAAGGTAGACACTTTTGAAGGCCCATTTTAGATACTCTTGAGTTTTGGCCACTGTTGGACCCCTACTGCAAATCAGGGGAGGCAATTCCGTGACAAAGTCAGTCGGGATTTATCAGAAGCATTCATGCCACACAGCTCTAACTGATAAACAAGATGATAGACAACTTGCCCCTAAACATCAATAACGATAACACACGTGGAGCAACATTTGTAGATTTTAGGAAAGTATTTGATTTGATAAATCACGCTGTTTTAATAAGAAAATTAGAAACAATAAAAGTTAACTTTAAACTAGTGACATTATTAAAATCGTTCTTGTCCGACAGACAACAAGTAGTGTGGTACAATAACTCCTTGTCAAGCCCAACTATTATTGACACTGGTGTTCCTCTGTGCTCTGTATATGTTAAAGTCCTTGTTTTTGTGAGCTTGATTTCTCTGCCTCGTGGCTTCTAGCACTGCTTGTGTGATCCAAGGAGATTTGATCTGTCGTTTCACACGAACTTCTTTAGTTGGTGCGTGGTTATCAAACACACAACGAAAGATACGTGCCCTATGGGCAATGGCGTCATCGGGATCAGAAAGCTGGTAAACACTGGCAAGAGGTGCAGTTCGCAAATCATATAAAAATAGTTCACGGTTGAAATTATTAAAACTTCTAAATTTAATACTGATATGTTTATTTCTAGGAGCTTTATATTCTCGGGCCTCTACTTTTTTCAATTTACATAAATGACCTTCCACTAATCATAAAGCCCTCATCCTGCGACCTATTTGCCGATGACTGTACCATTTACACTAGTAATAGAAGTTGTAACACACTAGAAATATTATTACAAAGCTATACAGACAATCTAATTAAGTGGAGCAACGAAAATCGTGTGCAAATAAATATCATTAAAACAAAATGTATGATAATATCAACTAGACAAAAATTTACAAAACTCAGAGAAAACAACAGTTCAACTCTATATTTGTACCTCATTAATTGTAAATGTAAATGAAAATAAAACACTGGGACTAATAATTGATTAATACTTAAGTTGGAATTCGCATGTACAAGAACTGACCAAAAAATGGCGCAAAAAGTTTACCAATTACCTAAAATCAAACATTTCCTAGATGAGGAGACGCAAACAATTTTCTATACATCCCAAATACAAACACATCTAAACTATTGTTACACAATTTGAGATGGCTGCTCCATGTCCAACACTAAAAGATTCTATTCATTACAAAAACGTGCAGTGCTCCTCGTTTCAGACAAAAACCTCAACAGTGTGTAGACCCACATACATATCTTATCATACTACCACTAAGAAAGCGCTTTCTCTTCAACAAAGCCAAATGTATTCACAAAATCCTTTCACAGAATGCTCCAACGTATCTGTGGCCTATTTTCAAATACAATGGAAGACGCAGTCAACGCTTAAACAAATTACACATGCCCAAGCATAGATTCGACTTATTCAAGAAAAGTTTAGCTTTTTCTGCTGCTCATCTGTGGAATAATCTTCCACATGACCTAAAAATAACACGCTTAGTCCATATTCATTCAGTCAGAGACTTTTCAAATACATCATGAGTTCAGATTATATGCCACCATAATTTAATTATGTTCCTAAATAATTATATAGCATCCTTTGTAGGTTTTAAAGATAATTTTGCCTTGTTTAGTATTAAGAAATATTAAGTATACACCCAGAAATAGACCAAAAAAATTTTTTTTTTAAATTTCCAAATAATAATTGTGTTTTAAATATTTATAAGCCTTTTTACTTCGATATTCTTTTTGAATTATGTGTTTATCTGTAATAGTTTAAGAGTTATCAATGTTCAAAGAGAATCAGATAAGTGTTTTAACATTTTAAAAACTAAACTTTAACGAAAACAGGGCCTGCGATTCACAGTTCCGATGATATTTTCTACAATTTTAAAGCTATAGCGTTCAAATTTTGCACACTTATAGCCCATGTTATCCTTTATGGCATGAACCTCCTCTTTTTTCTTACATGGTAAAGAAACAGAGATATTGCTATACAAAGTTCTAAATTTGTTCTATTTAAAAGGGTCATATTGCAAGAGCCATATCTACAAAGTTCATTGGGGTAGACATTTTTGGGTGGTTCACGCCATAGGTAGGGATGTTATGCACATCATCTGCTGGTTTGGCATTCTTTGCACTTTTTATGTGCGTGAAATTCATTCCCAGGTGCACTGGGGGTTTTCCTTTCATTTTTTTTCATCACTTCATGTTAATTAATTATTTTCACATAAAACATTAAAATTTATAAAGTAAACTTTGTTCATCATAAAATATAATATCTCTTGTAACATGTGGCCAAATTTATGTCAACAAGTTCGTTAGTTATTTTTCTGTTAATTTTTTAAAAAGATAACCCATTTTTGGCTGGGTGTGGACTTTTTTAATTATCATAAGGTACTGTAAATGTGTGTAACTGTTATTGCACTGTTACAGTGCCGGGATTTTATTTTATTGTATTTTATTTTGTTATTTTATTATTTAAGTAATAGTTAAGATAAATGTTAGAATAAATGGATTCAATATGGAAGAAGAGAGAAAGGAAAGGCAGAATGTTAGACGGGCTTGCGTGTCAAATTCTAAACCCTTTGAAAATAAAGCTAGACTGATAAGATTAAGATTGAGAGGTAGATTCAACAATAATAGATGGGTATGAAAAAAAAATCGAAAAAAGGTGATTCGTCTTACGAGGACAAAAAACAAAGAAAGTAGTCTACGTTACGGCCACAAGGCCTTCGTCAGGAAAAGAAAGAAAGTGAAGGCTAGATAGGAGACATAAGAACTTAAAGAAATATAAAAATAAAACCTAGGTACTTCCCTGAAGGCGAAGCATGGCTGAAAAGGAAGTGACTTCTGCCCCCGGATGTACACAATACATATTAAGAAACTAAAAACTAAAAAACGAAACTGAACAAAAAACTACCCAAACGTAATAAAAGTGGGGACTGGAAATAGAAGAGGACAGAATGAGTAGGAGATAAATGAATATGAAATAAAAAAATCAAGACAAATTAAAAACCGTGTATATCCATACATATTATGGAGGATGGCATAAAAATAGAAGAATAGGATAAGAGTGGAAAGAGTCCAAATAGAGCAAGAGAGGAAAGGGTGACCTCAGACAAAGGTGTGGAAAGTGTTGAGACCGGCTGGTTTTAGACACCCCATGCGGTGGATAAGATAGTTCTCGAGCTGTTCTCGGCCGGTAGTGTCAGAGGAGCAGGATCGGATCGCAGTGACCTGGATGTCGATGGGACCATGGTGGTCAGGACTATTGAAGTGTGTGGCAACTGGTGTGGACTTTTGCTGAGAGATGTCATTTAAGTGCTGGCTGAATCTGTCCCCAAGTCGTTTACCTGTTTGGCCAATATAGGTTTTGCAGCAACGTTTACATATGATCGTATAAATGACATTACGCGATTCACACGTGAAGCTACTAGTGATGGTGTACGTAGCCTTAGGAAAGGACACCTTCTGGGTTGAGATGACATTCTTGCACGTGTTGCATCGTGTCCGACCACAGGGTAGTGTGCCAAAGTGAGTGGCATTCTCCTTTGGGAGACGGCTGTGAGCAAGAAGATCCTTCAAGTTCTTGTCGCGTCTATATGCCACCAAAGGTGCTTCACCGAATACTTCTTGGGTCGCAGGCTCTGCTTGGAAGATAGGGAGGTGGCGGAAAAGGATCTGTTTGACAGCAGTACTGTGAGGGTGATGGGTCAAGATTAATTTGACTCTATCTGAAGTGGATTTATAGTGAGGTATGAGGGCCTCCTGACGAGAGATGGGGAGCACACGTTGGAGAGCAGAGGTGAGAACATGTTCCGGATAAAGTCTGCTACGGAAGAAATCCAACATCTCATTTGCTCGGAAGTGGAAGTCATCGTCGTCTTGGCACAAACGGCGGAGGCGGAGAAGTTGTAAAAAAGGAAGGGAGTCACAACAGGCCCGAGGATGAGACGAGGTATACAGGAGGTAGCTGTGGGCATCTGTCGGCCTGTAGTATACTGAGGTATTAAGGCCGGAGGGCGTGATAGAAATAGTAATGTCAAGGAAGTTGACAGATACTGTGGAGATGAGGGAGGTGAACTTGATGGTGGGGTGAAAGTGGTTGACAAAGTCGATGAAGCGATATAAATCAGTCTCAGACATATCTGTGAGACCTATGCCATCATCGATATATCTGCGGTAAAACCCGGGGAAAGGACCGGAGTATTGTTGCCATATCTGATGCTCCAAGTGGCCCATGAACAGGCAGGCATAGCTAGGACCCATTTTCGTTCCCATGGCAACACCACTAATTTGGTCAAAAAACTGACCATTGAATTCAAAGGAATTCAGTTGAAGGACCAGTTCAGCAAGACGGAGAAGAGTGACGGTGGATATAGAAGGGCAAGTGCGTTGGTCAAGAAAAAACCGAAGAGCTCGGAGACCATCAGAGTGGGGAATAGAGGTGTACAGAGAACAGACGTCTAACAAGAAAAGACGGTAGGAGCGGTCTGCTTAGAGTCGGATAGAGGAGAAAGTTGTAAGAGCATGATTGGTGTCTTTGACAAAGGAGGGAAGATTCTCAACGATAGGCTGGAAAATGCTATCGAGGAAGTCAGAAATGTGTTCAGTAGGACAGGAACAAGCTGAGACAATAGGTCTGCCAGGGTTGTCGATCTTATGAATTTTGGGGAGCATGTAGAATACAGGCTTGCCCAAAGAGCTGTCATGAATCCTAAGACGAGAAGCTTCGGGAGGAAGAGCATTACTAGTGATGAGCTGTTTAATAGTGTTGTGTACAATGCGATTGTTAGAGACAGTCGCATCGCTGGTCCTGGGCCTGTAAAAAGAGACATTGGTCAACTGGTTATTACCTTCACTTAGGTATAAGTCCTTCTGCCAGATGACAATGGCTCCTCCCTTGTCAGCCGGTTTGATGACAATGTCGTCTCTACGGCGAAGAAGGGAGAGAGCGCAGGACTCTGCCGAAGTGAGATAGGAATAACGCAATCTACGAGGGCGGAGCTGCTGAATGTCATGGATGGTGTTCTTGATATACAGGTCCAGGGCATGAGAGGCCCCAGGTTTAGGTGTAAAGGGGGGCTTAGTAGAGTCAGAAAAGCGTGCGAAGATGTCGGATTCAGCCTGAGACTGCGGAGTGCTGTCTTCCTTTCTAAAATGGAACTTCAGCCTCATGCGACGGTGAAACCGATGAACATCCTGGAGGAGATTGTATTGGTCTAGGGTCGGACGAAGAGGAACAAATTTTAGGCCCTTACTAAGAACAAAGCGCTCTCCCTCAGAGAGGGGTAGATCTGGGGGGATGCAGACTACCTGAGTGCATGATGGAGTGGAGGATGGAGGGGTAGCTTTGGGGGTAGGGATGAGACGGGATAGTTTATGGTGTTTGGACGTGGAAAGGAATTCATGGAGCTGCCGGTTCATTGTGTGGATAGTGGTGCGTATCATAGAATAGAAAGGGAAGTTGTTGGAGGTGAGACAACGTAAGTGAAGCAGAAGCTGGGTCTGTTGGGCACTGAGGTCTGATAAAAGGCGGGAGTGACTGGCGGCCACTACGCGCATACGTTGAAAGCCACACCTGGTCTCAATTCGTTGTAGGAGACGTTGTTCCGTAGAATTGAGTGTACCAGCAGATGGATGAAAATTGGAAGAGAATCCATTAGGAAGAATTTTGTGGTGGAGGCAGGTGTGAATAAAGTGGAGATGAGAAGAGAATCTAGTTTTCTTGAAAGTAACGAACGCAAAGTCAATAGCGGCACGGGATATATCATTCAATGGTCAGTTTTTTTAAACCAAATTAGTGGTGTTGCCATGGGAACGAAAATGGGTCCTAGCTATGCCTGCCTGTTCATGGGCCACTTGGAGCATCAGATATGGCAACAATACTCCGGTCCTTTCCCCGGGTTTTACCGCAGATATATCGATGATGGCATAGGTCTCACAGATATGTCTGATACTGATTTATATCGCTTCATCGACTTTGTCAACCACTTTCACCCCACCATCAAGTTCACCCCCTTTGTCTCCACAGTATCTGTCAACTTCCTTGACATTACTATTTCTATCACGCCCTCCGGCCTTAATACCTCAGTATACTACAAGCCGACAGATGCCCACAGCTACCTCCTGTATACCTCGTCTCATCCTGTTGTGACTCCCTTCCTTTTTCACAACTTCTCCGCCTCCGCCGTTTGTGCCAAGACGACGATGACTTCCACTTCCGAGCAAATGAGATGTTGGATTTCTTCCGTAGCAGACTTTATCCGGAACATGTTCTCACCTCTGCTCTCCAACGTGTGCTTCCCATCTCTCGTCAGGAGGCCCTCATACCTCACTATAAATCCACTTCAGATAGAGTCAAATTAATCTTGACCCATCACCCTCACAGTACTACTGTCAAACAGATCCTTTTCCGCCACCTCCCTATCCTCCAAGCAGAGCCTGCGACCCAAGAAGTATTCGGTGAAGCACCTTTGGTGGCATATAGACGCGACAAGAACTTGAAGGATCTTCTAGTTCACAGCCGTCTCACAAAGGAGAATGCCACTCACTTTGGCACACTACCCTGTGGTCGGACACGATGCAACACGTGCAAGTATGTCATCTCAACCCAGAAGGTGTTCTTTCCTAAGGCTACGTACACCATCACTAGTAGCTTCACGTGTGAATCGCGTAATGTCATTTATACGATCATGTGTAAACGTTGCTGCAAAACCTATATTGGCCAAACAGGTAAACGACTTGGGGACAGATTCAACCAGCACTTAAATGACATCTCTCAGCAAAAGTCCACACCAGTTGCCACACACTTCAATAGTCCTGACCACCATGGTCCCATCGACATCCAGGTCACTGCGATCCGATCCTGCTCCTCTGACACTGCCAGCCGAGAACAGCTTGAGAACCGTCTTATCCACCGCATGGGGTGTCTAAAACCAGCCGGTCTCAACACTTTCCACACCTTTGTCTGAGGTCACCCTTTCCTCTCTTGCTCTATTTGGACTCTTTCCACTCTTATCCTATTCTTCTATTTTTATGCCATCCTCCATAATATGTATGGATATACACGGTTTCTAATTTGTCTTGATTTTTTTATTTCATATTCATTTATCTCCTACTCATTCTGTCCTCTTCTATTTCCAGTCCCCACTTTTATTACGTTTGGGTAGTTTTTTGTTCAGTTTCGTTTTTTAGTTTCTTAGTATGTATTGTGTACATCCGGGGGCCGAAGTCACTTCCTTTTCAGCCATGCTTCGCCTTCAGGGAAGTACCTAGGTTTTATTTTTATATTTCTTTAAGTTCTTATGTCTCCTATCTAGCCTTCATTTTCTTTCTTTTCCTGACGAAGGCCTTGTGGCCGTAACGTAGACTACTTTCTTTGTCTTTTGTCCTCGTAAGACGAATCACCTTTTTTCGATTTTTTTTTCATACCCATCCATTGTACTCCACGTCTTACCGCAGTTCCCCTCAACTTCCTCGATTCAACAATAATACAATGCTACGCACCAACGAATGACAGCGATGAAGAGGTCAAGGATGAATTCTATCAACAACTGCAGAAAGAAAGGGAAGACACACCTAGATATGATCTTATTATAGTAATGGGAGACCTCAATGCGAAAGCTGGTACACACAATACATATAATGAAAGAGTAATGGGGAAATGCGGCAGCGGAACAGCAAACGAAAATGGGGATAAATTAATAAGTTTCTGTAGTATTAACAACCTGGTCATTGAAGGAACACTTTTCCCACATAAAGAAATTCACAAATTAACATGGGAATCACCAAATGGTCGGGACAGGAATCAGATAGACCACATCATGATTAACGGTAGATGGAGACATGCATTACAAGATGTGAAGGTAAGAAGAGGTGCAGATCTGGGAAGTGATCACCATTTAGTAGTAGCAAAACTGAAAGTGAAACTAAGAAGGGCTGGACCAACTGTAACTACACAGAAAATGTTTGACATCAGCGAATTGAAGGACCCCCTTACCAGAAAATCTTTTGCGGCTGACATAAAGAAACGATATCAATTTGCCAAAAGTCAGGAAAAGACATTGTCTGATGATATAGACCAGAAATTCAACACCATTTCAACAATATATAAGGAAAGCAGCAAATCATGCTTGGGATTCCAGGAAAGGAAGAAGATGGACTGGATAACACCAGAAACATTAAACACCATAACACTGAGAAAGGAAATTAAAAGAAAGAAAACAGAAGCGAAGTACCACAGGTTAAAGCAACTATATAGCGAGCAGTACAGTCAGCTGGACAAGGAAGTTAAACGCCAAACCCGAGCCAACAAAAGGAATTTCCTAGACGATCTTGCAAGACAGGCAGATGAGGCAGCACTGAGAAATGAACAAAGCACAGTATACAAAATAACTAAATTCATCAGCGGAAAACGAGGTGCAAACAATATTACATTAGTAAGAGATGAGCAAGGAAATCTCATCATGACAGCAGAGGGACAGGAAACAAGATGGTCAGAGCTCTTCAGAGAAACTCTGAACAAGGAACCACCAGAGACACAATTGAATGTTCCTGAGGCTGAAAACGATCTAGATGTAAATACAGACATTCCACGAAAAGAAGAAATCATCACAGCAATCAAAGGGTTAAAGAACGGAAAAGCTCCTGGCCATGATAACTTAAATGCAGAGCTATTTAAGACAGACCCTGAGCTAGCAGCAGAACTATTAGAACCACTATTTGCACAAGTGTGGAAAACGGGGACAACACCATCAGAGTGGAACAAAGGAATAATTGTCAAATTGCCCAGAAGGGAGATCTTGCAGACTGCAATAATTGGAGAGGAATCACTCTTCTCTCAGTTCCCAGCAAAATACTAGGCAGGATAATTATACAGAGAATTTCAAAAGCAGTAGACCACAAACTGAGGAAAGAACAAGCAGGATTTAGAAAGAACAGAAGATGTGTAGATCATATATTCACTCTCAGGAACATTATATAGCAGTGCTCAGAATGGCAAAGACAGCTGTACATTAATTTCGTTGATTTTGAAAAGGATTTTGACAGCATACATAGGGACAGTTTATGGAAAATACTGAGGGCTTATGGAATTCCAAGCTGCATAGTGTCAATCATAAAAAGCCTCTATGCCAACTTTACGTGTAGTGTTGGGCAGAGCAACCTAACCTTTGAGGTGAAGACAAGAGTACGACAGGGATGCCCCTTATCAACCACTCTATTTTTAACAGTCATAGATTGGGTGATGCGCCAGACAACAGAGGGCAGTCCAATAGGAATAAGATGGACTACATTTTCTACATTGGAAGATCTGGAATATGCAGATGACATTGCACTACTAGCACATTCACATCAACACATCCAGGAAAAAACGGATAGACTTAATAAGTTTAGCCAGCAGGTGGGCTTGAGCATCAATTTAAAGAAGTCAGAGGTCATGACGCTCAATGTGAGCAACCCTGAGCCCATATCAGTAAGGAATCAGCAACTGGTACAGACAGACACCTTCACATCCCTAGGATGCATAGTAACACCAGACGGCGGGGCAGGCAAAGACATCAACATAAGAATGAATAAGGCAAGAACAGCCTTTTTAGCCTAAACAACATCTGGAAGTCCTCTCAATACAGCACAAGCACAAAATTAAGATTATATCAGAGCTGTGTGCTTTCTGTGCTTCTCTATGGTGTGGAACGCTGGAGAGTAAGAGAGAAGGAAATGTCGAAATTGTCTTCTTTTCACACAACATGCCTAAGAAAAATTCACCGAATCTTTTAGCCGAATACCATCACCAACCAAGATCTGCTTACTCGGAGCAAGCAAGAGGACATGCACACCATCATAGCTGGCAGACGCTGGAGCTGGGTTGGCCATGTCCTCAGAAGAGACCCCGATGCCATCACAAGAACAGCTATGCTTTGGACCCCTGAAGGAAAACGAAAGAGAGGCCGACCAAAAACAACCTGGTGGAGGACTGTGGAGGCTGAGATGCAAAGAATGAACCAGAGTTGGGGCACTGTACGAAGGATGGCCGCCGACCGAGCAATGTGGAATCAATTTGTTGTTGCCCTACAAGACGCCACTAGGCGTGATGGCCACTGACTGCTTTCACGGTCAGCGGCTAAGGATCAAAGAAGTTCGTTCGTTCGTTCTTCTTCTCATTTCGTTTTACACTACACTTGGCTGGTTCTTGTCATCAGTTCTACATTAGTGATTTTGCAATACTACATCAATGCTTCTATTCTTAGCAAGCATATATTTATGAAATGTTGTTGCTTCTTAGTTGTTGGTTGTGTTGTTTGTACAAGAAGACAAGTAGAGACAAAGGGGAAGGGTTATCATAAAGGCTTGTGGAAGGTAAGAATGAAAATATCTTTTTAACTGAAATTATATAAATGCATTGCAAAAGAAATAGAAAATACTCGCACAGAACGAACGAACGAACGAACTTTATTTTCAAAGGGTTGAGAATTGGGCATGCAGGCCCGTCTGACATTCTGCCCTTCCTTTCTCTCGTCTTTTATACTGATTTCATTTATTCTCACATGCATTTTACCCATCAATGTAAAGGAATTCAGCGTTGTAAAGGTAAAATAATAGCATATTCACATTCACAGTATCTAATTATAAAAATGAAATAAAATATGTTGAAAAGTACAAACAAAGTATCACCATGAAATAAAACATGTTGAAAAGTACAAACATCATCATTAAACCTACATTCGATATTATATCATTTGTTCGGAAAAATAATCACATTAGGGCGCAGATAATCAGAACTCATAAAGTATTCGAAAAGTCTCATCATCATGTGACGTATTCTTTCCAGAACGTTGTCTCCATTACAGCTGCTCTGAACGCATCACGATTCTGGGCAAGTCGACCTGCATCAGCCAAAGACAAGTTCAGACTCTCTGTGATGTCCTGGGTCCACCGTCGTCTAGGTTGACCCCTTCCCCTTTTTCCAGGGACCATGCCTTCCATCACTGTTTTTTCCAGACTATTATGTCTTTTTATATGACCGAAAAATTTCAGCTTCCTTATTGCGATGGTATTTAGGAGCCAATGTTCCTGTACGTTTAGTGAGTGCAGTACTTCTCTGTTGGTCTTTTTTTTTCTGTCCAGGGTATTCTCAACATCCTTCTGTAGCATTTCATTTCGAATGATGTAATCTTTTTTGCAACTGTTTTATTGAGTGTCCAAGTCTCGCAGCCGTATGTTGCCACTGGGAATATACATGCTCTGATCAGTTGTAACTTTGTTTCTTTGCTTGTGCCTTGCCATAGGTTTTTCATCTGTATTAGTTTATGTGAAGCAATTGCAAGTCTTCTTTTAATTTCTACTGCACAGTCGCCAGAGCTGTTGATGATTGATCCTAAGTATTCGAATTCATTAACACTTTCCAGTTCTTCGTTATCAGCCCGATACCAGGCCTTTCCAACTCCTGCCTAGAAGCCGTTGTCAAAATATTATTGATCATCCGCCCGTTCGGCCAGCAGTTGTGTGTACTGTTTAAGGCGGACCTCCCTTTTTCAATTTACTCATGTAGCTCTGCCGGCCAGTCAAAGCCGTTGCCCGGGGGGTGGCGCTGCCGTACACAAGCAGACTCGAGGAGCCATACATGAGCTGAACTGGAGTGGGGGAACCAAATAGGATCCAGGCCATCCTCAAAAAGTCTACGATTGTATAAATAGGGACTGAGGTTGTTAGTTTTTAGATAATGTGGAAGATAGTTCCAAAAATGAGCAGCACAGTACGCTAAGCTTTTCTTGAATAAGTTAAGCCTAGGCTTGAGCACTTGTATTTTGTTAAGGCGTTGACTGCGTCTTTCATTGTATTTGAACATTGGCCACAGATATGTTGGAGCATTCTGTGACAGGATTTTGTGAACAAATTTAGCTTTGTTGAACAGAAAGCGCTTTCTTAGAGGCAGTATTTTGAGATCTTTATACAGATCTATACACTGTGTTTGACGGTTGTCAGAAACTAGACGCACTGCACGCGTTTGTAGTGAATGGAGTCTTTTTGTGTTGGGCATAGAACAACCATCACAGATTGTGGAGCAATAGTCAAGGTTTGTTTGTATGTGAGATATATAGAACAATTTTCGCGCTTCTTCATCTGGGAAATGTTTGATTTTAGCTAACTGGTAAACTTTCTGTGCCGTTTGCTTGGTCAGTGCATGTACATGGGAGTTCCAAGTTAGATGCTTGTCAACGACTTTTCCTAGAGTTTTATGTTCATTAACGTTTTCGATTGGTGTGGTACCAATGTAGATCTAAAGTTTTGTTTTCTCTGAATTTTGTAATTTGCGTCCAGTTGATATTAACATGCATTTTGTTTTAATTTTATTTATTAGCATGCGATTTCCGATACTCCACTTAATCAGATTGTCTGTATCTTTTTGTAACGATAGTTCGAGTGTGTTGCAACTTGTATCACTCGTGTAGATAGTACAGTCATCAGCAAATAGGTCACAGGATGCGTGCTAGACGTGTAGTAGAACGTCATTAATGTATATGGCAAAAAGTAGAGGCCCAAGAATAGAGCCCTGAGGAATGCCGTTATTTATTACGGTTGGGTTTGAACAAGAGCTATTGTAAGAAACTACATGTTTTCTGTCTGACAAGAATGATTTAATTATCGTCACTAGTTGAAGTTTTACTTTTGATGTTTCTAGTTCTCTAATTAAAATAGCGTGATCTATCAAATCAAATGCTTTTTTAAAGTCTACAAAAACTGCCCCACATATGTTATCGTTATTAATATTTAAGTGCCAGTTGTCAATCATCTTGGTTAGAGCTGTGAGACTTGAATGTTTAGGTCAAAAAACCCCGACTGACTATCAATAAGCAAGCCGTTGTTAACTAGGTGTTGTAGTGTTATTTTATGTATGTGTTTTTCTAGTGGTTTGGATAGCGATGATATTAAGGAGCCTATAGTTACCAAGATTATTATTGTCGGAAGAGCCAGGTTTTAAGAGAGGATATACCTTAGCGACTTTAAAGTGCCACGGAAAGTAACTCCTTGCGATACATTGATTGTGTATGTATGTAAGCGAATCACTAATAGCTGGAGCCAGATAACGCAGTATTCGATTACTGACTCCGTCAAGTCCTGATGAGTTATTATCTTTAGGGCCTAGACGATAGTTATACACTTCATTAACTGTCATAAACGGAATGTTGGATGGGATAGTGTTGGTAAATTTGTTCTCACAAAATACTGACAACCTGCTTAAGTCACAAGGTGAATTTGGTATTGTAGATTTAAGACTGTTTATTTCTGCCTGAAGATAATTGCTGAATTCTGTACAAGTAAATGAAGTATTTGGGGTTGACAAGACTGACAGATTTCGCTTGTTCGCTAAAGTTTTGATTGCTTTCCATGTATCTTTATTGTTTGTTTTGTTCTGAACCAAATTTTTAAAGTAATTTTTTTTTCTCTACGAATTAAATATTGCACGATGTTCCTCTATGCTCTGTATATGTTAAAGTCCTTGTTTTTGTGAGCTTGATTTCTCTGCCTCATGGCTTCTAGCACTGCTTGTGTGATCCAAGGAGATTTGATCTGTCGTTTCACACGAACTTCTTTAGTTGGTGCGTAGTTATCAAACACACAACGAAAGATACGTGCCCAATGGGCAATGGCGTCATCGGGATCAGAAAGCTGGTAAACACTGGCAAGAGGCGCAGTTCGCAAACCATATAAAAATAGTTCACGGTTGAAATTACTAAAACTTCTAAATTTAACACTGATATGTTTATTTCTAGGAGCTTTATATTTATTCTTTGACCACGTGCAACATATAAGATAGTGGTCACTCATCACGACAGTAGGAACAGAGCATGCTATAATGTTTTCTGCACAGGTGACGTAGATGTGGTCAATTGTTGTGGATGATGTTTTTGTTACCTTGGTAGGCTGGTTGACTATTTGTTTTAGGTTGTATGATAGTATGATGTTTTCTCACGTTTGGTTTGTGTTGTGCATGTCGATGTTGAAATCGCCTAAAAGAATAATTTATATGGGAGTGGTAAATATTTTATCCATCATAGTGGTGAAATCTTCATACCAGATGTCTCCTGCACTGGGATTTCTATAAAGATACCCGACTAGAAATTGTCCCCGAGGGTAGTTTTATTTCTAACCATATGCACTCGGTCTCTACTGTCTCTAAATCGCTTCTGCGGCGATAACTAATATAAGTGGAAATATAAACTACTATACCTGTTTCTAGCTTTCTACTTGAGGCTCGCCAAAAGTTTTAAAGACATTTAGGGTAATTTCATCATCTGATATTTTGTCGTTTAAACGACTGCCGGAAAGTCCAAAAACATGAAAATTTTTATTCAGAATTCCTGTAAGCTCAGGAAGTTTGCCTAATAAATGGTAAATGTTCAGGTGGCCCAGCCGTAGACCATTCTTAATTAGCCATTATGTCTGATAGGTATGCATTTTATTTTGGCGATTGGTTTAAAAAATGAAAATAACAAAAGCAATTTTAAATACGAAACCTACGAAAATTTAAACTAATTAACGTCACCAAGTAAGTGAAAATACAAATGTTAGTAATTAACGTACGAACACTTGGTACTCGTACAAGTATTGCTAAAAATTACAATTAACTGAAATTGTCAGTAGTATATTAAAATAGTCACACAAAAGTAGGCACGCACATTTTCACACCACAACAATAATATTCTAACAAAGTAAGCAGCACTGAGATAATAAGAATTTTAAAACATACATACTTACTTAGTCGTTCCCCTTCTACCGTGAGGTGTAGAGGTTTGGAAGAGAGAGCGCCAGACTATCCTATCGGCTGTCTTCCTCCTGGCCTGGTTCCATTCTAGTCCTCGGTCCTTTAAAGATTGTCTAATGTTGTCCTCCCAGCGGACTCTGGGTCGTCCTGGGGGTCTGGATCCCTGGCTCTTTGTTTCCCATGCTTGTCGTGGTAGCCGATCTTCTCCCATTCTGCAGACATGGCCAAACCATCTTAGTACGGACTGTTTTACTTGGGTCTGCAGGGGGTGGGATTTTAGGCCTTGACGTATCGTCTGGTTGCGGACCATGTCTCTTCTAGTTACTTCAACCACCTTCCTCAGATTCCTCATTTCTGAGGTTTGAATCTGGCTTTTATGGGTTGTAGTCATTGTCCATGACTCGCATCCATATGTCAAGACTGGGACATAGGTGGAGCGGTATACAGCCATCTTCGTTTTCTTACTGTTGCGATATGTCACTGTTGCGAATGTGGTTAACTGTTGCAAGTGTGTACAATAGGCCTGGTTATACTGTAGAAGTGTAGGTGGTTGCTTGATGATACCATGCCGTACATACCACACTCAGAAGTCATGAAGCATTGAAAACGACTGTTGACGTTTCAGACATTTATTACGAACAACAGTAACATACGCTGACATCAAACGATTCACTGTCATGTAAGCACATATAATCATGTAGATAGCAACAACTCATAATATTCAACATCATGGAGACTTTGCATGTAAACCTTGGCTGCAACAAATAAGCCGCGCTACTGGCGCGCTTCATATGACTACTGTTCTTGGTTCCTCATGACCAAGCAGGTCAGATAGATCTAGGCTACCACATCAGCGGCACGAATGGCGGACTGCTTCAAAATATCTAGCTCAGTCTCTTCTGTATAATATATAACTCCTCACCCGGAGTAAGCCACCTTAGCAATAAAGTTCTGGGCTCCACATGAGCCGTACAAGCAGCGTGATTTTCAGCAATAAAGTTCTGGGCTCCACCTAAGCCGTACAAGCAGCGTGATTCTCAAAATGGCTAATATCAGTCTCTCCTATTTAATATCTCCGCATAAGGAGAAACCCACCTTAATGAAGTACTTGACTCCTCTTGACCAGACAGGTCATGTAGGTCTAACCTACAAGGAATAAGCCGTATAAGCGGCAAGGATCCTTCAAAGAAATGGCTAACATCTGTCTCCTTTACTCAGTATATCTCAGCATTAGGAGAAAGCCATTTTAATACTGTTCTTGGCAATAATATAAGATTCAAAAAGTCTCTTTACCTGTCTGCCATTTAGAGATAATACAATACACATTTCTTCACATCCATGGCTATACAATCACCAGCCAGAATAATCACAGGGGGGAAATTCAATATCATTTAACACCTAACAAAGGCTCCATTCCCCAGAATTATAGACAGAGACGAGCGCTGACCTCTAGTCAGCTCGGAGACTTTTCCACCACTGCCCGGAAAGCCAGTCTTCAATTCCCCGCGCTAGTTTACTGCGCATGTCTAAGCCCAAAGTAGCTAGCCACGGAACAATCTAGACCTTTCCGTGAAATAAGAGCCAGACCGCTCCATATAAGGCCAGCTGAATGATCGATATCCTAATATAGACATACAGAATAATGGACATCGTCCAGACAAGGGAGATAACAGATAAATCTCATCCTGAACTAAAAATATACAATTAATGGTTTCCCTTTGACCACAAAATAAACAATACATATATTCCTATCTTAACACTTACCAACCTCTCTCTTGCTGAGGAATCCTCGATTTATGGCCTGAAAAAGTCTCTCAGCTGCTGCTTTTCAAGTGGCCAACTCTTCTTTGATGCCTCCCTTTCGGTCTATAATAGCTACTAAATATTTAAAGTAGTCGACCTGCTCCAGGACCTGTTCTCCCAGCTTAATCTGATGTCTTCTTTCTTCTCGTGATATCACCATGGATTTTGTTTTAGAGCTACTTATGACCATCCCTCTCTTCTCCAGCTCTTCCTTCCAGACTTGCAGGTTGAATTGGAGATGTGCCTCTGATTTAGCAATCAGGGCAACATCATCAGCAAATGCCAGCTCTGAAATACAGACCTGTCTCATCTTCCAGTACCCCACTGAATACTTTCTTGTTCTCTCCTTACATGACTTGATAACATCGTCCATGAGGAGTATGAAAAGATAAGGTGACAGGATATCACCTTATCTTACACCAGTGGTGGTCCTGAACTCTTCTGACTTATGGTTTGCTGTCCTCACATAATTTCTGCAAGACTTGTAGAAGTTCTGTATAGCATGAATCAGAGGTGCTGGAATGTTCTTCCTTGCCAAACAGTCCCAAAGTTGGCTCCAGGGGACCCTGTCAAATGCCTTTTAACGATCTTTGAAACAAAGATGGATCTCACTCTTATACTCAAGGTTCTTTTCACTCAGCTGTCTGAGTGTGAAGATTAGGTCTTGAGTACTTCGGTTTGCTCGGAATCCGCACTGGACCTCATCCAGTTGTTGCTCAGCTAGGCGTCGGAGTCTCTGCTCTAGGATTCTAGAGTAGATTTTACCAGGGACACTGAGAAGGGATATGCCTCTATGGTTTCCAAATTGTCGATTGTCACCCTTTTTGAAAATTGGTTTTATAATGGCAATCTCCCAGTCCTTTGGTATGGTCTTTGTGGTGAAGTGGGATGTTATAAATATTTATAGGGGACTTAGTGTACTGACTGAGATCAGCTGTGAAGGTATCTATATCTATTAAGAGTAGTGTATTATAGATAACCTTACTTGCTACCACATATCTATATATCTCAGTCAGAATTATTCTGGAATAATGTGATGACTACGTTATGTGTCTAGGGTATGTGTATGATGAAGTGTAAGTCACAACAACCGACAGATAAACAATTTAATTTAATCCACTACTCTTGACAACACTGTGACACTCACATACATATAACACTCTATGAGAATATCTTAAAGGAGTCACTGATAACTTTTCAAATAACAATATGTATTCATTGCTATCATACAGGTATTTGTGTCCTGATTCAAATACAAAGGAACCAGGAATCACAATCAATTTTAATCACAAGTATATGTACAGACTTTATCAATATGAATATTGTAGTGACATATATTATTAAAAATATCCTATGTGTGTCAGTTGTGTAGTAGTAATATGAGGTAATACTGGTTTTGTTTTGTTCAAGCTCTGTTGGTATTAGTCATCATGACTTCAATAGTTTGTCTTTAGGGACTAGTATTGGAGATGTTCTCAGTTCCTGATATTAAGACAATTAAATTCCCCTCTGAATGTTATTTTTACAAAGTCATTTCAAGATGAGGGGACATAATGTTGAGCTCAGCTGGCCACATCAGCTTATCTTGCGTGATGGCGGCAGGAAAGGACTCCTCTGCTCGAATTCTCCCCTGGGCTCTGGAGACACCTCACTGATAGCTAAAAAGACCAAGGAGTATGCTGTCCGACTCTGGATTCAGCAAAGCTCTGACCAGGTGCTGCTCAGTACCATCAAGACCACGGTCCCTGAAATCAAGAAGGATGTACCTTCTACTTCATAACTAACTTATACTCTCTTTTTACACTGATCACAACACATCACAAACATTGAGTTCAGAGCGTTAGGCCAACTATCAGCTTCATGTGAAATACTTTATTCCAGTATTAACCTCCTTAATGGTTACCACGCCTCTGCCATTCCAGCATTATTTCTTTCTAGTCAATCATCCAGGTGTCAGTGTACTATTTGGCCATTCCATGCCGTTTTACTTTCCTCCGACACCCTCTGTTCAGGCTGGAGCATTATAGGCTTTATCTCCTGTTTGCCACTGAACTACACATATATATATATACAGGCATAAATTAACAATTCACATTCAATTTTCATTAAAAGATACTGAATGGTTCAAGCTTACCACAATTCATAGAATAAACACAGATACGTTGATTAGCAATGAATTCTGGCACATTTACTGGCACAAATTCCCATCTGCTTATGTTCCAGGCTTTTATTTAGCAAAAATATGAGCTGGCTTCAACGCACTGTTGCTTTATCAAGCTTATTTAAACAAGTGGTTTCGAACTAACGCTCCTAAGTGATTATATCAGCGAGTCTGGCCAATCGAGCCACGTTTCGACAAGTGTTTGAAAAAATGTTACCTTCCTACGTCTCCCTAACAACCAAGATAGTATTTATAGCCCGACCAATCGTGGTTAGTCTTTCATTTGTTGCGCTCCAATCAATTTGGAGTTTACATGGTAGGCTATTTCTGTAACGTAAGGTTTTTTCAAACACGTTATAAAAAAATTTTATGAGCAGAAATGATTTCATGTTGTCAGGCATCCCCACTATTTTATTTTGGTTATAATTTATTAATTCCTGGACTATTTGCGTAACGTTTTACATATTCTTTGTCAGCAAGCCCTAAGGAACCCAAATATCCAAATTTAAAAGAGCTACGTGGCTGCGTTCAAAATATGCAATTTCTTCTACCTCCTGTTTCGAAGATGTGCTGTCTGGGTACTGTAATGTTTTCAAACGTAAACCCATCTATTGTTATCTTTCCTAATAAGCGTTTTTTTTATGATTTTAAAACCTAACTCTGGGAAGGGTAGTGAATTTATCACTGTCCGTCCGAAAAAAAGTTAGTGCATGTAGTCTTACACGCGTGATGGCAGCATTTGTGTATCGCGCGACGCGTGTTTAGTGTTCTGCTTTCTGCCTCTCCCTTCTCGCTATCCTTTAGTCCATCTGTCTTTTGTTTTGGTAACGCAGTATAATTAATGTTAGGATTAATTTAGGTCATTACGCAGTCTGCCTCTCAATGTTTTTCCAAGAAATACAGCACACGTTTCATTGAAGAAAGCGGGTATAATGCAGTAAGCTTTTACTATCAACGTGAAAGCGTTACAATTTGCAGACGAAGCAGAAAACAAGGGGGATTTCGAGTACCTTCTTTGTGACAGCACTGTTATTTTACCATTGCTCTTTTCTTTATTAATTTTATTTGTTAGGCTTCATATTTACCTAATAATTTATATATGTGGATTAGAATATTCCACGACACCTCCCCTCTTAAAACAGACATTATATGTCAGTCCTTTATTCTATATACACATAGAGAAATTTATTATTATTTCTGGGGTTTACGGTGATTCTCATCACACGGATGGCGGCTTAAAAAATCCGCTCCCAAATTGGTTTTTTCCAGATATATACTCAATGCTAAAATTATATGGAGCCAAAAGTAAAGACCATCGGAGTAACCTGGAGTTCTCATGCCTAGCCTGTGCTAGAAACGATAAAGGTTTGTGGTCTGTTTGCAACTTAAATGCCTTCCCATATAGATAAATATTGAATTTCTTTATCGCCCATATTACTGCAAGACATTCTTTTTCGCTAGTTGAGTAGTTGGTTTCAGCTTTATTCAACTTTCTGCTAGCATATGCCACTGGGCTTAATTCCCCATCCAATGCATCTGATTTCTGTAGTAGAGTTGCACCTAACCCAATATTACTTGCATCCGTCCTTACTATGAATTCTTGACTTAAGTCAGGTAATTTCAAAATGGGTTTACTTGTGAGCTTTTCCTTCAATTCTTGGTAAGTCATTTCACATTGTGGTGTCCATGTAATGCGATCTGGATGTCCTTTACGTGTCAATTCAGTTAACGGTGCACATATGGAAGTAAAGTTTTTGATATACTTCTGGTAGAAACCACATAATGAGACAAAGGATCTCACGTCCTTCTTGGTTTGTGGTCTCGGGGCTTTCTGTAGTTTCTCTAAATTCTTTGGGTCAGGGGTCATGTTTCCCTGATAAACTGTGTGTCCCAAAAATTCCAATTCTTTACATCCAACGCAACATTTGGTTGGTCGGGCTGTTAAATTTGCCTCCCTAAGTCGATCAAACAGCATGTTCAGAGAGTCAATGTGTTCCTCAAATGTTTCTGTTGCTATAAGGATATCATCCATAAAATTTGTTATACAGGGATTATTCAGAGGATCCAATAATTTTCTCATCATTCTAGAGAAGACACTAGGCGCATTCTTCAATCCAAATGGCAATCTATTGAACTCATAGTGTCCTTCTGAGGTACTAAAAGCTAGGTATGGTCTAACCTCAGGCTTTACTGGAATCTGATAGTATCCTTTACTCAGATCCACTTTTGAGAAATATTTAGCTTTATTTAGTCTGGCAAACAGCTGATTTGTATCCGGCAATGGATCCACCTGTCCTTCTGTAATAGCATTCAGTCTCCTGTAATCTATACAGAGTCTATGTTCTCCAGAGGGCTTCCTTAAGAGTACAACACCGGAACTATACGAAGATTCACTGTGTGAAATAATTCCTTCCTTCAATAGATAGTCTATCTCTTCCTTCAAAGCTTTTTCCTTAGCAAACGGAATCGAATATGGTTTCATACAGACAGGTGTGGAGTCTATTAGTTTCATATCATATTCCAATAGGTTTGTATGCCCTGGTCGGTCTGTTAACACCTCTGCATGATTATTTAGAACCTGTTGCACTCTCTCTTTCTGAGTTTTCGTTAAATGTGTACTGATTTTCACCTGTGCTGCTGTCTCACAGGGGTGTAATGGATATTCAAATGATGAAAGTGGTTCCTTTTTCATCTCCATGGCGATGGACAAGGTCAACAAGTGTGTCTCTTCCTGATGTTCTCTTTCCAAATATTTCTTCAGGAGATTCACATGATAGATTTTTTCTTTCCCCTTCTTATCTATCTTATAATTTGTTCTAGACACCTTCTCTAAAACTGTATATGGACCCTGCCATCCAATTTGTAACTTATTCTGACTCCCGGGCAAAAGAAGCAGTACCTTCTCTCCCACAGCCAAATCTCTGTCTTTCGCCTTCCTGTTATAATAGGCAGCATGTTTCTTCCTGGCTTGTTTCAAATTTTCATTGGCAAGTTTCCAGCCAGTTTTTAACCGAGTGGTCAGCTCATTCACATATTGGTATGAAGATGTAATGTTTTCCTCTGCCTTTTCATCAGTCCACGTTCTTAACAAAGCTACATATGGACCTTTAATTGTGTGGACCTATTTGTCCATGCACCGGTATGGTCTCTTCCACTCGAAGCTTTATAGTGATGATTTTTCCTCCCAGAATTATCATTCACAAAACGACCGCTACCAATTTTTCTTTTGGGGCTTTCTACCCACTTAAAATTCTTGATGAGAGATTTCCTCTCTACATCCTCTTCCTCCAGTTTGTTTAAGTCCGATTGAGGGATTTTCGGCTTATCCTGGGGTAAGACATCCTTTTGCACTCTCCGCATAGTGGCCATTGTAAAACAGTTAAGTGAAGCTTGTCCGTGAAAAGGGGCTTCCCATTCCATTTGGTCCACTTTATCAAATCTATTTTTCTTTTTATTATCAGGCCTAATTTTGCCCCGTGGCGTGTCCAGGTCCTGATCCATGTTCCCACTTGTGGGTGTTCCCTCATGTGCTATGCTACACCTTTCTACAAAATTCTCAATATCCCATCTTGCTTTGGGCCAATAATAATTGTGAGCCACCTTTTGAATGATGGTACCTATCTTCTCATGGTCCCCATCTGGTTTCACATGTAGGCTCCTTATTAAGTCTGCCCTATATCTTTTTAGAAGAACCAGCTGTCCGTGACCATGGGATCTAGTTCCGGCCTTCCTATACATCAACTTGTTTTTCATGTAAAATTCTCCCTTGCCTGGAGTTGTATGACAAGTTGACAATTTTCTGAAACAAGGCTTGAGTGTTTTATCCCCAGCCTGTGCCTTCCTCATCTCTTCTGGAGTGGTATCCAACATAATATCCTCCTCCTGTCTTGAGGTCGACCTGACCTGAAGGGTTGCCATATACACAGGTTTCCTTCTGCAACGGTCAGTGTCATGATTGTTCATCTGACAATTTTTACACCACCTTTTTCCTTGGTTGAAAGATTTTCTTTCATCATATTTCCTTTCATCGAATTGTGGGAATTTATTTTTATTTTCATACCGTGGCCTATCAAACTGGTGCTTACCTTTATTTTGATCCCTAGGATCAAATTTATTAAAGTTCTGTGGTGCCCTAAAGTTATCCACTTGTTTCTTTTTATTACCTGTTACCTCTGCTTGAGCTGCTTGATACCTTTCAGCAACATTTAGCAACTCACCCAGCCTCTCTGCACCTTGTTCCATGAGAAACTTTCTCAGGTCTGGAGCCATGGACTCTCTTAATTGCTCTATAAGGACCATTTCCTTAAGATCTTGGGTTTTCCCCAGAGAAGTCCATTTCTCCAAGTATGTCTCTATTCGTGCAGAGAACTGGTGATAGGTTTCACCTGACAGTAGTTTAGCATTCCTAAATTTTTTCCTATAAAATTCAGCATTCTTTTCATATCTTAACAAAAGAGCCTGCTTTAGCATGTCATAATTTTCCTGATCATCTCTGCTCATTTTTGCAAAAACTTCATAAGCTGCCCCACGAAGTCCCTGAGATAACTTTAAGCTCCACCTTTCTCTCTCTAACCCATACGTGGTAGCTAATAGTTCATACCTATTTAGGTAGCTCTCTATATCATCGTCTTTCTCAACAAAATGATCTAAATGAAAATTCATAGCTGAGGTTGAGGCTCCTTGGCTAGCAGTGGCATCAGAGGCAAAGGGACTGGCACCATTTTCAGGAGCATGGCCCTGAAACTCAAACTCCCTTAGTCGTAATTCATGTTCCCTTTGTAATCTTTTCTCCTCCTTTTCTGCTTCCCTCTCTGCAGCTAATCTCTTCTCTTCCCTTTCTGCAGCTAATCTTTTGTCTTCTCTTTCTGCTTCCAATTTCTTAGCCTCTTTGTCAGCCTCAATCTGCAACCTCTTAGTCTCAGCCTCAGCTTGCAACCTCTTAGTCTCAGCCTCTAACTTTCTTTCGGCCTCTTTTTCTAATCTTCTTTCTTCGCGTTCAATAAATTTGTCACATTCCGTAGTGACATAGGCAACCATAACTTGCCCATCTAATCCTAACTCTTTTGCAGTCTGTACAGCAGCAGATCGAAACTTGGCCAGGTCCGCCATTGTCTATCAGGTAAATTTCTACAATGTCTAACCAACAATTTAATCTCTAAATATATCTAATGGACAACACAGGCACCGTGAGCTCAACCTTATTTAATTCCACCCAAGGATACCTTTTAATTCTTATATTCCCTGAAGTGAATTACCCCCAATATTTTTAATAGGGAAAGATTCAAAATCCCGGACGAGCCCCCAATATATGTGGTGAAGTGGGATGTTATAAATATTTATAGGGGACTTAGTGTACTGACTGAGATCAGCTGTGAAGGTATCTATATCTATTAAGAGTAGTGTATTATAGATAACCTTACTTGCTACCACATATCTATATATCTCAGTCAGAATTATTCTGGAATAATGTGATGACTACGTTATGTGTCTAGGGTATGTGTATGATGAAGTGTAAGTCACAACAACCGACAGATAAACAATTTAATTTAATCCACTACTCTTGACAACACTGTGACACTCACATACATATAACACTCTATGAGAATATCTTAAAGGAGTCACTGATAACTTTTCAAATAACAATATGTATTCATTGCTATCATACAGGTATTTGTGTCCTGATTCAAATACAAAGGAACCAGGAATCACAATCAATTTTAATTACAAGTATATGTACAGACTTTATCAATATGAATATTGTAGTGACATATATTATTAAAAATATCCTATGTGTGTCAGTTGTGTAGTAGTAATATGAGGTAATACTGGTTTTGTTTTGTTCAAGCTCTGTTGGTATTAGTCATCATGACTTCAATAGTTTGTCTTTAGGGACTAGTATTGGAGATGTTCTCAGTTCCTGATATTAAGACAATTAAATTCCCCTCTGAATGTTATTTTTACAAAGTCATTTCAAGATGAGGGGACATAATGTTGAGCTCAGCTGGCCAAATCAGCTTATCTTGCGTGATGGCGGCAGGAAAGGACTCCTCTGCTCGAATTCTCCCCTGGGCTCTGGAGACACCTCACTGATAGCTAAAAAGACCAAGGAGTATGCTGTCCGACTCTGGATTCAGCAAAGCTCTGACCAGGTGCTGCTCAGTACCATCAAGACCACGGTCCCTGAAATCAAGAAGGATGTACCTTCTACTTCATAACTAACTTATACTCTCTTTTTACACTGATCACAACACATCACAAACATTGAGTTCAGAGCGTTAGGCCAACTATCAGCTTCATGTGAAATACTTTATTCCAGTATTAACCTCCTTAATGGTTACCACGCCTCTGCCATTCCAGCATTATTTCTTTCTAGTCAATCATCCAGGTGTCAGTGTACTATTTGGCCATTCCATGCCGTTTTACTTTCCTCCGACACCCTCTGTTCAGGCTGGAGCATTATAGGCTTTATCTCCTGTTTGCCACTGAACTACACATATATATACAGGCATAAATTAACAATTCACATTCATTTTCATTAAAAGATACTGAATGGTTCAAGCTTACCACAATTCATAGAATAAACACAGATACGTTGATTAGCAATGAATTCTGGCACATTTACTGGCACAAATTCCCATCTGCTTATGTTCCAGGCTTTTATTTAGCAAAAATATGAGCTGGCTTCAACGCACTGTTGCTTTATCAAGCTTATTTAAACAAGTGGTTTCGAACTAACGCTCCTAAGTGATTATATCAGCGAGTCTGGCCAATCGAGCCACGTTTCGACAAGTGTTTGAAAAAATGTTACCTTCCTACGTCTCCCTAACAACCAAGATAGTATTTATAGCCCGACCAATCGTGGTTAGTCTTTCATTTGTTGCGCTCCAATCAATTTGGAGTTTACATGGTAGGCTATTTCTGTAACGTAAGGTTTTTTCAAACACGTTATAAAAAAATTTTATGAGCAGAAATGATTTCATGTTGTCAGGCATCCCCACTATTTTATTTTGGTTATAATTTATTAATTCCTGGACTATTTGCGTAACGTTTTACATATTCTTTGTCAGCAAGCCCTAAGGAACCCAAATATCCAAATTTAAAAGAGCTACGTGGCTGCGTTCAAAATATGCAATTTCTTCTACCTCCTGTTTCGAAGATGTGCTGTCTGGGTACTGTAATGTTTTCAAACGTAAACCCATCTATTGTTATCTTTCCTAATAAGCGTTTTTTATGATTTTAAAACCTAACTCTGGGAAGGGTAGTGAATTTATCACTGTCCGTCCGAAAAAAAGTTAGTGCATGTAGTCTTACACGCGTGATGGCAGCATTTGTGTATCGCGCGACGCGTGTTTAGTGTTCGGCTTTCTGCCTCTCCCTTCTCGCTATCCTTTAGTCCATCTGTCTTTTGTTTTGGTAACGCAGTATAATTAATGTTAGGATTAATTTAGGTCATTACGCAGTCTGCCTCTCAATGTTTTTCCAAGAAATACAGCACACGTTTCATTGAAGAAAGCGGGTATAATACAGTAAGCTTTTACTATCAACGTGAAAGCGTTACAATTTGCAGACGAAGCAGAAAACAAGGGGGATTTCGAGTACCTTCTTTGTGACAGCACTGTTATTTTACCATTGCTCTTTTCTTTATTAATTTTATTTGTTAGGCTTCATATTTACCTAATAATTTATATATGTGGATTAGAATATTCCACGACAGTCTTGTTGCACCATGCTGCCTGTAGGACCCTTAAGAGTAATAGGTCGCCTGATGCTCCCATGAACGTAACCATTTCTGGTGTTATACCATCATGCCCTTCTGCTTTGCCCATCTTGATTTTCTCCAGTGCTGCCTTCAGTTCTTCCATCTTTATGTCATCTTCATCACCATTAGTTTCCTCTTCTGTGCTAGTGGTTATCATTTCTGATGCTTGACCTTGCTCACCATCAAGGAGTTCTGAGAAATATTCTTTCCATCTTTCCATTACTTCCTTCGGGGCAGTAAGCAATTTGCCTTGCTTGTCCTTTATAAATTTGAGAGGACATTGTTAATTTTAAAACATAAGTAAATAAAATGTAAATTTTAAAAATATTGCAAGTAAGGAAAAAAAAACTGTCGAAGGCCTGTAGCCAATGAAATAAGAGTGTTTTGAGAAAGTAACAAAGTACTTATTACTTTATGCGCTACAGTAATCAACTAATTTTCCAGGGGAGAGACGGCTTTGGTCGCAGGGATTAAGTCAATGAGGGGAAAGAAGCTATGCTAATGATAATATTTTCAAATACAATAACTGAAGAAAACATTTCCAATATAAACGCCCATTTTCTAAACACACAAAAATGTACAGTTAGTCATAACTGGCCTTAGGGAAAGGTGACGGGGAAAACAACCCTGAGGGTTAAGGACCAGACAGCGCTGGAGTTGACGAGAAATAAAAAACTTTTTTTAAAATGTCTTGAAAGAAGCTCGACTTTTCTGCATCTGCGACAAAAAATCGCCCAGACCAAAGAGTAAGAGATTGTCTAATGTTGTCCTTTCAGCGAACTCTGGGTCGCCATTGAAGTCTTGATCTCTAAGTTTCCCATATTTGTCGTGGTAGCCGATCTTCTCCCAATTTGCAGACATGGACAAACCATTGTAATTGGAACTGCTCCACTTTGGTCTGCAGGGCCTGGGTTTTGAAGCGTGGGTGCGGACCATGTTTCTTTTGTTACTTCAACCACCTTGCTCAGATACCTCATTTCTGAGGTTTAGAGCTCACTTTTGCGGAATGTTGTTATTGCCCAGCATATATGGTTTTTAAACACGTATTTACTTGATATTTGCATTGTTTGAATGTTACAAATCTTTGAGCCCTTGGTCCACTAGGTTTCAGATGACCTAAGGAGCGGGCATTTTTCACACGACACTCTGTCGTAGTATATTTTAAACCGTCAAACTTTGAAGGAACCTCGTGCAACCTGTCCCTGTTCCGCAATACAGAAGTTAAAGCCGAGAAAATCTTATTTTTTACAAGAATACAGCTGTGACAGGATCACAGAAATTGGTGACGTTCACACAAACTTGCGAATAGGATCCTAGAATTTGGTGACGTACACACACTTGTGAACAGGAGCTCAGAATTGTTCCATTTTAAGTGCATTTAAAATAAAAGTGTGTAGCTTAAGACTTGTTACTGCATCACTTAACTGCTGTTAGTCAATAAACCGATCTCATTAACAAACAGGGGTGTTAATATTGTTGCTAGCACATTGCATTTTTTCTGCTCAAAATATTTGGTTCCTCTGACAGCAAAACAGGACATAAATATTTATAGATTTTCGCCAAACAAGGAAAATGAAATTCATCTTTCTTGGAAAGACACGTAGTTACTTCCTAATAACCTCGCACTTTGGTTCCTAACAGGGGAAACATGGTTTCCGGTTACACTTGAGTGGGAAATAGAACGCTATTTTGTTTTAAGAGTGGAATTTTTTAATTTTTTTTCCCTCGCATGAGGTCGCATTGGCACCAGTGGCGTATTCTCTATGTGTGCTGTGCGTGCTGCGCACACCTATGCCCGAAGGAAAATAAAAATTTAATTTATTATTTTATAAAATATTTCTCTTCTAAAGTTCTGCTTTCGGACCGCACGCATCAGGATAACGGATTTTCCCGCATATCTAGTTTCAGTTTTCCAGACGCGTTTTATAGTGCAGTTTTTATTGGTTGGTTACAATCGCCCGAAGTCTCTCGGATAATTCCGTCACAATGCGTGCTGCGTCTTTCGGATTCACGTCTGAAGATTGGTTTGTGTGGATCGGGGTCAATGCCAGATACGTCAATACAATAGGAACATGCGTGCGGTGGACTTGCAGCTCTCGAGTTGTAAAAATCGGCTGTGTCCGTCAAGTGTTTTTTGTGATTAATTTTTGTTAGTTGCCGGGAATGCAGACTATTACAGTGACAGTGAGTTTCAAGTTGTAAGTTAATTAGTATTTCGGAGATAATTGACATATACCCCTAATAACTATCGTTGCGTAATTAAATATAGTTGGTTTTAAATTAAGAGGGGAAGAAGTTAAATAGTAGGCGTACATATTCATTTTAAGTAGCAGCACGCCTAGCTCGCATTACCAGGATACGCCACTGATTGGCACCCACCCCAAACCCGGCCCTGGTCAAGACCACATGTCCCAACACAAGAAGACCCTTTTTTTTCCTTCATGAAGTCGCATAGGCACCCGCCCCAAACTCGGCCCTGGTCAAGACTACATGTCCCAACTTTTTTTTTTCCTCGCATGAGGTCGCATATTTTTTCCTCGCATGAGGTCGCATTGGCACCCGCCCCAAACCCGGCTCTGATCAAGACCACATGTCCCAACACAAGAAGACCCAATGACAAAATGTGTCACTATAGTGATCTTCTGTGTTCTCACACAAAGGACCTAATGACACATGAATGTCACTGTACTGGTACCTGTGTCTAGACACATGATCCTAGCCAAAGGCCGGATATTAGGGCGTTGGATTTGCCCAAAGCATTATTTGTGCTTCAAGAGTGGAATTTTTTTTTTTTTTTTTTCCTCGCTTGAGGTCGCATATTTTTTCCTCGCGTGAGGTCGCATTATCCCCGCCCAAACCCGGCCCTGGTCAAGACCACATGTCCCAACACAAGAAGACCCAATGACAACATGTGTCACCGTAGTGATCCTCTGTGTTCTCACACAAGAGACCTAATGACACATGAATGTCACTGTACTGGTACCTGTGTCTAGACACATGATCCTAGCCAAAGGCCGGATATTAGGGCGTTGGATTTGCCCAAAGCATTATTTGTGCTTCAAGAGTGGAAAATTAACAGATTAAGAGCGATTTTCAAAGTAGAGAATATGATAGTGTGAACGGTGGTTTGGTTTTGATAGAGCGAAAGAGTGTAGAGAAATGGTTTAAGAAATATGAATGGGTGTAGATATAGACTATTTGTCTTAGTTGAAGGGAGATAAAATGAGTGAAGGGATACTTTGAGAAAAGGGAGGAAACTCCACATATTTCGGTTGGTAGATAAAGTGTTGGATTTGGGTTAAGCAGATGTAGTGGGTTATCAGTTATGGTTTAGTAGATTAGCATATGAGGAGTTAGTGGTAAGCTTTTAAAGAAGAGGGTATGGTGTGCAGTTAAAAACAGCAAAGGGAGATAATGTAGGATTGGGTCCCTTGCGGATTTTAGTGAGTTGAGAAAAAAAAAGTATGCACGGAAAGTCGAGATGCGTGAACACAGTTTGGGGGGAACAGAGAAGGTTGTTTAGGGCAGTTGATATTGAGACGCGCTAGGCGTAGGAAGAGAAAAGGGTTTTCTCTCAAGTGTAAAAGTTAGATTTTACAAAACGCGCTCAGCGTAAGATTTGTGTGAAAAAAAAAAAACATAATCAGCGTAGGTGACCAGCAACATGTGCTGTGAATAAAAGAGAGATAGAAAAACGCTTAGTACATTACTGATCAGAAAATTTGGTGTACGTCAGTATTTTGTGGTGATAATATTTATTCTGAGGACAAGATAGTTGTGAAAGAAAAGGTGTATTTTTCGATTGAGAACAAAACAAGGTATGTTAAACATTTTTGATCTATCAGTAGTATGTGTAGCTCAGCAGACCAGGTCTGAGCAGAGAAGAATACTAGACGAAATCTTGGCAAAGTGACAGCCCTGGCGGTAAGGCCAGTTTTCTCTTAGTGAGATATAACAAGAGACATATGAAAAGAAAAACATAAATAAAATAAACAGTCAGTATAGAAGAGAGACAAGAAGTTTCTACCTGAAGAATTATAGGATATTGGGATAGCTGAAGAAAGCAAGTAATAAGAAGACAAGAAATTGCAGTTTTGAAAATTGAATACTTTTGTTGCTGAAGAAGCTGTTGTTATGAAAGACTGCTAACCTTGTTAATAAAGTTCAGCCTTTGACATCTTCACTGCTATTACTCTTTTTTAATCAACAGAGAGCATGAGAAAATATTTTGTCAGTCTGAGAGAAGGAAGTTTGTCCCATTTACCTTAATACATACTATCTACTGAAAGGGCAGTGGTCCGAACCATAAAATACGATACACGGCCACAATAGCGTCAAACGCATGTGTTACTGCTCGTGGCAATCAATGAGGAAGCTTGACAATATAATGTCACCTGACACTCACGTGACCTTTCGGATTGTCTGCCAAGTAGTTATTATTGTTGTTGTTGTTGTGTAACTACGTCTGCTGAGATCGTTCCTCATTTGCAGCCAATGAATTTTTCATGTATACGAGGCTGAGATGATGTCCCCTGTGAGGTGAGACCCGAGACAAACGACACTGTTGATTCACCACTCTCGTTGGACTTGCTCTCAGAAATTAAACTGCGAATATTTAAATGTTTTATTCATTTACTTTTCTTACTTTCTCGGTTACCGTGAAGCGTCGTGGGGAGCTGAAGTTTACGTTCTTGAGCCAAGTGTGTCGCACTGGTTGCTGTGAGCCTGTATCGTTGTAGGGTTTTTGTGATGTTGTTTATCTGTGTCTTGGTCTTCCTGAAGCCAGATCTTCTACTGTTGTAGAGTTTCTGGGATGTTGTTTATCTGTGTCTTGGTCTTCCTGAAGCCAGATCTTCTATTGTTGTAGGGTTTCTGTGATGTTGTTTACCTGTGTCCTGGTCTTCCTGAAGCCAGATCTTCTATTGTTGTAGGATTTCTGTGATGTTGTTTACCTGTGTCCTGGTCTTCCTGAAGCCAGATCTTCTATTGTTGTAGGATTTCTGTGATGTTGTTTACCTGTGTCCTGGTCTTCCTGAAGCCAGATCTTCTACTGTTGTAGGATTTCTGTGATGTTGTTTATCTGTGTCTTGGTCTTCCTGAAGCCAAATCTTCTACTGTCGTAGGATTTCTGTGATGTTGTTTACTTGTGTCTTGGTCTTCCTGAAGCCAGATCTTCTACTGTTGTAGGATTTCTGTGATGTTGTTTATCTGTGTCTTGGTCTTCCTGAAGCCAGATCTTCTACTGTTGTAGGATTTATGTGATGTTATTTGCCTCTGTCTTGGTCTTCCTGAAGCCAGATCTTCTACTGTTGTAGGCGCGTAGTGGTAATTTATCAGGTTTCATTCTCACGAGATGGTCAAATTACTTAACTTTTCTGTACCTCTAAATCAGCCTTTCTCAACCTTTTTATCCTGCAGAAACACTTGAAATAATTTTCAGGTCCCATGGAACCCCTGCATAAAATTATCAGATCTACAGCTCATGGTGCTGTGACAGGTTATGAAAATAGAGTACAGTAATCCGTCGGCTTGATTCCCACCGGTGCCCCTCAAATCTAGTTTCCCCACCTTTGCCACTCATTAGCATGTAGAGTTTTGAAACGCACGCCGTGAAGCCACGCCTATTTTTTTTCTCTGTCTTACAGGCACTATTGAGTGTTTAGGAACAGACCTATTAGCTAGTCCACGACCGGGCAGGTAACAGCCAGCGAGTAAGAGCCATTAACTAAATTATCACGCGAGCGATTGGGCAATCGTTGAATAGTGACAGTTCAGAAGAATGCACAGAAAGAGAACGGGTCGTGTATTTGTAGAATCAAGGGGCGATAACCACAATTACCAACCGCATCCGTTTGTTCGTGATCAGAGGGGACGTAATTAGCTATAGAGAGAGAGTCGAGATCAAAAGACGCTCTACTCGCTAGCAATCGTCTATATTGTCGGCAAAGGTGCGCAGAAAACCTTTAATTCAGGAATCGAACCGTAGATTTGCATTTGCCATGGCTGTAGGTGCGAATTTTCGCACTAAAGAGTGGAAGAACAGCATTTATGGATATATACCTCGTCTCCCCAAAATCAGTTATCAGTCGCTCAGAATAGTTTTGAAATAACTAGCCCGAGATCTTAGAGCCATTGTACAAAGAGGATTACTTAGATTTTCGTGGAGATATGTTCATTCTTCTGTTTTGCGGTAATTTATATACTAGCCTTTAAGTAATATAATGTGTTAAAGTTTTCATTATATTTCACTGGGATTTTCTGTGTTAATTGAATGGAGTATTAAATAACATATAGCTAATCTTTCCAGCTGTAACGTAAATTTAATTACTCGCTATTCCCCAGTAATAGATGCTTTACTTAATTAATAAACGCTAGGCGATTGATAATCGATGGGATAAAATTTACTTCTATTCATTATGTGTAACTTTGTAAATGACTAAGCGTTTATATCACGTGTTAAAAGCGATAAGATAAACTAGACACTTGTGGTTTATAATCTAATTTAATAACGGAGTGGTTAAAGAGGTCTTACCTTAACGCGTGTTAGGATATGATACTGATTATGGTTAAATGTATATATTTCTTTCCTAAAAATCTAGGCTGATCATAACCCTGCGATCTAGCGGTCTTATGGTCTTATGTTCTTATAAGCATCCAGAGATTATTTTTGTCGAATCTTCGTAATGTGACCCTATGCGGTCCACTTTCTTCATTCCTGAAAGAGGCAAACAAGAAAAAAAAACAATAATTATTATAATAACTGGAACGGAACATTCCCAGATTTTTTCATATAAATATTAGCAGCCTGCTGTGGCAGAATATATATACTTATTTACCTGATAGATGACAGGAGTTTTACGGGATTACACTCAAGAGAACTTACTGTCCATACTCGGCCATCACCCCAGAGAACAGCCGAGGATTATTATCCTTTAATTTTTTTCTCATCACGTCACAGAGTGTCTTAGCCACCAGAGGCTAGACAACACCGGAACAATATACCTATATTTATTCCTATGATGGTGACCACCACATAGAAGACTTATCCCAACCAACTAACTGCAGTGATAAGAGAATTATCCAGGAATATAATTAATACCCCAACTTCAGCGACTACCTGGATTCAGCAGTCCGCAACCAGGATAGTCTGGGGCTGAAATTGGCAAAGAATCTGACTCTGTATAGTCTTAGTACATGTTAGAGTTTATTTCCATGGAATGCCTGCGGCAACTATTAGGTAAGCGAATATGAATGTGGCCACAGTATGAATGAATGAATGAACTGATAGAGAGAAACATAATTGTCTTTGGTTACCACTATTACACCAATCTTCTTTTTTTTATTTCTCACTAACCTGAGTGTCACAAAATTAACCGTGATACAACGTTAAAATATCTCCAATGATACAACGTAGGGATAAAAACTAATGCGTAAGCTGCTAGAATACATGATCGCCCACGCCGCGGGTCATCACCCGCCATGGAAATTAAATTGTTAGACTTGAAGGCAAAACGGAACGGGAGGAGAACGGAGATCAAAAGGAAAAATCTGACTGAACGCGTGCTTGAAACTAGCAAGGCTAAAAGACGCAAGTGGTGGGGAAAGGAGGAAAAAGTCACGTTCCCCAAGTTGACATAAAGTAAAGAAATCGACAAAAGGGACCTTGGATATTATACGCAACAGTCATTTCTTGGACGCTTTTGCGATAACTTAGTCCGTTTATTTGAATGCAGTGATGAACGCATTCCAGAAGATTCTAGAAAATATTTGAAAAGTAACTTTTCTTAATAATAATGTTAGGAATATAAAACCTAGCTGGCCGGATGGTCCATCTTGAGCAGTGAAATAATATGCTTTCATTTATACAGACGGATAGATAATAAGAAAGATATTGACAAAAGACTGTGTTGTTCATATCAGCGAGCGTCTGCATTGAAATAAAACATGTCACTAATTTTCAAAAAATTGTGGCCTTGAAGACGCAAGTGCTAAAATCTAGTTGGAATGAAGAGACGGGGTGGGATGGTGAATTGTGGCTAAAAATAACTTTAAGGGCAAAATTGTGTAGGGGAAGGCAGAGTTGGTTCAAAAAACAAGTGTGTTTTTTTGTGAAACGCAAGTAGAGACGGACGGACCAACAGACAATAAGGCATACTTGACTGAGGTATGACTGAAATGACTTTTTGGTAGGATATTTGAATTTGAAAAAGAAAAGGCAGTGATTGGCCATAGATGAATATATTATCGGCGCTCAGACGCGCATTTTGTGCCATTCATTATAAGTTGTCCTAGTAGACACAGTGAATTATTAAGTGGTGTAATTCCCAGAAGCTATTGAAATATTTAGAGGGACGCCATCCTAAAGCCAGCAGCGCAGCTGAGTTTTGCTAGCATTTAACTGTGTTCTATATTCATAATTCTGGTAAGACTGAAATTATTTCTTTGTACATTTTAATATTTGTTTAAGGTTTCGAGTGATTTGATACTGCAATAGCATAATCTGTCCCTTACAACAAGTAAGGATTCGCTCTAGACCCCCCGCCCCAGTTCAGGGTCTAGAGACAAATAAAATACATAAACTCCAGCAAGGATTATGAAGGACAGATCAAGTGTTGAGATCAGTGAAACATATCACCTATCCTATTCTATGGCAGGAAGCTAAGGAACATATTTCAGAATACGTAGTCTGGGAGAACTTATCCTATGTGAAACCAACTTGGTAAGATGTGTTGTTTGGTCAGAAAGATCTGACCCGTCTATGTGGTGTTGTTGTTGTGTAGTGTTGTGTCCAGAAATGGTTAAAGGATGGAATTCTGACACATGACTAATACTTTGATTGCAGAACTGTGAGTTTCAGTTGGCACCAATGCGGTGTCAAATGAGTTGTTGAATATTACCAGAGTGGACCCGTGCAGTAACATTTTGTCAGAGCAGCCTATTATAGCCCCCAAGCACGGAGAGGTGGGGCCACCAGACTTCTGATATTGCCCCCAAGCACGGAGAGGTGGGGCCACCAGACTTCTGATATTGCCCCCAAGCACGGAGAGGTGGGGCCACCAGATCTCAGCACCAGAGCTACACCTTCAAGCTACGTGAGCGTCTGGTCTGCTGAGAATTCACCAACTCACTTATTTGCTAACACACCCATAAAATTTCCATCAAATAACTGGACAAGGTGTAGTCACCATAGACAGGGAGTGATGAGGCCACCCCAACAGCACATCCATTAAATGTTCTCCCAAAATAGATTACAACTATAAACAGTAATAATATTAACTAGTCTAGTAACATATATATGTACACACCTTGCATTTATTATGTAATATTTATGCATATCATTCATAATTGCAAAACCTTTCATATGTTCTGGCCAAAATAAAATATTGGTTCAGAACAAATAAATTTAAAGAAAATTACTATCCAATTTTTACACACTTGAGTTAGTTCAGTGTATTATAACATTTTATTAATATTATTAGACTTAGTAAATATCTGTGTGTGTGTATGTAAACTACCACAACACATTAATATCATTACCCTAGACATTTAACGTAGCCACATTCATTAGTAAAAAAAAAAAAAAAGATAGGTGTGAGGTCGTAGTGGTAGCAAGAAGGGCCTTCTGACAATTCACAGCTACATTTTATCGCAGGAGCCTTCACAGCTGACCTCATGCATCACACTTAGTAATATCACCATCATACAATACCATCAAATCCACTACATATATTGGGGGCTCGTCCGGGATAATTAGCATATCAAATATATTAGGATCTCCTGGGGGGAGAATTAGATTAGGGGAACACATTATAAAAATTAAAAGTGTCCCTTAAAATTAAAAGTGTCCCTGAAAATAAAAGTTGGTGAATCTTCACAGCCAGTGATAGTTAATTAGTTAATTAGAATTATTTTAGACTAGAGTAATTAGAAGTACTTTAGTGGTTGGAAATTTTATTTTGTACATTGCTAGATTTGTTTAAAAAGTATGGCGGAGCTGGCCAAATTCAGATCAGCTGCTGTGCTGACGGCAAAAGAGATGGGAATGGATGGTCAGATTTTAATTCAATATTTAACGGCTGAATGTGATAAATATATTGAAAGGGAAGATAGAAAGGTAGCTGAAGAGAAGAGGTTACAAATTGAGGCTGATAGAGAAATTAAGAGGCTGCAGATTGAGGCAGAAGAAAAACGACAGCAAAGGGAGGCAGAAGATAAAAGATTGACTGCCGAAAGGGAGGCAGAAGATAGAAGGTTGCAGAGGGAGCACGAATTACGACTCAGGGAGCTGGAGCTACAAGGCCAGGCTCCTGAAAATGGTGCCAGCCCTTTTGCCTCAGATGCTACGCCCAGTCTGGGAGCCTCAAACTCAGCTATGGGGTTTCATTTAGACCATTTTGTTGAAAAAGACGATGACATAGAGGGGTACCTAGGACGTTTTGAGTTATTAGCTACTACATATGGGTTAGAGAGAGAGAGAGGTGGAGTTTAAAGCTATCACAGGGACTGAGAGGTACTTCTTACGAAGTCTTCGCAAAAATGAACAGAGAAGACCAGGAGAATTATGACATGTTAAAGCAGGCGTTGTTATTGAGGTACGAAAAAAATGGGGAATTTTATCGTAAGAAATTTAGAAATGCCAAACTGTTGTCTGGGGAGACATACCACCAATTCTCTGCCAGACTGGAAACCTATTTGGAGAAATGGACTGCTCTGGGGAAGACCCAAGATCTTAAAGAAATGATCATGATGGAGCAATTGAGAGAGTCCATGGCTCCAGACATGAGAAAATTTCTCATGGAACAAGGTGCAGAGAAGTTGGGGGAGGTTTTAAATGTCGCTGAGAGGTATCAGGCAGCCCAGGCAGAGGTAAGTGGTGCTAAAAAGAAGCACATAGACAATTTTAAAGCTCCACAGCAATTTAATAAATTTGATAATAGAGAGCAGGGAAATAAAGGTAGGACAAACTTTGAACGGCCAAGAAATGACTACCGAGACAGAAACTCACAGTTCAATGACCAAAAATCCAATGAAAGAAAACCGTTTAACCAAGGAAAAAGATGGTGTAAATGGTGCAAGAGAGATAACCATAACACCGAATTTTGTAGAAGGAAACCTTCAAACATTGCTGCAATGAAGTCGGGGACTCAAAGATTAAAGGTTAATCCTAAGGGACAGCAGGAACCTTATCACCCCCCAGTTTGTGAGGATGTTATTTGTAATGGGGTCACCATAAGGTGCCTTTATGATACAGGTTTGGATTATGATTCAGTTGTGAAGTCTAGCCTAGTGGACCCAAGTCAGTATACCACAGAAACAGTGGAAATACAAGGGGCAACTAAGGACATACCACTCATGACACTTCCCATCGCAAGGATAACGGTGAAAACTCGCTATGTGGAAGGAGAAATCAGAGCAGCAGTGATAGATGAACCAACCTACCCTCTGATATTGGGGTGTAGATACGTCTTCTTGGGGAATCCCGAGAGACCTGTGATCATGGCGACAGTGCAGACCAGGTCACAGAAGAAGGAGGAAGAAGGTGAACCTATAAATGCTCATCCAGAGGAGATGAGGAAGGCGCAGGCTGAGGATAGGACACTCAAGCCATGTTTTAAAAAATTGCCCAAATGCCACACACCTCCGAGCAAGGGGAAATATTTTATGAAGAACAAACTGTTATACAGGAAGGCCGGAACTGGAACAAATGGTCACAACCAGCTGGTTCTTCCCACTTCATATAGGGATAAAGTGATGGAACTCGGGCATGCGATTCCCTTCGGTGGTCACATGGGGATCAGCGCCACAGGACAGCGTATAGCTTGTCATTACTTCTGGCCAGGGATAACGGAGGATATAAAAAGATATGTCAAATCCTGCCCAGAATGTCAAAGGGTAGCTCCAAAGCACTGGACTGCTCCTGCAACTCTAGGGGAAATGCCCATAATGGGAACACCTTTTGAGAGGGTTGCAGTGGATATTGTAGGACCTCTCACTCGGACCAAGAGGAGGAACAGTTACATCCTTACTCTGGTGGACACTTGTTCTATGTGGGGAGAGGCGGTAGCCCTGCCATCAATTGATTCAAAACATGTAGCAGAGGCACTACTTACAATATTTACCCGATTAGGATTCCCGCATCAAATCTTGACGGATAATGGTTCTCAGTTCAAGGGGAAACTAACGGAAGAAGTTTTTAAGCTATTTCAAGCCAGACACTTTCATTGTAGTCCGTACCATCCGCAAGGGAACGGCCAGGTAGAGAGGTTCAACGGGACTCTCATTTCTATCCTGAGAAAGCTGGCACACGAAAAACCGGATCTGTGGGATCAATTCCTGCCCGCCGCATTGTTTGCGTATCGGGAGGTACCACATAGTTCAACCGGGATGGCTCCCGCAACTCTGCTATTTGGGAGGCCAATAAAAGGTCCATTAGAAGCCCTATTAAGGACCTGGACAGATGAGAAGGCGGAAGAGTTTGTTACCTCATCTTATCAATACGTGAACGAACTGACCACTCGTTTGAAAGCTGGATGGAAACTGGCAAATGATAATTTGAAACAAGCCAGGAAGAAACATGCAGCATATTTTAATAGGAAGGCAAAGGACAGAGAACTGGCAGTGGGAGAGAAGATGCTGCTTCTACTACCCGGTAGCCAGAATAAATTACAAATTGGATGGCAAGGTCCATATACGGTTCTAGAGAAGGTGTCTAGAACAAACTATAAAATTGACAAAAAGGGGAAGGAGAAAGTTTATCATGTAAACCTGTTAAAGAAGTATCTGGACAGACCACTCCAGGAAAGCACCCCCTTACTGACCTTAGCTATCGCAACTCAAATGCAAAAGGAACCACTCACCTCACATGAATACCCATTACATCCTTGTGAAACAGCAGCACAGGTAAAAGTCAGTAAGCACCTGACTAAAAACCAGAGGGAGACAGTTCAACAGGTTCTGGAGGAACATACAGATGTATTAACAGATAAACCAGGCCATACAAATTTGCTACAGTATGACATGAAACTGGTAGACTCAAACCCAATCTGTATGAGAGCCTATTCTATTCCGTTCGCGAAGGAGAAGGCATTGAAGGAAGAAATAGATTATTTGTTGAAGGAGGGGATTATTTCACACAGTGAATCATCTTTTAGCTCTAGTGTCGTATTGTTGAGAAAACCGTCTGGGGAACACAGACTGTGCATAGATTACAGGAAACTGAATGCTGTCACAGAAGGACAAGTGGATCCATTACCAGACACAAAACAGTTATTTGCCAGATTGAACAAGGCAAAATACTTTTCAAAGTGGATCTTAGTAAAGGCTATTACCAGATCCCAGTGAAGCCTGAAGTGAGACCTTATTTGGCTTTTAGCACTTCGGATGGACATTATGAATTCAACATGCTACCATTCGGACTGAAAAATGCTCCGAGTGTATTTTCAAGGATGATGCGCAAATTGTTGGATCCCCTGAATAACCCATGTATCACGAATTTCATGGATGATATTCTCGTCGCCACAGAGACATTTGAAGAACACATTGAAGCTCTTGAAATGTTATTTAATAGGCTTAGGGAGGCGAACTTGACTGCTAGGCCAACAAAATGTTGCATTGGATGCAAAGAGTTGGAATTCTTGGGACACACTGTATATCAGGGTAGCATGACCCCTGATCCCAAGAACTTGGAAAAACTGCAGAGAGCACCTAGACCACAAACAAAAAAGGACGTGCGATCATTCGTGTCGTTATGCGGATTTTATCAAAAATATATCAAAGATTTTAACTCTATTTGTGCTCCTCTGACTGATCTGACTCGCAAGGGACTTCCAGATAAAATTAATTGGACTGCGCAAAGTGAATTAGCGTTCCAAGACTTAAAGGAAAAACTCACTAGCAAGCCTATTCTCAAACTACCTGATTTGACACAGGACTTTGTCTTAAGAACCGATGCAAGTAATGTAGGACTCGGAGCGGCTTTGTTGCAAAGATCATCTTCACCTGATGGGGAACTGAAACCAGTCGCTTATGCAAGCCGCAAATTGAATAAGGCGGAACAAGGATACTCCACAAGCGAAAAAGAATGTTTAGCGTTAATCTGGGCCATAAAGAAGTTTCAAATCTATCTGTATGGTAGGACTTTTGTGGTCGAGACGGATCATCAGCCTCTCGTATTCTTATCTCAGGCTAAGCATGAAAACGCAAGATTGCTGAGGTGGTCTTTATTGCTTCAACCTTATCAGTTTAGTATCCAATATATCCCAGGCAAATTGAATGTCGGTGCAGATTTCCTCAGTCGGCACCCCTGTGATCAAAATTAGAGTAATGGCAGGCGTAAGGAGAGATTTTATCTATGTGTATCACTGGTTTTAGAACTTGCCGTAGGCATGTTTTCAAGTGGGGAGATGTGTCACAAAATTAACCGTGATACAACGTTAAAATATCTCCAATGATACAACGTAGGGATAAAAACTAATGCGTAAGCTGCTAGAATACATGATCGCCCACGCCGCGGGTCATCACCCGCCATGGAAATTAAATTGTTAGACTTGAAGGCAAAACGGAACGGGAGGAGAACGGAGATCAAAAGGAAAAATCTGACTGAACGCGTGCTTGAAACTAGCAAGGCTAAAAGACGCAAGTGGTGGGGAAAGGAGGAAAAAGTCACGTTCCCCAAGTTGACATAAAGTAAAGAAATCGACAAAAGGGACCTTGGATATTATACGCAACAGTCATTTCTTAGACGCTTTTGCGATAACTTAGTCCGTTTATTTGAATGCAGTGATGAACGCATTCCAGAAGATTCTAGAAAATATTTGAAAAGTAACTTTTCTTAATAATAATGTTAGGAATATAAAACCTAGCTGGCCGGATGGCCCATCTTGAGCAGTGAAATAATATGCTTTCATTTATACAGACGGATAGATAATAAGAAAGATATTGACAAAAGACTGTGTTGTTCATATCAGCGATCGTCTGCATTGAAATAAAACATGTCACTAATTTTCAAAAAATTGTGGCCTTGAAGACGCAAGTGCTAAAATCTAGTTGGAATGAAGAGACGGGGTGGGATGGTGAATTGTGGCTAAAAAATAACTTTAAGGGCAAAATTGTGTAGGGGAAGGCAGAGTTGGTTCAAAAAACAAGTGTGTTTTTTTGTGAAACGCAAGTAGAGACGGACGGACCAACAGACAATAAGGCATACTTGACTGAGGTATGACTGAAATGACTTTTTGGTAGGATATTTGAATTTGAAAAAGAAAAGGCAGTGATTGGCCATAGATGAATATATTATCGGCGCTCAGACGCGCATTTTGTGCCATTCATTATAAGTTGTCCTAGTAGACACAGTGAATTATTAAGTGGTGTAATTCCCAGAAGCTATTGAAATATTTAGAGGGACGCCATCCTAAAGCCAGCAGCTCAGCTGAGTTTTGCTAGCATTTAACTGTGTTCTATATTCATAATTCTGGTAAGACTGAAATTATTTCTTTGTACATTTTAATATTTGTTTAAGGTTTCGAGTGATTTGATACTGCAATAGCATAATCTGTCCCTTACAACAAGTAAGGATTCGCTCTAGACCCCCCGCCCCAGTTCAGGGTCTAGAGACAAATAAAATACATAAACTCCAGCAAGGATTATGAAGGACAGATCAAGTGTTGAGATCAGTGAAACATATCACCTATCCTATTCTATGGCAGGAAGCTAATGAACATATTTCAGAATACGTAGTCTGGGAGAACTTATCCTATGTGAAACCAACTTGGTAAGATGTGTTGTTTGGTCAGAAAGATCTGACCCGTCTATGTGGTGTTGTTGTTGTGTAGTGTTGTGTCCAGAAATGGTTAAAGGATGGAATTCTGACACATGACTAATACTTTGATTGCAGAACTGTGACTTCTGATATTGCCCCCAAGCACGGAGAGGTGGGGCCACCAGATCTCGGAGAGGTGGGGCCACCAGAGCTGACACCTTCAACGGAGAGGTGGGGCCACGTCAGCACCAGAGCTACACCTTCAAGCTCCGTGAGCGTCTGGTCTGCTGAGAATTCACCAACTCACTTATTTGCTAACACACCCATAAAATTTCCATCAAATAACTGGACAAGGTGTAGTCACCATAGACAGGGAGTGATGAGGCCACCCCAACAGCACATCCATTAAATGTTCTCCCAAAATAGATTACAACTATAAACAGTAATAATATTAACTAGTCTAGTAACATATATATGTACACACCTTGCATTTATTATGTAATATTCATGCATTTCTTTCATAATTGCAAAACCTTTCACATGTTCTGGCCAAAATAAAACCTTGGTTCAGAACAAATAAATTTAAAGAAAATTACTATCCAATTTTTACACACTTGAGTTAGTTCAGTGTATTATAACATTTTATTAATATTATTAGACTTAGTAAATATCTGTGTGTGTGTATGTAAACTACCACAACACATTACATATCATTACCCTAGACATTTAACGTAGCCACATTCATTAGTAAAAAAAAAAAAAAAAAGATAGGTGTGAGGTCGTAGTGGTAGCAAGAAGGGCCTTCTGACAATTCACAGCTACATTTTATCGCAGGAGCCTTCACAGCTGACCTCATGCATCACACTTAGTAATATCACCATCATACAATACCATCAAATCCACTACACTGAGTATTTACGGGATAGTTTAATTGGGAACTGGTACTTTTTCCATTTCTGACTATTCCATACTACCTCATTGTTAACTTTTGATCTTTTGGGTTAATAACCTCTGTTGGGATCGTCTTTCTTTTCCTTTACAAGAGGGGGGGGGGGGAGGGGGCGCGGGGGGGGTGGGGGGGGCTATTGGGTAAACTTTCATTTTGTCTGTAAACCATGATTTATTGATGTAGATGCTTGATGTTGTAAATTTTCTAGTGATAATAAACCTAATAAACCTTAAGTTATCGTGTTGGTCAACCCCTGCCCATATCTGTTATCCATAGTTTTTTTTTTTCACGTTTGTGCGTATTTGTCACAAAATTGTGTGTATGTGGGTGCAGTGTAACTTGTATTTTGTATAAGGAGAGAAAGTGAGTCTGATTTAAATATAGTCGTACAGATAGGCTGGTTTAGAGGTATTACACAATCCAGAGACTGTTCTTTCTCTTACACTATCACATCGTGAGGAAAAAAAAACTATTTTTTACACCTTACTCTCACATAATTATCACTATCACCTCTGCTCGAACAGGACCATAAATATCTTATACCTATCTGATATAAAATCTACGACAGGTACCTTAGCGGGATCAGTGAATTGTAAGTATAATAATTCAGTAAAAATTGTGGATTAAATGAACAAACTGCTGAGCATGTTCTACAGGATTGTCCTCTGTACGACCAGTTAAGAAATATATACTGGCCCAATGACTCAACACTAAACTCAAAGCTGCATGGAGCTAAAGAGGAACTCCAGACAAAGGTCGAGTTCATCACGAGAACTCATCTGACGGTGTAAACATCAAAGATGCGATCACAAGAAGAAGAAGAAGAAGTAAAAATTGTCAATGCTCTTTCGAGTACAGAATAATTTCTGTGGATCTGTTTATTTTAGCCAACTTATTAACCTACTCTTTCTTGCTGGGTTAACTTCCCCAAAAAGAAAACACTCTCTAATGCAAGACAGTTGTGTTGGTTGAAGAAACTTCGATTTTCCTTTATTTTTCTTAAATATTCTTCTTTATTTTTTTGTTTTAACCTTTTCCAAGTAGGCCTTTATGTTTTATTACAAACTTCTCCTATAGAAAATGCTAATGAAATATGGGATGTGCAAGAGTGACCATGGTCCTATTGTACACTGCCATACGGGGCTGCTCGGTCAATGCTCACCACTGTAAGCGCTAACATCGTCCGGGGGGGGGAGGGGGTGGGGGAGTTGAAAAAAAAGGATGTTTATTTATTGTTGTTTTATGACGATCTCTCGCGGAACCCCTAGCGACCTCTGGCGGAATCCTAGGGTTCTGTGGAACCCCGGTTGCTAAACCCTGCTCTAAACACGTAATGCAGGACGTAGTTACTTCAATGTTTCTGATGTCATCATCTCTCATTTTGTTTCTCCTGGTAATATTAATAGCTTTTTCATAAGCATCTCTTCTCACAGGATGTTATTTTTCTCTCAATTGTTTTGGTCAGGGACCATGTTTGAGACTAATAGACAACACCCTGCCAGAAATGACGCCTGGAATCACAACAGTGGAGTTACTGAACACAGTCTAAAGTGAAAAAGGACCATTACAAGGAATTGGTTTGGTTTGGTTTGGTTTGGTTTTAAGGACATTCTTCATTGCACAAGGACGACTTCATCAGTGCTACGATCTCCTCCCTTAGATCACACAAGGAGGAACTCGGAGTGCAATTTTTCGTGGTGCTTAGATGGCAGGGAGGATAGTGTGATTCGGTTCCGTAGCTAGGCGGGGATGCCGCACGGAAGGTCTTGGGTTCAATTCACCGGTAAGCCACTCACGTCTGTTGTTTTTCTGTTGTCTAGGATGTTATTTTTCTCTCCTTTGCTTTGGTCAGGGACCATGTTTGACACTGATAGCAAACAGGTGGTAAGGATACCATATTTATTAGCTGATGTTCAGTTTTAATACTGATATTGTAATGTTTGAGTAGCGGTGACAGTTGGTAAATAAGTTCGCTGTCTGTTTCTCTATCAAGTTTTAAATTTTCTATAAAATTGCTTCCTTGATATTTGAACTCTTTATCCTGTTTTAGCTTGATTCTGTTAACGTGTAAGTAAGTGGGTCTAGTGATCTGCTAATCTTCGTAGTATCTCTCTTTGATGTGTTGCCTTCATGTTGTATTTCCCCGAGGTTAAATTAAGTGCATCTGTATGTTTTTGCAATTTATTTTCATCTTCATACATTAGACTTTGGTCAAGTGCAAAATGTAACTCATTCAGTGTGTTGTATTCTTTACTTTCTGTGTTTTCGTCATCTTCTGGGTTTGCTTGGTTTAGGTTCGCTTCTGCTGCTATTTTGGTCCGTGTATATATGTGGAACATTAGCGGGGATAGGAGATCGCCTTATCGAACTCCTGTGGTTTTATCAAATGATGCATTGAGTCCATCAGTTGTTCTTACTACACTTTTGCATGTATGATACAAAGCTCTCATGTTATCTAATAGCTGCTCGTGCATTAGTACTTTCAATAAAAATATTTCAGTTCTCTCACGTGCTGAGACTTAGGTATGAAGTCGGATGACGATCATCTTAACAGTCAAGATGTGTGAGGCCCGTCTAGCTGGCTTATCAGCAAACTTGCATGATGGAAATGAATACATTGTTGTCTAATAGACAACGCCCTGCCAGACATGACGCCTGGAGTCACAACAGTGGAGTTACTGAACACAGTCTAAATCGAAAAAGCACCATTAGAAAGAACTGGTTTGGTTTGGTTTTAAGGACTATCTTCATTGCACGTGGGCGACTCCATCAGTGCTCCGATCTCATCCATTTGATCGCACAAGGAGGATCTCTGCACAGTGCACGAACTCCGTAGCACCGGCGAGAATCCCAATGTGTATATATAGGAATCACACATTCAATAAATATATTTCGTGGGTAGGTTTCTAAATTTTATATTTTTGCCAGGGCATGAGACTTCCGGACTACTCTTTACGATTTCCAACTACCGTATGATTTTTAACGTGCACAACCTGCACATGGGACCTTCTATTATTTCGCCCTTATCCAAGAAGGCTAGTAATCCGATCTCACTACTCATGAGACCGGGGGGGGGGGGGGGGGGGGAGGGGGGGGTATGACATCATTAGGACTAGTGGTTCTGAAAACAAATTTCAATTAATTATATTCCTTTACTGAGAAATGAACCTGGTACTTCTAGAATTCGAGGCGGACGACAAACCTCTTAGCCACTTTGACCCCCATTAGACAGGAATAGTTCAGAATAAAACAAACAGCAGATATAATCTGAAAATATATTACACATTACAAATAATCAAACAAATATATTAGAATGCTTTACAGGGCAGTTATAGTTCTAGTATCCCCAAGATGAGAGAAGTAGAGGTTGACTGAAATAGTACAAGGAGATGAAAACTGGAGACAGTAATGAGAATATGAGGAAGGCATCGACATATCTTGAGCTAGTGGTACATTACTAGCGGCTTTAGGCATCTGTGACGTATAATGGAAATACAGCCTACAGTATCTGACAGTCTTTCGTGACCTCGTTGGCGTTCTATGATTCGCGAGCAAAGCCATGCATTGACAGCCTGCGTTTACTCATTTTTAATCCACGCCTCTGTTCCTTGAGACGTAAACGAACGAAGTTGTTTACCAGCATCCGCGACCTGCCAGTCATAACAGGGAGCGAACCACGTCTGTTTACCTGAGTTTCTCACGCGAGCTGATCTGTCAATCATTGGATATCAGACAGACAGCGCGTGAATAACACCGGGCAGAAATATTTTCCCGAGGACCCTTTGATGTTCATACACTCAGGGAGAGTTAACGCTTTGATCTCCAGAAGCGGGTTAAAACTCGGAAGAAACCCGTTACACGGTTCCAAGTCTCTGTTGTCGAGTAGCAACGCCGAGAGCGACCGTGGAAACCTTTTTATCTTGGGAACGTAGGTTGCTGATTTCTCTGGTTTGCAAAAGAGCGTGAAAATTAACATCCTCCAGAGATCATAATAACATGATGATAGATAAACTGGGGCTTCCAAAACCAGATATCAGTTGTCGCTCAGAATTTTTAGGATAGTCTAAACACGTAGTCTAGAACCATTGTGGAAGATGAGTTAATAGCATTTCGTTGGGATTTCCTTCGGATTTTCTGGTAATAAAAATTTGTGCTTAAGCGTTACAGTGTTAAAGTTTTTACCATTATAATTCACTGTGCTTTTCTAGCATTAAGACCAGCGAAATACGTAATAACGCGTAGATATTTTTTAACAGTTTTTCAGTTTGCTGTTAATTTTACCACCTGCTTTCTCACACAAGAAGAGACGTTTTAGTGACTAATTAATGCACTAGTCGCGACTGATAAATGACATAAAAGAATTCACGTTTATTCCATTTTGTGTAGTTAATACAAGTGACTATTATTTAATACCATACGATAACAAACAGACGCCGACAATCTAATAGCTATTAACAACAGGCGATATTTGTTAAGTGCGCGTATGGATAATTGAATAATAATTGACATTGTGAGCTGATCGTTAACGCGCGCGCAGAGTGGCTGGAAAGGTGCATACCTTCATCCGACCTGGAAGTGCAGAGCGGGCGAAAAGCTGACCGTATAGTTGTAAATAAAGTCACCGTGTACCTTTTCACTTTAATCAAGACTGACGGAGTGGGAAAGAGATCGTCTCGTCCCCGTCCGTGTGTATATATAATAGTAGCATTGTTTTTCATAAATGTCCCGTTTACTTCTAGCAGACCTGATCAAGGGCGGCCAGCGGTCTTTTTTGGTCCTTTTCCTTCATTTACTGCTTGGATTAATGTTGTCTTTCTTCTTGGCTTACGCGTCCCTAAGTTCATTTGTGATCATGATTGGCCAAAGAGACAATTGACATTTTAAATGGTAAATTTAACTGGACTTGTATGTCCCAGAAATAATTTGTAAAATGTTATTAGCCCACTGGGTTGTGAAAAATAATAACACTTCTGACTTTTGACAGTCGTATTAGTGGATTTGTCCATAAAGTTACGATGGTTCAAAATCGGCACTCACCACAGAGCCAGCCGATAAGATTTTCCATCATCATCATTTATCATAAGTAACTGGTTTTTTTTAGCACCCAGATGTTTCCAAATACTGGAAGTATTTTCTACTGTTTACTGTGAACACAAGATCGCGGTTTCTACACTAACCATTCGAGGTGACATTTGTACATCCTGGAATACACCACCAAATTTGGCGTCCCCCTCATCAAATCTTATTTGTTATAGAGGATGGACTGGGGCCAACTTGGATAATACCCCTGACATTCTGTATATTCAGGAACCATTGTAATTCCAAAGGGATATCACCAAGAATAGGGTAAGCGCGATTGAGTGGCCACTGTATAACAGAGAGAGAGAGAGTATGACAGAGAGAGTAAATATTTTCTCTGTTACAGGAAAATTGTATCCTCTTTGATTCTTCTTAAACTTGTTTATTTTATTGGGAAGTATATATATAGTAAGAAGTTTCTTCTTTGCTGTCTATTCTGTAACATAGTGCTAACCTTTGACCTTTGGGGTTAATAACTTGTTGGGTTCTTTTATTTTCTCAATTAAGGGGGGGGGGGCACATTTATTCTGTTATTTTCCTGTGTATGTAATTCTGATTTATTTGATCTTTCTTTAGATATTCGATGTTGTCAAGTTTAATGATAATAAACAACAAAGAAAACTTAACTTTGTGTGTTGGTCAGACCCATACCCAATTAACCATAGTTTTCACGTCTGTGTGTCTTGTTGTCACATAGTTGTATATGTGTGTGTGTAGTTAAACTTATATTTCTAGGTATAGGGAGAGGCAAGATTGTCTTGTTACACATTAAAAATATATAAACAGATATATTAGATAGCATTACAAGGGCAGTTATAGTTCTGGTATCCCCAAGATGAGAGAAGTAGAGGTTGACTGAAAAAGTACAAGGAGATGAAAACTGGAGACAGTAATGAGAATATGATGAAGGCATCGACATATCTTGAGCTAGTTGTACGTTACTAGCAGCTTTAGGCATCGACATATCTTGAGCTGGTGGTACGTTACTAGCGGCTTTAGGCATTGACAATCTAAACATTATCCCTGCACCTCGCTCCCTAAGGGGCCTAGCTCATAAATATTCTTGTCGATTCAACAGGAAATTCTTTGACAGGGACCTTACCCTGTAGCACGTGACAGGAAGACTTGACATGCATTTGCCTGAAGTGTATGGTATTTGGAGAGCTGAAATGTCAAGATGATAATAATGATGGTGATGATGATTATGATGAGGATGATGATGAGGTTGAGGATGCTGATGACTATTATGATGATGAGGAAGATGATGATAATGTTCATGATGATGATATCAATAAATCTTGATATAATCGATTGCGGTTGATGGTTGAGGACGCGCTACGTGGTAAGGAACGCACAACAACAAACAAGACGCGTATATTGACGGCCAAATAACTCTGTATCCTTTCTGTGTATTCTGGCTGGCCTGGCTTTAATTATCGTTTCTTTCTTTTTTCCACATCACATTTTATGTGAGCACTTAACTATCTACAGACCTGGCCTTAGAGCATTCGGTGTCCTGCCTGGTGCGAGTGGTTTGACATGCACCCTCTCCAACACTTCAAGCAGCGGAAGTTAACTCTTATAGAACGCTGTCGCTTCCCCATGTTTGACGCAAGTTATTTTCGAGTTTTTTTTTTTTTTTTTTTATAGCTGTAAAGTTTGAGAGTTGGTTCTTACCAGCTTTTTAAAGTATGATAATGTTATATATATATATATATATATATATATATATATATATATATATATATATATATATATATATATATATATATATATATATATATATATATATATATATATATATATATATATATATATATATATATATATATATATATATATAGTTTTAAAATAAAACAAATAAGGATTAATAAAATATAACACTAGTGCAAACAAAAATATTTGCTCAAATGCACCATACCCGAAACTGAACTCCGGTCAACAATGCCTTGGGGTAAATTGACCCCGAATACTGGCCTATCGTCCTTTAAGAGTTAATTAAACTACCGAAAAATTAAGTAAAATTCGTGAAAAATATTGCAGACCTGTATTTTATATAGGTACTATTTACAAATCAGAACAAAAAAGAAACCAAACACGAATCAAAAGCACGGAAACTTTAAAAGAAACTTTGAAACGGATGTTAAAAATTATATAATTTCCTATATTTTTAAATAAAAATCACATTCGAGAACTGAAACCTCCCACACTTTCCGCCTCGCCTAAAAATTAATAAATAAATTACTGCAGGACGTATATATTTTTTTTAAATCACTCGCGCGGTTAAAGATAAAATAACTTCTATCGTTGTAATAGTTCATCCTGTTCCGGAAAGAAACCCTCGTTTCGTGGAAATATTTTGTTTTGCGTCCGCGTTAACTTACAGCAAAGATGTAAATGGGTCCTTGAAATTGTAACTGAGCGCAAAAAATTGTTTATCTTCATAAAGATTCCAGTGAACTTGAATTCAGGGCCCAGAATTGTATATAAGCAGGATGTTCTATAATGATCGCAGATTCTGCTAGCGACTTCAGCTTTCGATGTGCAACTTTTAGGTTCGATGGTTTTGTGTATGCAGTTGTGTTTATTTGTTCTTAATCTTGTTATGTTTTTCTAATGAGAAAACACTTACGTTTGGAAAAAAGATGAACACTTTTGGGCAGCATTTGGTCTCGTAGAAAAACAAATTAATCTGTTGTTTAAACTTTCACTTTATTAAATACGCAAACTGATTACAATTAAGTCGCATACAGTGGCGTCACTAGGGGGATGGGGGGAGGGAGACCGCACCGGGTGACACCATCAGAGGGGGTGACACCCCAATCTGTGTGCAGTGTTTTAGCAGAAATTTATTATTTTTTATAAACATTTCCATGTAGTTAGTTATAACCATAAAAACATTTTTCGTAAGCCCAGCTTAAGCTTACATGTGCTGTACCTACGTTTTTACTTCGAATACTATTGTTTTCTTACCGAATTTTCACTTTAACCACATGAAACTAAGTAAATGTAAATACATTTAGGCTGTGCGTATGATATTGTAATTTAAAGGTGTAGTTTAAAGTTTGCTAGTTGTTTATGTCACTACTATTGCCATTACATTCAGTGATATACGGGAATTACGATTTACGAGTAACATTAGTACAAAAAACATTACTAAAGATTCTGTATGGTCTGGGTACGGGTGGAGGTCCATGGGGGTGACACCATTAGTTACCGCACTGGGTGACACCTACCTTATTGACGCCAGTGGTTGCATACTATGTAAATATGTATATATATATATATACAGTAGAACTCCATTTATCCGAACCCCATGGGACCGAGCATCGTTCGGATAATCAAATGTTCGGATAATTGGATTAAATAATGTATCGAGTTACATGTACACATATTTCTAAAAATAATTAACCATCACAAGGAAATTACACTATAAAACATATTTACTTGTACTGTAATAATAATACCCACACTGTATTAGATCACTGTATCACCAAAATCTTTCATTACACTGCAGTGCATGTACTACTTGTATTAATTATTTTTTTTAAGAAAGAGAAATGTTTTCAAAATAACATTACAAATGATTCAAAACCAGGCGCAACTTACGTATACATGTACTTGTACAGATGTAACCCACTATTTAAAATAATGAGAAATCCTCTTTTGCACCAAACTGGATAGTCTCCTTTTGGCTGCTAAGTCCCGCATTCTCTTCAACGGCAGAATCTGTGTAGCACAGCTGTCATCTTCTCGCTCGTACCAAGCCATCGCTGTTTCTAGTGTTATAAAGGCCTCTTCAGGACTTGGTCGACGTTTTGGGTTTTCTTCATAATCTACAAGTACATCATGTACTTCTGAGGTGTCTTCATCATCGGTCACTACATGTATTTGGTTTTCTTCTTGCACAAAAGACAAAATTTCTTCGTCATTCAAAAACTGAAAACCAGAATCATTATCATCTTCTAGCCACATGTGTGCATCATCTTTGTCACAGGCCGAAAATCCGGGCATTGCTTGAGACAGTTCCACAACTTCATTTATACAATCATCATTTGTGTCCACTACAGTAGTTTCATTTCCTCCTTTTTTCCCAAGCAATCTATTCCAAGCCTTGTTGAGATTATCTTGTGACAGGGTGGTCCAAGCATCAGCTAACATGTATATCAGCAGTCTTTGAGATTAAGCTTTTTGGAAAACGCCACCACACTTTCTTCATCTTCAGCCAACAATAAACGACGCATGACTTCCTTCTTGTACATCTTTTTAAGCTTTGCTATAACACCCTGATCCATTGGTTGAATCAGTGCTGTTACATTGGGAGGCAGAAAAAATTACTTTAAAATTTGCATCAACTGCATTCAATGTATCCGTCTCTGAATGAGATGGTGCATTGTCCAGTAGAAGAATTACTTTTCCAGTTTTCTTTTCTTGTTCTCTCAACCTCTTCACATTTGGGATGAACTGATTTGTATACCAATCAAGAAATATTTCACTATTCATCCAAGCACTCTTCTGTACTTTGTAGCACAATGGGAGACATGTCACATTCTTTAAACAACGTGGTTTTTTGGCTTTACCGATCATTAGCACCGGTAAACGATGACTTCCACTGGCATTCGCGGCTACCACAATTGTTACTCTCTCTTTGCACTTTTTAAACACAGGGGAAGCTGCTTCGCGCTGAGATGCAAGTGATTTTTGAGGCAATGATTTCCAGTATAAGCCAGTCTCATCGGCATTATACACATCATCGAGTGAATAACCTTCTTCTTCCAAAAAAGCCAAGAATGTTTCTTTAAAATTTTCAGCGGCAGTTGCATCGCTAGATAAAGATTCCCCTTGAATCTCCAATTCTCGTATGCCATGACGAGATTTAAAGTTTCTTAACCATCATCCCTGGCTAGCCTTAAAGTCAGGAGGACAGTCAAGTTGATTGTTGAACTAAAGTGCCTTTTCACACAATAGAAAGCCAGAGATAGTTTCCCCTTTGCTTCTTTTTTGCACAAACCATATATATACAAAGCCTCTTCCAATTTCAAATCTTTCGCATTTCTCATGGTTTACGTTTCTTCGACCCATTTTCACTATCCAATTTCGATGCAAAACTCATAATTTTATCCTTGTTACTTTTGATGTCAGAGACGGTAGCTTTCCCAACATTGAAAATCCTCGCAAGTGAAGACACAGTTTCACCTTTTCCTAGTCTCTTGATAATTTCTGTTTTCGTTTCAATTGACAAAACATTGCGGTTCCTTTTATATGTTTTAGGCCTTCTGGAAGATGCCATATCGCACAGAGAAATACTTGCAGACCAGAAGTATTCTGCTTTAGTAGCAGACACAATTATTTTAAGTTGAACTGTCTGTTTAGCCAGTGTACTGCCTAGAACGCACACGTACACTAGATTGGTAAACCAGATATTAACTGACTTTATGATCTAACTGACTTCCTGTACGTAAGCGACCGACCATTAGCCCATTCCATCCTCTACAAATTGTTCGCACACATTTGAAGCTTGCGGCATCAAAAGATTCAAAAATATAGTCTAACATGACTGGTGGCACCTGATTTTTTTTTTCTCGAAAAAGTGTTCGGATAATTGGATGTTCGGATAATTGGGGTTCGGATAAATGGAGTTCTACTGTATGTACATATATACAAGGGGATTGACATAAGTCTTGGGCCTGACCATGAAGGAGTCACAGGAGGAAGATGAAACTTGGCACATTTAAAGTTCATCATATTTGCACTGAATGTGTGAAGTACGCGTTTGTTTTTTCAATGGGTTTTCCCGCTACAGTGCACGGCGCAATGTACCCTATTGACCGGATCTGCTGCTCCAAAGATGTGACAAAACAATGGAAAAGAAGGAGGCCAGAGCTGTGATAAAATTTCTGATGTTTCAGGGAAAAACACCTACATAAATACACAGGGAGATGGAACCAGTGTTTTGTGATTCTTGTCCTTCATATACTTCGGTAAAAAACTGGTGTCAACAGTTTAAGTGCGGCCGCTCAAATTTTGCTGATCTTCCGAGATCTGGTAGACCAGCCTCAGAGTGCAACGATGAAAATGCAACAAGAGTGAAGAAAATCATTGACCAGGATCGAAAAATGACAATTGTGGAGATAGCTAGTAGAGTATAACTAAATGAAAGAAAAGTTTATAGAATTTTAGACAACAGACTGAACATGAGAAAAGTGTGTGCACGCTGGGTTCCGCGACTGTTGACACGTGAACAGAAGCAAACGAGGGTAAATTGATATCAACAGTTGCTCAAAAAGTGTCAGTCAAAAAAATTTTTGGAGACCATGGTGACAGTAGATGAGACTTGGGTATACCGTTATGACCCCGAATCCAAAATTGCCAGCATGCAATGGAAAACCCCGGGCTCCCCAACACCTGTCAAGCCGAGAGCGCAGAAATCTGCAGGAAAAGTGATGCTGACTATTTTTTTGGGACGGCAAAGGTGTCCTTTTCAAAGATTATCTGCCTCGTGGCAACACAGTTAATGGACAGTACTATGCAGATCTTCTCACCAAACTAAGAAAGGTTGTGACCAGGAAACGAGGGATAACGCGCACTCAAAATCTTCCTTTGCTTCAAGACAACGCGCCCTCTCACAAAGCACGGCTTGTGCAGCTAGCAGCCAACGATTTGAATATTGAAATTCTTCCACACCCACCATATTCTCCAGATTTGGCTCCATCAGACTTTTTTCTATTCCCAAATCTTAAAAAAACAGCTAAAAGGAAATCATGTTGACAACGATGAAGAGGTTATACTGGCATGTGATGACTGGTTTAGTTTGAAAAATAGGGTGTTCTACTCCCAAGGTCTTTTCAAGGTCAAGCAGAGATGGCAGAAGTGTGTCAATTCAGACGGTGTCTATAATGAAAAGGAATAAACACTATACAAAATTTCAGCTCTGTGTGACATGTCCTTCATGGTCAGGCCCAAGACTTATGTCAATCCCCTTGTGTATATATATATATATATATATATATATATATATATATATATATATATATATATATATATATATATATATATATATATATATATATACATACAAGCACAAAATTAAGATTATATCAGAGCTGTGTGCTTTCTGTGCTTCTCTATGGTGCAGAATGCTGGAGAGTTACAGAGAAGGAAATGTCGAAATTGTCCTCCTTTCACACAACATGCCTAAGAAAAATTCACCGAATCTTTTGGCCGAATACCATCACTAACCAAGATCTGCTTACTCGTAGCAAGCAAGAGGACATGCACACCATCATAGCTGGCAGACGCTGGAGCTGGGTTGGTCATGTCCTCAGAAGAGACCCCGATGCCATCACAAGAACAGCTATGCTTTGGACCCCTGAAGGAAAACGAAAGAGAGGCCGACCAAAAACAACCTGGCGGAGGACTGTGGAGGCTGAGATGCAGGGAATGAACCAGAGTTGGGGCACTGTACGAAGGATGGCCACCGACCGAGCAAAGTGGAATCAATTTGTTGTTGCCCTACAAGACGCCACTAGGCGTGATGGCCACTGACTGCTTTGACGGTCGGCGGCTAAGGATCAAAGAAGAAGATATATATATATATATAGGATCAATCATCAACAGCTCTGGCGACTGTGCAGTAGAAATTAAAAGAAGACTTGCAATTGCCTCACATAAACTAATACAGATGAAAAACGTATGGCACGGCACAAGCAAAGAAACAAGGTTACAACTGATCAGAGCGCGTAAATTCCCAATAGCAACATACGGCTGCGAGACTTGGACACTCAATAAAACAGTTGCAAAAAAGGTTACATCATTCGAAATTAAATGCTACAGAAAGATGTTGAGAATACCCTGGACAGAAAAAAAAAGGCTAACAGAGATGTACTGCACTTAACTAAACGTTGCGGAAAATTGGCTCCTAAATACCATCGCAATAAGGAAGCTGAAATTGTTTGGTCATATAAAAAGACATAATAGTCTGGAAAAATTAGTGATGGAAGGCATGGTCCCTGAAAACGGGGAAGGGGACAACCTAGACCATGGTAGACTCGGGACATCACAGAGAGTCTGAACTTGTCTTTGGTTGATGCTAGTCGACTTGCCCAGAATCGTGATGCCTCCAGAGCAGCTGTAATGGAGACAACGTTCTAGAGAGAATACGTCACATGATGATGACATATTTATATATATAGATCTCTTCTTTAATCCTTAGCCACCGACTGTCAAAGCAGTCAGATGGATATCACGCCTGGTGGAGTTTTGTAGGGCAGCAACAAACTGCTTCTATTTTCTTCGGTCCGCAGCCATCCTTCGTACAGTGCACCAGCTCTGGTTCATTCTTTTCATCTCGGATCCACAGTTCTCCGCCAAGTTGCTTTTGGCCGGCCGCTCTTTCGCTTTCCTTCAGGGGTCCATAGCATAGCTGTTCTTATGATGACATCGGATTCTCTTCTGAGGACGTGGCCAACCCAACTCCAATGCCTGCCAGCTATTATGGTGTCTTGTTGGTTACTCTGAGTAAGTAGTTCTTGGTTGCTGATGGTATTCGACCACAAGATTCGGAGAATTATCCTTACGCAGACTGTGTGGAAAGAAGACAATTTCGACATGTCCTCCTCTGTTACACTCCAATATTCCGCACAATAGAGAAGCACAGACATTACACAGCTCTCATATAATTTTAATTTGGTGTTTGTGCTGTACTGAAAGGACTTCCAAATGTTGTTTGGGCTAGCAATGGCTGTTCTCGCTTTATTCATTCTGTTACTGATGTCTTTGCTTGCTCTTCCGTCTGGTGATTATGTATACTCTGTATGTGAATGTGTCCGTCTCTTCCAGATTATGGTTCCTTATTGTTGTGGGCTCAGGACTGCCCACATTGAGTGTCATGACCTACGTCTTCTTGTGACTGATGTTCAAACACACCTGTTGGCTATACTCATTCAGTCTATCTGTTTTTTCTTGGATGTATTGATGTGAATGTGCGAGTAGTGCAATGTCATTTGAAATTCCATATCTTCCAGTGTAGAAAACGTTGTCTGTCTATTTCCTCTTTGACTGATCTCTGTTGTCTGGCGCATAACCCAGTCTATGACTGTTAAACATAAAGTTGGTGATAAGGGGCATCCGTGTCGTATTCCTGTCTTCACCTAAAAAAGTTAAGTAACTCAACTCAACACTGCATGCAAAGTTAGCATTGAGGCTTTTTATGATGGAAACATTGCAGCAGGGAATTCCATAAGCCCTAAGTATTTAACGTAGGCTGTCCCTGTGTATGCTGTCAAAAACCTTGTCAATGTACACACACGCACACACGCACACACACGCACACACACTCACTCACACACGCACACACACTCACACACGCACACACACATCCATGTCGGAATGAGTGCAAGTCGGGTTTGGTGCAAATCGTTTTAGGAAGGTTTAACTTTTTTGTGGTGGTTTTAATTGTACTGCTAGGGAGCCGCGCTAGCGTAGTGGTTACAACACCGCTCTGGCGACCGGATGATACAGGATCAAACCCGGGCGACGGCATTTGGGGATTTTTCGTCGACCGGGATTTGGACTGGATTAACTCGAGACCTGGCGAGGACATTTGAAGGAGTGTCGTCGACCAGGGACTGGCGGCTCCTGAGCCGACCCAGCTGCAATGGGTACCTCCGAAATCGGCGAGTATTTGCCTGAATGGCGAGGGACACCTGTCTCTGTACAAGAAATAAAGGGATACTCACGTAAAATCAATGTCAGGTTAGACATTAAAAAAAAAAATAATAATAATAACCTGAGATTTCGCCTCGAGTATTAGCGGGCGAACGCAAAAAAAAAAAAAAAAAAAAAAAAAAAATTGTACTGCTGCATTGAGGTGTGCTTCTAAGGGAAAAAATTTAAGTAAGGGCTTCTTTGTAGGCGACATTGGAATTACAGTCACTTGACGTGTAAGTGTTCCGACACAGGCCAAATCATCGGAATTCGTGGTATGCAGACTTTCTCCCTGCTACCACAACCACCAGTCTGCTTTTTTTTTTTATTTTATTCCAGGGATGAATTTTTTTTTTAAATCGTAAAAAGTCAAAGCATTTAAAAACAGACATAAAGAAGAGACAAAGTACAGGCAATCTGCACCTATATACATCTATATACATCTATATATATATATATATATATATAGATATATATATATATATATATATATATATATATATATATATATATATATATATATATATACATGCACATACATACATGTGTATTCATGCACATACATACCTACTCACACGCGCTCTTATGTATTGAAATGTATGCACGTACACTACTAATGCTCTTTCCTCTATAAAATAATGCTGTAAGGGGATGCATTACATATAAAAGCACATACGTGTAATTTCACATGCATTCTTAAGCATAAAAAGGAAGGAGAATAGTGCTAATTAAATAAAGTAATTATTTCATTCAAAAATATGTTTTGCTCTGTTTTTTTTTTTTTGTATCAAGAAACCAGAATCTGCATGGATAATTAGACGGAAGTCCTCGACATTGGATGGAACATTCTCTAGGGCTGTTTTAAATGATAAAATATAATTATTGGTGCGATGTAACATGTCTTGCAAAACAGAAATCACTTCCAATGTCAGATTTTGAAAGTTGTTACAACTTTACGTGCAATGTCGGATTGAGTAATATAACTTTCGAAGTGAAAACAGGAGTACGACAGGGATGCCCCTTATCAACAACATTATTTTTGACAGCCATAGATTTGGTGATGCTCCAGACAACAGAGGGCAGTCCAAGATTAATTAGATGGACATCATTTTCTACACTGGAAGACCTGGAATATGCAGATGGCATTGCAATACTCGCGCATTCACATCAACACATTCAAGACAAAACCGATAGACTGAATAAATATGGCCAGCAGGTTGGCCTGAACATCAATCTGAAGAAGACAGAGATCATGGCACTAAATGTGGGCAATCCTGAGCCAATAACAGTAAGGAACCAGAGGGAACAGACAGACACATTTACTTACCTAGGATGCATAGTAACACCTGACGGCGGAACAACAAAGACATCAACAACAGAATGAATAAAGCGAGAACAGCCTTTGCTATTCTCAACAACATTTGGAAGTCTTCCCAGTACAGCACAAACACCAAATTAAGACTGTATGAGAGCTGTGTACTTTCTGTGCTTTTCTTTGGTGCGGAATGTTGGAGAGTAACAGAGAAGGAAATGTCGAAACTGTCCTCCTTCCACACAATCTGCCTAAGGAAAATTCTTCGAATCTTTTGGCCAAACACCATTAGCAACCAAGAACTATTTATTCGGAGTAACCAGGAGGACATGCACACCATCATAGCTGGCAGACGCTGGAGTTTGGTTGGCCACGTCCTCAGAAGGGACCCCGATGCCATCACAAGAACAGCTATGCTATGGACCCCCGAGGCAAAGCGAAAGAGAGGCCGACTGTGACAGAGGATATTATGAAAATAGATTTCTTGTATCTACATTTTTCTTCCACCTTCTTCCTTACTATTATGCACGTTCGGTTAGTGTAAACCCTTCTACACTTAGGTAACTGTCTTTTTCTTAATTTAGCCACTCCTATTCTTTTCTTTCGTTTCCCTTGTCTTACAAGTATTAGCATTGTTTACAAAATAACAGACCTGTTAGCTAGAGTTGAGCCGTTTACCTGTAATTATACTGTTCAAAAAAAAAAAAAGAAACGCAACATTATTGCAGTGGTAATGGACACCAAATTTCAAACTTGTACCAAAATTTTGTTTTACGGAATTAATGTTTCAATCTTGGCAAGAAGAAACTTTCAGACTTTAAAAATTAAATGATGTTCATTAAATTTGGTTTGGACTTTTATTCTTTGCGACTGAGGCCTCCGTTTCAGTAAGGGGTATGGCCTCCTCTGGCCTCTATCAGAGAACGAAATCTCCTTGACATGGATCCGATTAGCCGTTGGATCTGTTGTTGTGGGATGGCTGCCCACTCTTCTCGCAGTGCAAAAGACAACTGTCGGAGAGTGGCTGGAGCTGTGCCCGTATTCACATAGGTAGTATTTTAGGGGTAAACTGGTTTGGGGTTCTATTTCATTTAATTTAACATTCTTCTATATAAATGAATAATCCGTCGGAAAATTATTAAAGCAGGTCAGAATAGCTCGATAGGTATATATGTTATAGCGAGAAATGCGTGTTACATTGGCACACCAACTAAGAAGCAGGTATTGTGCCAATGTATTAATTGTGACCAGTTAATTAAGGAGCTATTCTCCGTTGAAGGAATTAAAGGACAGCAAAGGAAGCATTCCGACGGTATTCTATCTTTTTAGTTACATAACCTATAATTGACAAGTTCGTGTTCACAGCATAAATATATTTAAGTTGGCGGTATCAATATATTTATAGGTTGCTGTGTCAAGTTTGAGTTAACTGGATGATCCTCCAGAGGTATTGTTTAACTTGATCAAAGGGTACGGGATCCAGGTTCGTATTCAGATTTTGATAGTTGGAAGTAATCACAATGTAATATAAAAGGCAGTACGGTCCATTTTTTCCTTATAGAGTTCCTAAACAATGTACAAGTCAAACTCAACAACTTCCAACAGCAGTTTAAGCAAAGTCCGACGTTGTATATGAAAAGTTTATTATAGCTTCTTTCAGATGTATGGTGGTAGATTACAAGATGATCCTATTCTCAATTCAGTAACATTCGTTTCCTCATACGAAATCATCTCATAAAATCCATTAGGGCATTTTGATGAGCTTATGTATATCTATTTCATCCTGTCTACTATGCGTAAGTCTAAGTCGAGACCTTTTACCAACCTGAAGTATATGTTGTCATAGGGCTAGGGGTCAGGTTAGCCATTTTTCTCTTGCCAATATAAAGTGGCGGTCAGCAAATCTGCTAGGAACCTAAGGCTCTTGGACTATCCAGAATGACCTGGCTTTGGCTCCTGGCTTTTACTCTTCTTTGACTCTTCTTTTAGACTCTTGTTTGGCTCTCTTTTGCTAAGGGTTTTGGGCGTCAATATATACAAACTGGTTCCAAAGACTGTTTGGGGGAAGGTTGCTTTGATTTGTCAATACGGATATTCCACTAGTTTTGTCGATGTCATATTTACGTCACAAGTTTCTACACAAGTTTCTATGATAGCGAATGGTATAAGCTTTTATTCGAGGGTATTATTAATTCTGTTTAGAGGTTTTCAGGTCTCGTATCATTTCCTGTAACTGTCTAGAAGTCTTTATTTTAAAATGTCGATAAGAGGCTATGTGAAAATTACGTCATCAATAACTTGCGTACTGAAATTATTTAAAGGATAATTACTAAGCTACTAATGTGATCATCATTCCGGTTACATATACGTCCCCATGCTACAGAAATGTATCTCAAAGAGAGACACTTTCCTAGTTCTATCAACTAATAACCCAACAAACTTGCAAATCTAGTAAAACAATGGTATACATCTTTATAGTACATAAGAGGGAACATAGGGGATATCATGAAAACGCACGGTCGATATAAGGTGAATGTATGCATACCGATCAATCTATATGAAGACATCCAAACATCAAAATTGTCCGCAACAATTTAAATTTTAACAAACAAAATTACTAATCATCGAAACGCGTATGTGGGGAAATGAGGGTACTCAACACAATGCGGCGAAAATCCTTAATGTGTGTCATCTGATGCTGGGAGGATCAAATGCAATTTAAGAATTGAAAAACTATAACACTGGTAAAAAAAAAAAAATCTTGAACTATAAACGGAAAATTTGAAAATGTCCAATCATATAAGCTATTCAATCGTGTCATGTGATAATAGCGATCCAACCCCGCTGTAAAGTCACGTATAGTCGTTAAGGTGTGAATACTAATGTTCAAGACACTATGGGTTTGATCTGTTTACATGTATTTTGTACCGCGGAATAAGTACTATTAAAACCGGTACGACTTATTCACAACGTGTCATATAATCTGTTGGTGACTCGATAGTGTTTGTACTGAGAATCTAGCATAGAAAACTCGGTTGTAGTCCGGAATAGAAACGCTAGGGCATCCCAATGAACGGGCGGTTTGCTCTCTGGCGTCTGGTGGAGTAAAGAGAAGACGTGAAGGTCGCTAATGGACATCCTCACTTGATATAAATCCAGACGAGGGATTTGTGGTAAGTCAATAGAGGTACTACCGAATTTGGCTTCATCAATTCAGAAATGTCATTTTATACAAATCGTGATTTTGATTGTTCTTGACGACGAAGAGTCAGATACTTCCTTTGCAAACTCGTATATAGTTGAATCACGAAGTAATAAGGTTTCCGTAGCAACGCAAAGGTTTATGTAAAGTCCAACGAGCAGGAAGTGTGGAAACATTTCCTCGAAATTCCAGTCACAGCTTGTTAGCTAATAACGACATCATTTGGGACAAAAGCATGCATTTATCCATGCGAGGTGAAACATTTGGTAAATTATTAACCGTAGGGGTAGGGAGTGAAGTATCGTCGTTAACCATGTCGACATCGTGTGAGAAGCGTTGGGGATTTGTACGACGTCTTTGCTTCGTAGGTTTAATAAAAATGTGCTCTTGCGGCAATCTCGGTAGTTTGGCTAGAGGGGTGGAATCTGAAGAGGAAGGCTCGTATTTCCGTTTATCAGGTGTCCTTCTTGATTCGTCCATACCGCACAAAGTAGAGTTAGATGCACTGGTCATCGAATCTGTGTCTGGGTAAAGATCATCTGGTGTTTCTTCATCATACAATGGAGCCATTTGAGATGATTGATAATCATGTCGATCGGTAGGTTCAGGATTGCGAAATTTTGTAACGTCTGGAAAACTCTCTCTTTCTGTTGTATAGGACGTTGTCGTAATTCTCGCAAAGGTATATTCTCTTTACTGGAAGACGCATGACCTCTCTCTTGACGTTGAATAAGGCGTTGTCTTAGCTCCTGCAGAGGGATATTGTTTTCACTAGAAGATGAATCTCTGTTATCTCTAATACGTTTGACGAACGTATCCAAATTTTGTGAAGGGATATCGGAGTCATGGGAGGAGGAATCTGATTTGGGTAATTCATCATCAGTGGAAGATGAGGGAGGTTGCGCTAGGGTAGACAATCTCGTGGGTCTATCAGCTTGTTTTTTCGTGACAGTGAGTGGTCTGTGGTCGTCAAGACGCATCTGGGACACATGAGCTTTTGTTGTGCTAATAAATTCCATTGGGTAGTGCGGATAAGACATTTCTTGGATAGGGGCTCGAATAGTTCTCATATTTCTTAGCTTGCAAACCCTACATGTCCCAACATACTCTATGATATCTTTAATCATCGTGGGCCAGTAATAACGTTTTAGGATCACATCTAGAGTCTTGTCTCTTCCAAAATGCCCGTTTTCGTCATGAAACTGTTGTAATACTTTTGGAACTAGCGATTTGGGTATACATTTTTGTAGAGTACCATTGTCTCTAGAGCCAATATGATACAAGATATTATCTTCCGAAAGGATGATGTAGTCTTTCTTCTCTTTTGGATTTGTACGAACCTGTGTAATGATCTTAACTAATGTTTCATCTTTCAATTGTTCTTTCTTAAAGTCGATATTCTGTTCAAACGTTTCTGTTCCTTGGTTGTCTGATGGTAAATCAAATGTGGTTCCATGTTGTAGTTCAGGTTCTTGTGTTGTCACCTCTTCATCGTTTTGTCTTGAGTTTTTAGAGTCTATGGCATGAATTTCCTTTGTGTTATCGTCGATGTCCGATGTAGATTCAAGGAGTGGGGAGTCTGGTTCATTGGTGTCAGAATATGGAATTCGGGACAAAAGATCAGCACACGTATTCAATTTTTCCAGGAATATACTCAATGGTTGTATTGTAACTTTGGAGATTTATCGCCCAGGTCTGGAGTTTCTTGGGTTGCTCTGCAGTCTTAGTTAGCCAGCTTACAAGTGGTTGGTGATCTGTTCTGATGATAACCTGGGTTCCACGGATATAAAAATCGAATTTCTGGAGGGCGTAATGGATTGCATAGGCTTCCTTCTCTGTCGTAGTCCATCTCCTCTGTGTTCGGCTTAATGTGTGGGAAAGGAAGGCTATCGGTTTTTTCGTTTGGAACATTTTTTATCACTTGCGGTTCGTCTGGTGATCTGTCTTGTACAAGGCACGCGCCTACTGCTGTGTTTGATGCGTCCGTGTATATAATCATGGGCTTGTTCAAGTCTGGATGGGCTAGAAAAGGTACGGTGGTTAAGGCTGTCTTCAGGTACTCAAATGCTTTTTGGCAATCTTCAGTCCAGCGGAATTTGGCATACTTCCTGGTTAGTTTCAGTAATGGTTCAGCCATTTTAGAAGACTTGATAATGTGCTTTCGATAATACGCACAACACCCAAAGAATCCTCTTAATTGACGTACTGTGGTAGGTGGAGGGATCTTTTGGATAGCTTCAATCTTTTCACTGTCCGGTCTGATTCCGTTGGAGTTGACAATAAAGCCCAAATATTTTATTTCCTTCTGTAGGAAACGGCATTTGCTGAGTTTCAACTTTACTTTGTGCAATCTCATTCTGTCGAAAACAGTCTCGACATGTTTCAGGTGTTCTTCCATTGTCCCCTTTGTGTGGATCAAGACATCATCTATATATGCTGATGCAAATGAGTTCAGTCCTTGCAACACTTCATCCATTAAACTTACGTAAGTAGCCGGGCTATTTTTCAGTCCAAAAGGTAATACATTCCAACTATATGATCCCATGTGTGTACAGAAAGTAGATTTCTTCTTTGCATCTTCAGACAATGGTATTGTCCAGAATCCGGAGCGTGCATCTAGTGAGGTATACCAGTCTGAGTTACCCAAGGTGGCCAAAATATCATCAATTCTAGGTAGAGGGTAGGATATCGTTTTGGTGATTTTATTTAACGCTCTGTAGTCACAGCAAAAGCGAGAGCTACCGTCTTTCTTTGTTACTATCACAATGGGTGAAGACCATGATGATCTGGATCGTTCAATTATCCCAGCTGCTAGCATGTCGCCAATGGCTTTCTCCACTATCCCTCGATTCTTTAGTGGGGTGTGGTACGGTTTGAGGGTTATGGGTTCTTCAGTTGTAGTTTCTATTTCCATGGTAACGGTCGTAGTCCTTTCTAACTCTATGTCAGATAACGCAAATACATCTTGATGTTTCGTTATGAATTTTTCAAGTCTGGGTTTTAGTTCATCTGTTGTCTGTAATGTTGCTAGCAATTCTTTCGTTCTATCTGAATGAAATTTTTTCGTCATTATCCTTTCTGGTGGACAAAAGCGGTATTCTCTTTTTTGTGTCTGTTCGTCGGTGTACCTACTCTTCGAGTCTCTTGGCAATTTATCATAGAACTGGCGATTCCTTGAATATGTCCGGTTTCTTGGGTATGCATAAGATGTAACTGTTCCCACAATATTCTCTCTGTTCCATGAAGTATGGTACTTATTTTTTCTTTCATACCTTCCTTGTATGATTTCTCTATCCAAATCGTCAGCGAATAGCGAGTCAGGTTTTACATATTTCTTTCTGTTATTTGTGCTCCTTCGGTCCAGAGACATTTTTTCTTTCGACTCTCTTGTATTTGGAATGTTTCTTCTTGTTGACTCTATAGGATCTAGAGTTTTGTAAGGATGGGGATGGGATGAAGATCTTAATTTGTTTATCTGGGATTTTGGATAGACGCTCTTGGCCTTGAATAGTTTGGTCAATACATCTTTCCTTTCCGTCTGGATCTTTGCTATTACTGTACCTCTGGGAATAGTGGTGGTTGTACCTGACGTATTTAGTACCATTATTGGAAAATCTCTTCGTATATTTATTTCCACGATGCCATCTTGTACTTCTATGTGTGGATCTCCTCTATTTCTTTCATTTTCAATTTGTGATATGTATACAGCCTGTCCTATGTCAAAGTATGGAGATCTTTTTATTTTAGCTCTGGTTAGAGTTACTGAATTCGGTTTCAGAGTAACCGGTGCCGTAGTTCGAACCAGGGTCGCGATATGGATATCGTCCTGAAATGGTACATATGTATTGTTCACTTTTAGTTGTTTTAAATCAAAGTATATCCTCACATTATTTTTGATGAGGAAGTCTCTTCCTATTATGAAGTTTCTTGATAATCCTCTCGTTATAATGAAGTTATGGCGTAGAATTTCTCTTCCCATTTTAAATGTCAAATAAGCCGTTCCCACTGCTTTTAGTGCTTGACCTGTTACTGATTTCATTTGTACTGTTCTTCTGGAAAAATTTGCCATGTGTTGAATTTGATAATACAGCTTCTCCCGGATAAGACTTACAGTTGCTCCTGTGTCTATTAACGCTCTAAATTGTTGTTTTCCTATTTCTATTATACATGAACTGGGGTCTGGACAAATGTTGAGATTTGCTTGTTCGTTTCTGTCTTTCATTTTTTCATTTAGAGATCTCTTTTTTCGGCCGTCACATCCGATCTCTGCTAATGTGGAGCCGTCCCGTTTCCCGACCTTCTTGTTGCTTGGGAAAAGTTGTTTCTATTTTGTTGGGGTCTTCTTGGGTAGTTTTCTGGATAGTGGACTTGGCGTTGATATTCACCGTTGTAATTGTTTTGGGGTAGGTAGTGGTTTCTCGAACTCATAGATTGGTACTGGGGTTTTCTACATGTCATTGAACCATGACCCACGGATCCACAGTTGTAGCAGGTTGGTGGTTGCATCAAGGGTTCTATATGGTGTATCTTATGCTCTCTTTCATTTGGTTGTGGTAAGGAGTGTCTTAGTTCTCTGTGTGTGTTATTTGATCTTCTGTGATATTCTTGATTTCGATTCCAACGAGGTCTAGCATGGTCTACTTCCATAGGTTGATGAGGCGATGGTTCATATTGTTGATGCTGAAATAGCGGTTCATTTTGCGTACGTTGGTAGAATGGTTCAGGTTGAGGATGCTGGCATTCATGGTTTAGCAATGGCAATCTTCCAATCCTCTGCTGAAATCTTTTTTTGACATTTTCCTCATTAACTGCTATCTGGATGGCCAGTGTAATTGACTGAGGATCTTTTCTTAACATGTGCATTTTCAGAGAATCTGAATAGAGGCCATCGACAAAAATTCCCACTAAGTGTTTCTCGAGCTCGGTTGTTGGTATGCTACCTCCCACGAAAGCATCTTCAGCTAAGTTTAAGAGTCGGTCGCCATACATCTGCACCGATTCCATTTTCTCTTGCCTTATCATTCTCAAAAGTGTCCAAGCGTGCTCGGCGTCCGTTATGTTAGAATATCGTGACACTAGCACTCTTTTCAATTCCTCAAAGGTTTCACTTGGGTAGGCCTTCGCTCTTCTTCTTCTCACAAAATCAGTTATCAATCCTTCCGATGATAAAAACACTATTTTCTTTTTTTCCAAATCTGTTGTGGCGTCAATAAGGTAAGCAAACTTATCCATATCCACCATCCATTGTCTAAATTTCATGGGGTCACCACTAAACGGAGTTATGAAGTTTTTAATGGTTCTAAATTTAGCATGTTGATCTACATGTTGTAACGTGTCAGTCATGTTTTGTAACACCATCAAATTTATATCTCCTTGCTCTGGCGGAAGCGGTACTTGTTGTGGAGCCATTTGTGCTTGTTGCATTTGCATAGCCTGTTGATTTTGTTGTCTCAGTATTTCATCTGCATAATTCTCCATGTTCTGATTTATGTGAGAAAAAATGATTCTTGTTGTTGTTTCTTTTCTTGCCTTTTCTTCCAATTCAAAATCCTGGTCCTAAGGCACCATAATAAATTACACTATGTGCCCGTATTCACATAGGTAGTATTTTAGGGGTAAAACTGGTTTGGGGTTCTATTTCATTTAATTTAACATTCTTCTATATAAATGAATAATCCGTCGGAAAATTATTAAAGCAGGTCAGAATAGCTCGATAGGTATATATGTTATAGCGAGAAATGCGTGTTACATTGGCACACCAACTAAGAAGCAGGTATTGTGCCAATGTATTAATTGTGACCAGTTAATTAAGGAGCTATTCTCCGTTGAAGGAATTAAAGGACAGCAAAGGAAGCATTCCGACGGTATTCTATCTTTTTAGTTACATAACCTATAATTGACAAGTTCGTGTTCACAGCATAAATATATTTAAGTTGGCGGTATCAATATATTTATAGGTTGCTGTGTCAAGTTTGAGTTAACTGGATGATCCTCCAGAGGTATTGTTTAACTTGATCAAAGGGTACGGGATCCAGGTTCGTATTCAGATTTTGATAGTTGGAAGTAATCACAATGTAATATAAAAGGCAGTACGGTCCATTTTTTTCCTTATAGAGTTCCTAAACAATGTACAAGTCAAACTCAACAACTTCCAACAGCAGTTTAAGCAAAGTCCGACGTTGTATATGAAAAGTTTATTATAGCTTCTTTCAGATGTATGGTGGTAGATTACAAGATGATCCTATTCTCAATTCAGTAACATTCGTTTCCTCATACGAAATCATCTCATAAAATCCATTAGGGCATTTTGATGAGCTTATGTATATCTATTTCATCCTGTCTACTATGCGTAAGTCTAAGTCGAGACCTTTTACCAACCTGAAGTATATGTTGTCATAGGGCTAAGGGTCAGGTTAGCCATTTTTCTCTTGCCAATATAAAGTGGCGGTCAGCAAATCTGCTAGGAACCTAAGGCTCTTAGACTATCCAAAATGACCTGGCTTTGGCTCCTGGCTTTTACTCTTCTTTGACTCTTCTTTTAGACTCTTGTTTGGCTCTCTTTTGCTAAGGGTTTTGGGGTGTCAATATATACAAACTGGTTCCAAAGACTGTTTGGGGGAAGGTACTTTTTTTTTAGTCAATACGGATATTCCACTAGTTTTGTCGATGTCATATTTACGTCACAAGTTTCTACACAAGTTTCTATGATAGCGAATGGTATAAGCTTTTTATTCGAGGGTATTATTAATTCTGTTTAGAGGTTTTCAGGTCTCGTATCATTTCCTGTAACTGTCTAGAAGTCTTTATTTTAAAATGTCGATAAGAGGCTATGTGAAAATTACGTCATCAATAACTTGCGTACTGAAATTATTTAAAGGATAATTACTAAGCTACTAATGTGATCATCATTCCGGTTACATATACACGTCTCGCTGGCGGAGTCGTCTGTCGAGTTCATCCCATAAGTGTTCTATGGGGTTCATGTCTGATGACATGGCTGGCCACGGAATGGTCTGGACGTTGTTGTCAGCCAGGAACTGGGTAGTGAGTTGTGCCACATGAGGTCGAGCGTTATCCTGCTGAAAAATCGACCCTCGTGCAGCCAGAAGTGGAAGTGAGGACGAAGAATTTCAGCGACGAATCGTTGGGCATTCAGGTGTCCTTCAATTTGCACCAGGTCACTTCCTTACATGAAGCTGATCCCCCTCCTCCCCCCCCCCCCACATCAGTACACCTCCACCTCCATGTGGAGGAGCCTCATCAACGCTGTTCTGGGCGTCGCGCTCATGGACTCTGCGGTAAACTCTTCTCCGTCTATCGTGTCGCTGGAGCACAAAGAATGATTCATCACTAAACCAAACTCGTCTCCAGTCATTCCCAACGGTCCTTTGACGATGCTGGTTCGTTCACTGCAGTCGGTTCTGGCGATGCCGGTCCGTAAGAACAGGACCTCTGTAGGGTCTTCTAGCCCAAAGACCAGAGTCGTGCAGCCGGTTCCTGACCGTTTGATCTGAAATTCCACGAGCTGCTGACATTGACTGGACATTGAAGGACGCAGATGCAAGTCGATTCCTGAGGTAACGCAGAATATGAAGCGGTCTTCGGCAGGAGTTGTGACTCTGGGTCTTCCACTGGACGGTCTGCCACTGAGTCAGTTTCTTTAAATCGCCTCCAAAGGCGACAAATGGTGCTTCTAACCACATTAAATTGTCTGACCCCTACACTTTGTGACTGTCCAGTCTGTAAACGTCCAGTGATGATGAGTCGTTGTTCTGTAGGGAGATGAGCCATACTTGCGCATAAATTTTCAACTGAATTTATTCGAGGAGCGTCAATCTTTTATAGGCATTCAATAATATGGTCATAGAGTTTTGTGTTCAGTACGTTTCACGGGATTCTCATGAACCTGTCACGAGTTATTGTCAAAAATGTTGTTTTGACCTTGACCTCTTTCATGACCTCACGAATCATGAGGTGAGTACAATTCAGGTAACCACAAGAAGTTAATGACCCGATGGACACAGTCGATAGGTTGACTGATGTCCAATCAGCGAATATCTTTTATAAAAGTAACACCAAAAAAGTTGCGTTTCCTTTTTTGAACATTATATAAAGCCAGCGGTTTGGAAAATCGTTGTAATAGTGACAGACAAGAGAACGGTCCGTAGATATGTCTCAACAGGGGGAATAATTTAAATAAGTCATACCAGTTTATAGTGCACGTTCTCAGGAGTCGATAATCTTATAAAGAAAATCAAGAGCGTTAAGCCAAAAGGACGTACTTTTGTTAGTAATTGGTCAGGGGGAATTAATCTGAAACCAAGGGCAGATAATCACGGTTATCTCCCTCTACCTTCCTTTGTTCGGAACGTAATTAGATACAGCGAGAGACACCTGATCAAAGCGAGTTCGTTCGCTAGCGAAGAGTCTGCAAGCGGAATAAGTGTCAATTTCGGCTTTCATTCAGAAATTGAGCGAATAAATTTCCGAAGGTGTTATGTCTCACACTGGTCAGCGATTTTTACCCATTTTAATACATACATACATATATATATATATATATATATATATATATATATATATATATATATATATATATATATACGGTAAATATTTTACTAGAAGTTTGAATGATATAATTGTGACAGCGCCATCTTGAGATCTGTCGTTCTCGGCGCTGGCGCCATCTTATCACTACGATTGCCCCCGTGGTTCACTGCCTGATTACCACATTATCTTCAAGAAGAAGATATATTATTAGTGTTACGCACAGAATTTTTCTAAGACTGTGTGTAATTAATCTGTCTGAATTGTACACTGTAATTTTTTTCTTGGTCGAAGGTAAATAACCCTTGTTTGACTGTGATTACATTTTCAATGGTGGTTACCTTCTCTTGTGTCCTGACTCGCCGGTCCATTTTTTCGATCGATGTCAGTTCATTCTCCTTATATGGTAGCATCGGTCAACTGTTTCTTGGAATGATTGAAACCAGAGTTGATGTTTTATTCCTGTCCATATAAGGCGTGATTTCGTTATATCTTTGTCTGGTATGTCTCCAACATCGTCCCGTGTGAGGGTTACTCAGGTGTTTGCGTTCTGCGCATGTCTGAACTTAAGGAGAGTTTGAGAAATCTTCCGGTCCGGGGATTAGACAAGATGTTTTGAGCAGAGAGGACGCATCCTTGCGTCTGTGATCTTTTGATAGGGAATTGGTAGTCCTCCTGTAAGTTAGTTTAGCTAACGAGGTATTTCCCTATATGATTCGAAAACGCCTGGAGGCGTATGTGTTGTGGTGTGATTTCGAAGCAAGGTAATACCCTCCTTATGTTCAAATCTGTAATCAATTTTGATGTTTGACATTGGTCGTTCTCTGCTAAGTTACCAGTTACAGGAAGGAGAGGTTCTTCTACTAGAGATTACACCCCAGGTATCTTCATACCTGAGATTTAGATGAATACGGGTCATGCTAGGCCCAGAGAACAGTTTCTATGCTCTTTGAACTTCGCAATGCTAGCGACGGTATCTACAGCGAGGTTAGACTTAGAAAATCTACAAAGGTCAATCTGACCTGTACTCTTGAAACGCCATTCCCGTGCGTTCAGTGGTGAACTCATTTACATATCTGATCGGATAGCATCAGAGAGGAGTTTGTTAGACTTATGTACATTATGATATGAAGCTGACGCTGTTGTAAGCTGGAATTATATATATATATCAGCTCATAGGATTTGCAAGATCCATTGAAAAACTTTATGTATGCACCTTACCATGTACTACAGTGACTGTGACTTATGTAAAATGGATGTACAGTACCCGTTTTGTGGCGTCAGAAAATAAACGATTGAAAACGTCAATAGCAGTTTCCACCCTTCTATGACTTTTCATGTCATACCACATGTGTTGTGAACCTGTGAAAACACATCACCTACACTCGCAGCCAGTACCCATAAACCAAACAAGACACCTCACACTCCCGCCTATAACCTACCTGGTGTCTATAGGGGTGGGACTTTATATGGCTACACACTAGCAACGACTGTGGACTTATACCTGCAACATTGGTGGCTTACCGTTCATAGTGGCCAGTAGTCAGCCTAAATCCACCCTTATCAATTAGGCCATAATAAAGCCTACAAATTAGTTGTGTTATATTTGTGTTTTTCGCTATTTCTAGAGCGATAATCGCGTATGTTATTTGCGTGGTGCAATCAATCCGCGCAGAGCACTAAAGTTGAGTGGTTAGCCTAGAGCCTATATAAAGAGATAGCGGGCGGCGAACGGGCCTATTTTGCAAAAGCCGCCCAGAGAGAAACGAAGTTAGACACCAGAGCCAAGCTGTAAATGCCTTGAGCACAAAGTCTATGAACACTGTCTGGGTGTTCGGTAGTATTAAATGTTGATCTGTATAAGGCTTTGTGTTGTTTGCATTGCAAAGTCTGCTGCTGAGAGGGTTGCAAGCAACCAATAATTGCAACCCCTATCAAACGATCCTTAATAAATTTTCTTAGTGCATGGGTCTTGGATGTGAGGTAGCCACATCGACATAAGTTCACCGCCACCACACCTAGCCCCTGTCACATAATTGTTAAGTCCATCATTTTATTTCATTAAGAGTTTCTGTGTAGTGATTTAGTGGTTAAGGTCCGTCAATTATATTTCACTAGGATTTTGTTGTGTGCAAATTGTCTAGCAGACTTAAAGTAATTTATAGCTAAATTGTTCCGGCTGTAGCGTTAATCTAACTAACTGTCAGTTGGAGATATTTTAGTTATCGGCTTAGTTTTTGCATATTAATTTGAGTAGCCACTGCGACATATTTTGACCTTTAGGGTCAAAGGTTTTGGGTCGTATGCCCATATGTTTTTTTAAGCGGGAGTTGAAGTTAGACCGCCGGGAAGTGTCCTGTTTCTATCGAATAAACCTAAATATTTAAACGGCCATTTATTACTCAATTTTAATTGCCGGCTAAGTAATGTTTGCAAGACTTTTATTTCATTAGTTTCAGATTGTGTAGTTTATTTAGTAGGGTTTATTTCCGTCAATTATTAATTTTGGCGGGGTAAGTGCAAACAAAGTGATTAAGGTATATGAGCGTTTAGTTAATCACGTCTAACGACTGTCCTTATTAAGAACATTGTATTGACCATGCACTAAGCTGAAAATTTTTAATTTTTGTGACGGGGCTGACTCTAAGCTTGTAGTAATTTTATCTAAATCCTGTTCCGGCTGTAGCGTTAATCTAACTAACTGATATTAACCAGTAAGAGATATTTTAATCGGCTAAGTAAATGCACTATTCATTATGAGTACTGACGACATATATATTTGTTTCAAATTTCACGACGATTAATTTTGTAAATGACTAGAATTTATTTCACGGGTTTTTTTTTAAACGATAAGATAAGCTCTAAGCTTGTAGTTTCTAATTTTAAAAAAGTTAAATAACCGAAGTGGATAATAATAGTATATTTTTCGCGGGTTACGATAGGATTAAGAATAATATATTGTGGTGAAGTATTTTGTATTTTTTCTTCCTACGTCTAGTGCTGGGTCACATACCCAAAAACATACCAGCGGCTTCCACATAAATCTGAGAGAAAAAAGGCGTCTAAGTCTACGTCTAACCGACGCAATAGAAAGACATTAAAAATAACGTGTAACTGGACATATATATATATATATATATATATATATATATATATATATATATATATATATATATATATATATATATATATATATATATATATATCCAGATTTCCTTTTCTCCATTTATAAATATATACAGTCAGCCCGCAGTGGCGAAAAATAACAAACACTAACATTTCCCAACTACCAACCATTTGTGTTGTGGCGAAGATTTACCCTGAACAGATTTATATACCTGACATTCCGTTAAATATTGAAAAATTTCAAGCTAATAACACTGTGAACACTATAACGCGTGAATATTTACCTTTCTGGACAAAAATTGATGTGAAACGAACAGATTCAATAAAATAGTAACAAAGCAAGCGTTTTCCCCAAATCAGAGGATTAAATTAGTACCTTTGGGAAAACTGGGGCTTGTTTTGCCAAATAAAACCAACATTGGATCTGTGGCGCCGACTCAGGAGTTCTGATCCAGACATGTTAATCAACAAATTAGGTAAGCACGATTGAAAGGTGGCCACTTGTCTGTCAGAGCGAGCGGAAGAAGGAATAAATATAAAATATTCAGTTTATATTGTAAACTCTTTTCAATTAGTGCAGATGTAAATGTAAACAGACACCTTTGAAGACCCACATTAGGTACTCTTGAGTTTTGGCAACTGTTGGACCACTACTGCAAAGCAGGGGAGGTAATTCAGTGAGATCAAGGGAGGATAATTTATTCATGAATCTCCAGGGTAAGAAAGATAAGGGGAGACTAAGGAACACATGGAGAAGATAAATGGAGACAAACATGAAGGGGATGAAGAAGACATGAATAGACCTAGAACTGATGGCACGTGACAGGAAGTTTGTTGGTGGCCTATGCTCCTTGGGTAGCTAAAGAATGATGGAGGAATGAATGAAACTCACAATCCTGTTACATGTTTATTCTTGTTGTGGTCAATTACTATATTTTGTAGCCCCAATCCACATACAACATTTATATATATTCTTTCTTCTAAACATGGCCCGTACAGTCTGGAACCTGCGAGAAGTCTCCAATGTACAGATGATAGCAAAGAAGTGAGGGAGTTAAGACTTGGAGAATGTTGCAGGAGGAGAGAGAGAAAATAGCGATTATTGGTCTTGGATGTAAGGCTCCAGGGGCAAATAATGCGGAGGAGTTCTGGAACCTTCTGAGAGACGGTTCTGTCTGTCTGTCTGTCTGTCTGTCTGTCTGTCTGTCTGTCTGTCTGTCTGTCTGTCCGTCCGTCCGTCCGTCCGTCCGTCCGTCCGTCCGTCCATCTATCTATCTATCTATCTATCTATCTATCTATCTATCTATCTATCTATCTATCTATCTATCTATCTATCTATCTATCTATCTATCTATCTATCTGTCGGTCTGTCTGTCTATCTATCTTCTTTCTTCTTCTTAGATCCTTAACCACCGACCGTCAAAGCAGTCAGTGGCCATCACGCCTAGTGGCGTCTTTTAGGGCAACAACAAATTGATTCCACTTTGCTCGGTCGGTGGCCATCCTTCGTACAGTGCCCCAACTCTGGTTCATTCTTTGCATCTCAGCCTCCACAGTCCTCCGCCAGGTTGTTTTTGGTCGGCCTCTCTTTCGTTTTCCTTCAGGGGTCCAAAGCATAGCTGTTCTTGTGATGGAACGGGGTCTCTTCTGAGAACATGACCAACCCAGCTCCAGCGTCTGCCAGCTATGATGGTGTCCATGTCCTCTTGCTTGCTACGAGTAAGCAGATCTTGGTTGGTTATGGTATTCGGCCCAAAAGATTCGGGGAATTTTTCTTAGGCATGTTGTGTGAAAAGAGGACAATTTCGACATTTCCTTCTCTGTAACTCTCCAGCATTCCGCAATATAGAGAAGCACAGAAAGCACACAGCTCTATCTATCTATCTATCTATCTATCTATCTATCTATCTATCTATCTATCTATCTATCTATCTATCTATCTATCTATCTGTCTATCTGTCTATCTGTCTATCTGTCTGTCTGTCTGTCTGTCTGTCTGTCTGTCTGTCTATCTATCTATCTATCTATCTATCTATCTATCTATCTATCTATCTATCAATTTACTTACCTACCCGTCTGTCTGTTTTTCCGTCCGTTCGGTAGTATGAATGAATGTATGGATGTAAGAGTTCTATCAAATGTAAGAGTTCTATCAAATGTAAGAGTTCTATCAAATGTAAGAGTTCTATCAAATGTAACTGTTCTATCAAATGTAAGAGTTCTATCAAATGTAAGAGTTCTATCAAATGTAAGAGTTATATCAAATATAAGAGTTCTATCAAATGTAAGAGTTCTATCAAATGTAAGAGTTCTATCAAATGTAACTGTTCTATCAAATGTAAGAGTTCTATCAAATGTAAGAGTTCTATCAAATGTAACTGTTTTATCAAATGTAATGTTATATATCGAAGGTCGGAGTTGCTAAGAGTTATGGCGTCCGCCTTTAATTCTAAAAGTACCGAGTTTGATCCCAGTATGGGGAATATAATTGTTATAATTGATGGAAATCTTTTTTCAGAACCAGTGTGTCCTAATGATATCATACTCCCCCCCCCCCCTTCCCCCGATCTCCTGGGTAGTGAGATCGGATGCCTAGCCGTCTCGGATAAGGGTGAAAAAAAAAATAGGATCTACCGTGTGCAAGTTGCGCAAGTTAAAAATCCCTGAGAAGTTGGTAACCTCAAAAAGTAGGTCATACGGCCGCTGCCATGGCAAACTAATAAAATTAGGAAACCTACCCACCTCGAAATATTTATAGAATATGTGATTCCTGTATGCGCACATTGGAATCCTCGCAGGTGCTACGGACTTCGTGCACTGTGGTGAGATCTTCCATGTGTGATCTAATGGAGGAGATTGGAGAACTGATGGAGTTGTCCGTGTGCAATGAAGATGGTCCTTCAAACCAAACCAAACCAAACCAAAATGTTGCACACTCTTATCTTTTCAGCCGTTTGGCGTTTGATAACAAGTTGTTCAACATTAAAGATGTGGAAGCAGGCACAATAGACCCACAACAAAGATACGTGCTCGAATGTGTTCACATGGCCATGGAAGACGCAGGGATAACCAGAGTTGAAATAAAGGGTTCCAGTACCAGCGTGTATGTTGGTAAGTATCTCCCACAGGTACCAAGATAGCGTAACGTGATCACTTTTTCTTCTGTTGTTCTTGACAAAGCAATCAGTGATCATCACGTCTGATGCCGTCTTGTAGGGCAGCAACAAACTGTCTGTTTTTCTCGGTCGGCAGCCATTCTTCGTATGGTGCCCCAGCTCTGGTTCATTCTTTGCATCTCTACTTACACAGGTCTTGAACCAATTTCCTTTTGGTCGGTCTCTCTTTTTGCCTTCACCTTGGGATTCATAGCATGGCAGTTCTAGCGATGGTGTCAGAATCTCGTCTGAGAATGTGAGGCAACCAAATTCCAGCGTCTGTCCACTATAAAGGTATGTATATTCTCTTAATTGCTCCGAAATAGCAGTTCTTTGTTGGTAACGGTAGTCAGCCAGAAATTTCGAAGAACTTTATTTTTATAAAACTCAACAAAATCCTCTAACTATACTCGTTGTCTGCATAAGGAAGTATTTTCTCTGTGTTTCTTTTTTTTTTTTGACGTTAAGACAATCAAATTACAAAGGAAAAGTGAAGTTTTTTTTTTTATTTTTTTTTTATTTTTTTAACGTCAATGATTTGGACCACTAGATTTGTTTCACTGACTCTTAATGTTCGTAATAGCGTCCAACTGACGGAATTAGAGCACGCTTGCCTCTCACAATAAAGTTATCGGGTTCTGTGTTCGAAACCTTGGAGTATCACGCTCCAGGCTTGTGATCATCATCATCATTATTATCACCATCATCATCCCCCGTATCACCATCATTTCCCTTTGCGCTCCTTACGGAGTATGGAGCCACAACTGCAACTAGTCCCTTGCAGGAAAGCTGCATGAAGAAATCATTCACGTACTCTTGTAACCGTTATTTCTCTGCCAATTAGGTTGACATCATGAGGTTACCACCAAAATGCAGAACTTCTTATTAGTCGCCTTATACGACATGCTTGAGGGTATATTAGTCCTATTCTTTACTTGTCTCTGTAAATGGGTACCTGACTCTGTTCTTGAGCTTAATGAAGGTTAAGGTAGCAACATTCTGTTGTTGATCTTAAGGAAGGCTAAGGCCGCGACATTCTGTTCTTGAGTTTAAGGAAGGCTAAAGTAGCGAGGAAGGGAACTGGTTATCCAATCTCATAAAGATGAGACCTAGACATTAGCGATGTCTCTGACTCTTCACTGCCAGTACCTTACGGGATACCTATACTTAATTAAATTGTCGTCATGTCTTAAAGCACATAAGACAAAGATTTTAAGTCTCTCTATTTAATTTGCTATTATTTTCTCTCTCTCCCCTCTCTCCTTCTCTCTCTTGCTGATCTAAGACAAACTAGACCACTAAGTCTCTTATACTTGGTCATGCGTCCTAATATAACCAACGGCCTTTGTGTAGCTTTAACGGAGCCCGCCTTTCCAACACTCCTAATTTTTTTTATGACAGATGTCCCTTATTCCTGCCGTTCCGGTTTTATTAATTAATTTTTTTTCCGAATGGTTCTGTTTCTGTCCTACCTGTGTTAACGCATTCAGCTGTCGGTAGTCGATGCACAGGCGGTGTTCTCCACTGGGTTTGCGTAACAGCACCACTCCCGCACCGTAAGGGATCTCCGACTTCGAAATTATGCCTTCCTTTAGTAAATAAACAATTTCTTGTTTTAATGCCGTCGCCTTGGCATACGGAATCGGAAAGGTTCTCATTAGGACGGGCGTAGGATCCGTGACTTTCATGTCAAACTCCATCAGGAAAGCCACAGCAGAAGGAGTGGAGCGGAAAGTGAAAGCCGCAGCAGAGCATGCACTTAACATGAAGCAACTGGAAATCCAGGGACAGACCAAGCAGATAGAGCTGGCAAAAAGTGCAGCGGCTTCCAACTGTGATGGAGGGTACTCACCCCGCTCAGATGGTGTGCCTACTTTGCAACCTGTGCCACCCAATGCCACGGACTTTCCGCTGGAACCTTTTTCAGAACGGAACGATACCATGGACGCCTTTTTAGACCGCTTCGAACGCTTTGCAACAGGGTTTGGACTTGAAGAACGGAAATGGAACTTGAAACTTTCCCAGGGCCTAAGAAGAGCCGCCTAAGAAGTTTTTAATAAACTTCCGGCCGGAGAGCAAGATGACTATCAGGCATTGAAAAAAAGCTCTCTTGGTGAGGTACGAGCTTCATTCAGAGGCTTACCGAAAAAAATTTCGAGGTTCTAGGAAGGAGTCTGGAGAGACTTTCTTACAATTTGCAGCCCTATTGAAGACTACCTAGTGAAGTGGTGTACACTGGGAAACTTTACCGAGAACTATGACGGGTTGAAAGAGCTGATTGTGATAGAGCAACTAAAAGAGTCTAAGTCGGTGGAAATACGTAGATTTCTCACTGAAAACGGCGCTGACCGGTTAGAAAATATTCTTACACTGGCAGAGCGATTCCAAATCGCTCTTATGGAGTCTCAATGAGCCAGAAAGAAGTTTTCGGATCAAGTGCCAAAGCAATCAGCTCGCTCCCAACCAGACCAACAAAAGAAAGGACCACACATCTCGCATAAACAGGCACGCAAAACAAGATAACTACAAAGAGCAAACTAAGAAAAACGCTGCGCCACACCAGAGACAGGGAGATAAATGGTGCAGGTACTGTCACTTGAACAATCACAACACTAATGAGTGCAACTTCAGACCTCCTCCCCAACATGCTGCCTGTCTGTAGAAAAATCGTCACCCCGGAAGGAGCAGAGTACCGGAAACGTTTCTCATCCTCCCGTCATCGAATCAGTCCTCGTAGACGGACAATCTGTGGAGTGCCTTTATGACACAGGACTTGCTTTCGATGCGGTGGTCAGGGCATCTCTTGTCACCCCTGACCAGATAAGAGAAGAGAGTGTCGACATCCAAGGTCTGTCGAAGGATGTTGCACGCAAGACACTACCAATTGAACTTATCAGAGTAGAATCTCGTTACGTGACAGGTGAGATTCGTGCAGCATAATGGAAGAACCAATCTACTCTTTAATCTTGTGATGTAGATATGTGTTCCTTGGAGAACCTACTCAACCACTAGTCAAAGCGGCCGTACAGACTAGAGGACAATCAAAAAAAGACTCAGAGCAGGAACCTCCTACCAATATCCTCCCGGAGGAATTGAAGAGGGCCCAAATGGAAGATTCCTCACTGGCGCCCTGTTTTAAAAAACTACCTAGGACACACAACCCACCTACCAAGGGCGACTTCTTTATGAAGTATGGATTGATGTATCGCCGTGCTGGAAACGAGGGACAGGAATACAACCAATTAGTAGTTCCTGCAACCTAAAGGAACCAGGTGCTTGAGATGGGCCACTATATCCCATTTAGTGGACACATAGGAATGAGCGCCACGACTCAAAGGATCGCATGTCACTATTATTGGCCAGGGATCACTGGCGACATTGAACGTTTCGTCAAGTCTTGTCCTCAGTGCCAGAAAGTTGCACCAGAACACCGGACGGCGCCCGCAACCCTTTGGGAGATGCCAATCTTGGGCACCCCATTTTGAAGAGTGGCCGTGGATATAATTGGACCTCTGCTGAGAACTAAGTAGAGGAACTCCCATATCCTTACCTTAGTGGACACATATTCCATGTGGGGCGAAGCCATAGCCATGCTCGCATGCGACTCAGTGCATGTAGCTGACGCTTTACCGAATATCTTTACTAAATTGGGCTTCCCGCATGAAATTCTCACAGACAACGGGTCACAATTTCGAAGCAAGTTGACAGAGGAGGTGCTTAGAATATTCAAGACTAGGCATATTCATACTTCGCCCTATCACCCCCAAAGTAACGGGCAAGTAGAGCGGTTTAACGGGACGCTCACCTCTATTCTTCGGAAGTTGGCAAGGAGAAGCCAGAAACTTGGGATCAGTATCTTCCTGTGGCATTATTTGCTTATATGGAAGTACGGCATGCGTCAACGGGAGTCCCTCCAGCGACAGCACTCTTCGGAAGACATATTAAAGGTCCATTATAAGCCTTACTAAGAACATGGACAGATGCCAAGGCAGACGACACTGTCACATTAGCTTCCAGTACGTCACAGACTAGAAACAACGTCTGAAGACTGGCTGGGAATTAGCCACAGCGAAAGTACGGGAGGCTAGGCGGAAACATGCCAAATATTACAATTGAATGCGAAGGACCGAGATCTAGCAGTGGGAGAGAAGGTGCTACTTTTTCTGCCAAGTAGCAGTAATAAGTTGTAGATTTGCTGGAGGGGACCCTACAAAGTTGTGGAAAAGATTTCTCGCACCAACTATAAAATCGCCGTGAACGGAAAGCAGAAAATTTATCACTTAAATCTGCTTAAGACGTTTTACGAGCGAGCCCCTGTCGAACCAGCGCACCTAATGACTATGGCCATTGCTATGCAAATGGAAGAAGAGCCTTTATCATCCGTAGAGTACCCGGTGATACAGGAGGAATCACATTTAGATTGAAAATAAGCTCCACCCTAATAGAAGCCCAGTAAGAAAACGCGAGGGGATTGATGGAAAACCACGCCGACTCCCTGACAGACAAACTGGGCCGGACAAACCTGATAGAGTTTGATGTGAAAGTCATGGATCCTAAGCCCGTCCGAATGAGAACCTATCCGATTCCGTATGCCAAGGCGACGGCATTACAGCAAGAAATTGATTATTTACATAAGAAAGGCATAATTTCGAAGTCGGAGTCCCGTTACAGTGCAGGAGTGGTGCTGTTACGCAAACCCAGTGGAGAACACCGCCTGTGCATCGACTACCGACAGCTGAATGCGTTAACACAGTTCCAGCCAGAACCGTTACCGGACCAGAATCAGCTATTTACTAAGAATGGCTGTGCTCGATATTTTTCAAAGATCGACATCAGTAAAGGGTACTATCAAATACCGGTAAAAGCTGAGGTGAGGAACCTGTTAGCCTTCAGTACTCCAGATGAACACTTCGAGTTCAATGTGGTGCCATTTCGGCTAAACAACACTCCTAGTGTCTTCACAAGGATGATGCGAAAGTTATTGGATCCTCTGAATCATCCCGCCATCAGCAATTTTATGGATCATATCCTAGTAGCTACTGAATCGTTTTAAGAACATTTATCAGCACTATCCTTGCTGTTTAACAGACTCAGTGAAGCAGGACTAACCGCCAACCCAACCAAATTTCAAGTTGAGTGTGAACAGCAAGAGTTCCTAGGACATACTTTCACCCATTGAACCATATTCCCCGAGACTCAAAACGTTGAGAAGCTGAGAAATGCACCGAGACCGTCCACAAAAAGGGATGTCCGGTCATTTGTCTCCCTCTGTGGATTCTACCGGAGATATGTAAAGGATTTCAATAGCCTCTGTGCACCACTTACATCGCTAACCAAGAAAGGCAACCCAGATAAAGTGACATGGTCAGCAGAATGTGAACACACATATGCACTCTTAAAAGAGAAACTCACCACAAAACCCATTTTACGACTCCCGGATTTAAATCGAAAATTCATCTTGCGCACAGATGCCAGTAACATTGGAATCGGGGCTACATTACTACAGCCGGACGACAGAAGCCCACTAAATCTATTTCCGGTCGCATACGCGAGTCGGAAGTTAAACTGAGCAGAATAAAACTATTCCACAATCGAAAAGGAATGTTTGTCCCTCGTCTGGGGAATACACAAATTTCAAGCATACCTGTACGGGAGGAAATTTACGATCCAGGGTGATCCCCAACCTCTGACCTTCTTAACCTATTCAAAGAACTTGAATGCTAGACTGATGAGGAGGTCGCTTACACCAAGTGGACTATATCCAAGGAAAACATAACGTAGGAGCGGACTTTTTAAGCCGTCATCCTATGAGGCAGGTCGGAGAGCACAGACAAGTAGAGGAAAGGGTGGAAACCGGAGAGAAAAACGAAGATGAGGAAAAGGATTAATAAATCCCGACCAAGAAGGTAAGCTCTCCTGAGTATGCTTGACATCACACTTGAGGAGGGGGCTATTGTGATAAACGAGCGCCAAGGCCTTATAGCTCTATCTTTTCCTACATCTCTCGTATTTTATTTTCACCCACATTTGTGCTCTTTCATCCCACATTTGCGATTCCATCGTTTTGATTACTCGCGACCGGTATCTAGAGAACCGCATTTGTTCTTTCACCCGTGGTAAAATAAAGTCTTTTGATTGAGTCCCCATACCTTACATCATCATTTGAAGTTTACATTGCAACGTGATAAATCTGATGAAAACACATCTGGTCATCGAAATCAGACACTGGGCATTATACAATTTCTGCGGACTGTTGTTATCTTGGTTGCTCGGCCAGGTCACCACATTGGACGCCCAGCTTGGCCAGGTGAAAACGTCTCATGTTGATTAAACCAACCGGGATGTAAATCAATAGGCCGCGCCACAAAAAGGACATGTTAGCATGCTGGCGACAATGAACGGAGGTAACAAAGAGTGTCGCCAACACATGGAGCGATAGACATAGTACTGTGACAGTACTTTTGCATTGGCCAGCCAATTATCTCAATACCTGTTTGTCAGCCAAGCCAGGCAACGAAAGTTGGTCGCGAATTACCCCACCCACTTTTGAACTGACAGGAGACAAGAGCGGTCCTGGCAATGAATCCTTACGTATTGGTTGTATGGGGCGGAGTTGTACGTCACCAGTCCAAGGAACCCACATTGGACTTCTATATATATATATAATATACCGTGTAAGCTCACTAGAGAGAGGAGTCCAGTTTTTACATTGTGAGGTAGAGATTAAATCCCTAAAACGCCTAGCCTAAATACACTCGTTTATTCAGAATGGATAATAATTCATTTCTGTGGTGAATTGTGTTCGTAAAGGATTTTGCTAAGGGAAAAGAAATTCTTCAGAAGTCTGAGTCTACAAGAACGTGTCTGACGTCTAACCAGAAATAAGTTTTAAAAAACGGACATTTGGCTAGCAGAATTCGCCATAAGACATCTTTCATTCCTCAATTAGAAAGGAATATTTTCTCACCCACAATTCAGAAGGGGACGCAGCATTTTTCGTCAAAATGTACTGCTGGCTCACAAGTTCAATACATAGTTATCACAAGTTCAAATCACTCGAAAGCTTATAATCTGAAGTCAAGCTAAAGAGCTCAAAAGTAGAATTTCATATTTATACCAAGTGCAACACACTCTTAAGCGCATCCAATGAAGCAGACTCTAAAGTATATTTTATGAATCACGACTACATACGCAAGATAATGAGTCTACATATCACTAACATTTCGTGAAGACATCCATTCTGGCCAGTACCATCGGGAGATTAGACAACAGACCTTTTGTTCACATGACAGCTATTAACTGTTGATCAGCACTACAGAGATATACTCAGTGAAGGAATATACATATATCTAGTCAACGTTCTCAGTCCGACAACAGTTTTCATCAGAACGCCCTCGGCTTAGAGATACCACACTCGACATAACGTATGACATCTTGGGACATTTTATGCATACATGTGAATCATCGTATCCATGAGAAGCATTTAGAGACACGTGGGCTGTGTAGATTACTCGCCATTTTGGTAACACGTATCACATCACATCACATCATCATTTCGCTTTACACCAGTTCATTCTTAATTAACTACTACTTAATTAACTGCAATTTTAATATCTCATCTGTGTGTTTTGTGAGACTCGTCTTTTACCACCATCACGTTCTAACCATTATTAACCCTATATGTGTGGATATTTAATTAATAAACCAACCATCGTTTGATCATTATCTAGTTTGTTAATGTGTCACTAGCGCTGTCGGTGTTACATATTCAGATATAGGAACATTTATCTACTCAGATGAGGTTGGGGGCTTCTTCTGTTACGGGATCTAAGGGCAGAAGCTAAGGTCGTGGGGAAACAGAACTCTTTCCATAATTAATTAGAAAGCACCGTCCAGTGGAAAGCATTCGCATTCCCGTCTTCTTGTCCCTATCTCGAATAGGTCTTTATTCTTTCTTAACGAGCCAATTTCTAGAGACCTTCTACCTACTATCTCATAGGCTATTCCAGGCAAAAATTACTGTCGTAGTTGCCCCAATACGCACCACACGACACATGCAGCAGGCAACCTCATCGTCAAAAAAAATGGCCACAGACATCATTGCCACAAGAGCACGTGGATCCTTAGGAGCAGGCTTTCTGCAAAGGAACCTGCTACATAAATGGTTACATGTTCTATAAGCAGTGAAAATGGAGATTAATACGTTGATAAATACAGTTTCTGATTTCTTTAAATTCTGTAAATCTCCATATACTGTTTATCAATTTTGTCGTAGACGTCTTCCCATGTCACGTGTTAAACTGCTCAGCATCTTTCCTCTTTATCGTACTTTTTTGTTTGTTTGTTTGTTTGTTTGTTTGTTTGTTTGTTTGTTTGTTTTTTTGCTGTCTTTTCTGGTGACAAACTATATTTTATCCTTTTTTCTTCTCATACCATACCAAAAGAAAGTGGGTCGCATCCATCCGAAATGAGTAATACGCTTTTTTTTTATTTTTATTTTTTTACACGTTGGCTTCTTTCATGACACTTTCATTACTCTTTATAGCAGCCCGTTGTATTCTTAACAAACGTGTGTTGTACCACATCTATGAGGCCGCCACGGATATTCCTGCTTGCCTACTAATTGTTCACGACCCACTTCTATATGTCAGGTTTTGTGATTGCTGATTTGGAAAGCTGCATGTGGTGATTCCGGCAACGGACCTACCCAGCTCAGATAAGAAGGCAGTGGTTTTGTGTCTGGTCGGCTGCTGTATTCATATGAGAGCGTTTTGGGTTAAGCATCTCGATGCGTGTCTCAAAAGGCAACATGTGGTGACCCCGGCAATGGATCCTGCTATCTAGAGTAGCGTGTCAGTGAGTTTTCCACAAAATCTCTTGGGGTAGAGTATCGGCCAGATCGTGGCATTGCACACCCCGTCATTAGCCCATTCATGCCCGGGAACTTGCTGAGTTGGTATAGCCCACTGGGTTTGCAAGACAGCCCTAGAAATACAGCTCAAAATAGGTTGGTGGGGAAGAAAGAGTAAACAATTGCAACCCAGGGGATCTGAAAACACACTTACACAAACCTACATACATCATAGGACTTTGAACTTTATGATTTAAAAAAAAAACGTATCCAGGCTTTACATTCCAAACGGTCTTTTTCCAGGCGCCATGAACACTGACTACCGAAGCGAGTTCAACTCTACGTCTGTTGTACCTGACAGTTACACAGTCACAGGTGTATCCAGCAGTATCATATCCAACCGAGTGGCCTACGTGTATGACCTACGCGGGGCTGCAGTTACTGTAGACACAGCTTGTTCCTCGTCTCTCGTGGCCATCCAACTGGGAGTTCAAGCACTCAGAGCAGGTATTTGATTGGTTAGATGATATATCGTGTGGGGTGCCACTTGTTTTTATGCCAGTATTATTGTCAATTGCCTTATACAGTTCAGGGGGTGGGGGTGGTCTCGGAAAAAAGAAAAAAATAGGACTACTGCATCATCATACATGTCGTAGAAGACCACTAATATGAGGTTGTGCTTGGCGCCTGCAACATCATCATGTAAAAGAAATAGCCCCAGAAACCACCGCCGTTAGAGCATGTTTCTGTTTGGTGCAGGCTTCATGCATGGAGATCAGTTACAGTGGTGGCTCTATGCTCCACAGGAAAAACAAAGAACTCCGCCTAGGCCGGTCCCAAGCCCGGCTGAAAAAGGAGGAGGGCGGCCTGCATGGAGGCCGTAAGGAGGGATACCCTTCACCATGCAAAGTTACAACAGGCCAATCACCTGTTTGCTTTAAACTTATTATGAGAACTACAAGAGAGAAAACGGGACTGATTCTAAAGGCGACGAACTGAAAAGGACTACGACTTATGGAACTTGGAACACAAGAAGTATAAATGGGAAAGACGGGCTTGTGGAAGAGATGAGGAAAGCAAAACTAGAAATAATGGCTATAACGGAAGGAAAGAAAAAAGGACATGGAGTCATGGATCTCGATGGCAACACGCTGCTCTACAGTGGTGTACCCACATCTGAAAGAGCTAAAGGGGACGTGGGTTGCATTGTGGCCAAAAACCAAAAAGATAGTATCAAGGGATGGAACTTTGTCTCGGAGCGCATTACGGTTGTAAAACTAAAAGAAGGAGAAATCATAGTCAACCTGGTCATAGTGTATGGGCCAAATGAGGATGAGAGAGCAGAGGTCAAGGAGGAATTCTTCGAGCTGCTTCAAAGGACAGTGGATGACTGCCTAGATGAAATTATCATGCTCGGAGATTTCAATGCCAGAGTTGGAAATGATCATGCTAGATGGGGTGGAGTTATCGGAAGATATGGAGAAGATACTCTCAATGACAATGGAAAGCGACTCCTTAGATTCTGCAGTGAGCAGAATCTGATTATTACCAACACAAACTTCCCCTATAAGCGAATACACGCATATACTAGGTGTGAACCAACAAAGAATGAGAAGTCAATGATCGACTATGCCATTGTTAGGAGGAGCTCATTCAAATATGTCCGGGATGCTAGAGTCTGGAGGGGGCCAGAGATTGGAAGTGATCACTACCTGCTTACAATCAAAAGAACAACTGAAAGAGTTGCTCAGTCTAGGAACTGCAAAGCATCACGCAAGAAACTAAGTAAACAAACGGGAGAAATGAGCATTAAGACCTACAAGCTGAGAGAGCCAGAAATTAAGACCAGATATCAGGGGCTTATTGCTACAGCGGTGAGAAACACAGAAAAACAACTTGATGACATGGACACCCTGTGGCTTAAATTCAAGGACATCATAAAGACAGCTGCTGCAGAAGCATGTGGTGAAGGCCGACTTGGGAACAAGAGAAAGAGGACACCTTGGTGAACAGAGGAATTCAAAGATAAAATAAGAGAAAAGAAAATGACATGGAAACAATACTTAGGAGCTAAAAACGCAGCAGGACAAATAGAGAAATATAGAGAATATGTGATACTCAGAACAGAAGCAAAGAACAATGTGCTAGCAGCAAAACAGAAGTCCTGGGAAGAATTTGGAGAAAAGCTAGAAAAAGATGCGCAAGAAAACCAGAAATTGTTCTGTAAGACCCTAAAGAACATGAGGAAGGAAAAACAATGCCCTTTCAAATTTATAAAGGACAAGCAAGGCTAGTTGCTTACTGCCTCGAAGGAAGTAATGGAAAGATTATTTCTCAGAACTCCTGGATGGCGAGCATGGTAAACCATCAGTAATGATAACCACTAGCACAGAAGAGGAAACCAATGATGGTGAAGATGACATAAAGATGGAAGAACTGAAGGCAGCACTGGAGAAAATCAAAATGGGCAAAGCAGCAGGGCATGATGGTATAACACCAGAAATGGTTAAGTACATGGGAGCATCAGGCGACCTATTACTCTTAAGTGTCCTGCAGGCAGCGTGGTGCAACAAGACCATACCAAAGGATTGGGAGATTGCCATCATAACACCAAATTTTCAAAAAGGGTGACAATCGACAATGTGGAAACCACAGAGGCATATCCCTTCTCAGTGTCCCTGGTAAAATCTATTCTAGAATCCTAGAGCAGAGACTCCGACGCCTAGCTGAGCATCAATTGGATGAGGTCCAGTGCGGGTTCCGAGCAAACCGAAGTACTCAAGACCTAATCTTCACACTCAGACAGCTGAGTGAAAAGGCCCTTGAGTATGAGTTAGATCGATCTTTGTTTCATAGATCTGGAAAAGGCGTTTGTCAGGGTCCCCTGGAACAAACTTTGGGACTTTTTGGCAAGGAGGTCCATTCCAGCACCTCTGATTCATGCTATACAGAGTTTCTACAAGTCTTGCAGAAATTATGTGAGGACAGCAAACCATAAGTCAGAAGAGTTCAGGACCACCACTGATGTAAGACAAGGTGATATCCTGTCACCTTATCTTTTCATACTCTTCATGGACGATGTTATCAAGGCATGTAAGGAGAGAACATGAAAGTATTCAGTGGGATACTGGAAGATGAGACAGGTCTGTATTTTAGAACTGGCATTTGCTGATGATGTTGCCCTGATTGCTAAATCAGAGGCACATCTCCAATCCAACCTGCAAGTCTGGAAGGAAGAGCTGGAGAAGAGAGGGGTGGTCATAAGCAGCTCTAAAACAAAATCCATGGTGATATCACGAAAAGAAAGAAGACATCAGATTAAGCTGGGAGAACAGGTCCTGGAGCAGGTCGACCACTTTAAAGAAGAGACATGGTCCGCAACCAGACGAAACGTCAAGGCCTAAAATCCCACCCTTTGCAGACCCAAGTAGAACAGTCCCAACTAAGATGGTTTGGCCATGTCTGCAGAATGGGAGAAGATCGGCTACCACGACACGCATGGGAAACAAAGAGCCAGGGATCCAGACCCCCAGGGCGACCCAGAGTCCGCTGGGAGGACAACATTAAACAATCTTTGAAGGACCGAGGACTAGAATATAACCACGCCAGGAGGAAGACAGCCGATAGCATAGTCTGGCGCTCTCACTTCCAAACCTCTACACCTCACGGTAGAAGAGGAACGACTAAGTAAGTAAGAAGCACAAAGGAAAATGATGAGATAATATTCTGTATGCAATCATAGTCCGGAGGTCCAATATTAGCTAAATACGTGCGATCGAAATGCTCGCGAATGTTAAGTTAAAGAAAGTGCCCGCCTGATTGAACCCTTTCCGGCCGTGTGTCCGACTGGATAAGACAATCGATTTTTCCCGTTCTGGTCAAATGTCTTACCTAGTTAGACACAAGATAATGTCTTACCTAGTTAGACACAAGACGAAACAACTGGTTTTACGGTCGTTTGTCCATACATGCCACACGCTATGGTTTACCCATAATCTGTACGGGGTGTTTGCGTTTTCAGATGTGTACGGCCCGTACAAACGTCTGTACGGGTTTTTTCGCCAAATTATTAAACATACATATAAATCGATCGTCTTGTGACTACCGTAGCCGTAATTTGCGTCATTTTTAATGTTATTTGCAAGAGAGTTAGCTTCCGTTTCCGATCTTTATTTAGTAATGGGAGTATCCGCGTTTATTTTCTGTGAATTTTTTAAATCGCAATAAATCGGCATCCAACACGCGGCCATTTTCGCTCTAATTTAATGGATTCTGACTCCGATGCAATGACAAGGAGATCTTTGTCTTTATTAGCGCTAATATCGGTTCTCAGAATATGGGTGATGGCAGAGATGGAAACGAAAGTAAAATGTCATTGCTAGTATGTATAATTTTAGGGGTTAGGATTAGGTTTATTGGAAAGGTTTAGGGTTACGGCCGAATGTCACTGCTGACGAGGGCGTTTGTTGCTTTGCTACTGATGATGGGTGTAACGAAAAGATCGTCATTTGATTTGTATTGGTCAAATGACTTTCATTGAGATGCAAAGGAAAAGGACTCTTCGTTTGTTGGTCTTTTTTTTTAAATTTAAAAAAAAAAATTTTAATTAAAAAATTTTTTTTTATTTTTTAATCGTTTTTTTCATCTTTCCATACCTCTCTTCCTATCACATCTAACATGTACACAAACAAATTTTATATCATCAGATTCATCATTCATTTATTTCTATACAGTCCAAAAATTAGAGCAATTGACCAAAAAACTATAGAATTTACAAGTCATCCACTATAAAAAGGGGGTGTTGTGAAAAAGAATGCAGCTGTAGGGCACATTTTCGGGAAAACAATGCAGCGTGCTAAAGGATAAGGTCCTATCAAACACAGGATTTCCTGGTTTGTTAGTGATAATTAAGCGCAGAAATAGACTAAATGATGACACGATCACATCATTTTTGCAGTGCAAAATAAACTCAGACAAATATTGTTTGAGTTTTAAAATAAATGAAGACCTGTTTTAAAAGGCAAAGTCCCCATGCCTCTATGATGCAGCTGTAATTGAAATTTTTTTTACACTAATTAACTCTTTTGATACGTTTTTTTCTGTCTTTTTTTGTACAGGTTTTGCTGGTCTTTGTACAGGGTTTTTGAATTTTTTGTACAGGGTTTTCATCTCCGAGGTGTGGCATGTATGTTTGTCTTTCTCAGTTATAACATATATGTCTTTCTCGGTTAGCCGAGGTATTGTACCATTATTTTATGGCACAAAATGCGTGAGGTAGAACAGGAAAACGAACTACGGTAGAACTCCATTTATCCGAACCCCATGGGACCGAGCATCGTTCGGATAATCAAATGTTCGGATAATTGGATTACATAATGTATCGAGTACATGTACACATATTTCTAAAAATAATTAACCATCACAAGGAAAATACACTATAAAACATATTTACTTGTACTGTAATAATAATACCCACACTGTATTAGATCACTGTATCACCAAAATCTTTTATTACACTGCAGTGCATGTACTTCTTGTATTAATTATTTTTGTTAAGAAAGAGAAATGTTTTCAAAATAACATTACAAACGATTCAAAACCAGGCGCAACTTACGTATATATGTACTTGCACAGATGTAGCCCACTATTTAAAATAATGAGGAATCCTCTTTTGCACCAAACTGGATAGTCTCCTTTTGGCTGCTAAGTCCCGAATTCTCTTCAACAGCAGAAGCTGTGTAGGACAGCTGTCATCTTCTTGCTCGTACCAAGCCATCGCAGTTTCTAGTGCTATAAAGGCCTCTTCAGGACTTGGTCGACGTTTTGGTTTTTCTTCATAATCTACAAGTACATCATGTACTTCTGAGGTGTCTTCATCATCGGTCACTACATGTATTTGGTTTTCTTCTTGCACAAAAGACAAAATTTCTTCGTCATTCAAAAACTGAAAACCAGAATCATTATCATCTTCTAGCCACATGTGTGCATCATCTTTGTCACAGTCCGAAAATCCGGGCATTGCTTGAAACAGTTCCACAACTTCATTTATACAATCATCGTTTGTGTCCACTGCAGTAGTTTCATTTCCTCCTTTTTTCCCAAGCAATCTACTCCAAGCCTTGTTGAGATTATCTTGTGACAGGGTGGTCCAAGCATCAGCTAACATATAGCAGCAGTCTTTGAGATTAAGCTTTTTGGAAAACGCCACCACACTTTCTTCATCTTCAGCCAACAATAAACGACGCAGGACTTCCTTCTTGTACATCTTTTTAAGCTTTGCTATAACACCCTGATCCATTGGTTGAATCAGTGCTGTTACATTGGGAGGCAGAAAAATTACTTTAAAATTTGCATCAACTGCATTCAATGTATCCGTCTCTGGATGAGATGGTGCATTGTCCAGTAGAAGAATTACTTTTCCAGTTTTCTTTTCTTGTTCTCCCAACCTCTTCACATTTGGGATGAACTGATTTGTATACCAATCAAGAAATATTTCACTATTCATCCAAGCACTCTTCTGTGCTTTGTAACACAATGGGAGACATGTCACATTCTTTAAACAACGTGGTTTTTTGGCTTTGCCGATCATTAGCACCGGTAAACGATGACTTCCACTGGCATTCGCGGCTACCAAAATTGTTACTCTCTCTTTGCACTTTTTAAACCCAGGGGCAGCTGCTTCGCGCTGAGATGCAAGTGATTTTTGAGGCAATGATTTCCAGTATAAGCCAGTCTCATCGGCATTATACACATCCTCGAGTGAATAACCTTCTTCTTCCAAAAAAGCCAAGAATGTTTCTATAAAATTTTTAGCGGCAGTTGCATCGCTAGATAAAGATTCCCCTTGAATCTCCAATTCTCGTATGCCATGACGAGATTTAAAGTTTCTTAACCATTCCTGGCTAGCCTTAAAGTCAGGAGGACCGTCAAGTTGATTGTTGAACTGAAGTGCCTTTTCACACAACAGAGAACCAGAGATAGGTTCCCCTTTGCTTCTTCTTTGCACAAACCATATATACAAAGCCTCTTCCAATTTCACATCTTTCGCATTTCTCATGGTTTTACGTTTCTTCGACCCATTTTCACTATCAAATTTCGATGCAAAACTCATAATTTTATCCTTGTTACTTTTAATGTCAGAGACGGTAGCTTTCCCAACATTGAAAATCCTCGCAAGTGAAGACACAGTTTCACCTTGTCCTAGTCTCTTGATAAATTCTGTTTTCGTTTCAATTGACAAAACATTGCGGTTCCTTTTATATGCTTTAGGCCTACTGGAAGATGCCATATCGCACAGAGAAATACTTGTACGCCAAAATTATTCTGCTGTAGTAGCAGACACAATTATTTTAAGTTGAACTGTCTGTTTAGCCAGTGTTCTACCTAGAACGCACACGTACACTGTATTTTTAAACCAGATATTAACTGACTTTATGATCTAACTGACTTCCTGTACGTAAGCGACCGACCATTAGCCATCCCATTCTGTACAAATTGTTCGCACACATTTGAAGTTTGCCGCATCAAAAGATTCAGAATTTTAGTCTAACGTGACTGTGGCATCTGATTTTTTTTTTTTCTGGAAAAAGTGTTCGGATAATTGGATGTTCGGATAATTGGGGTTCGGATAAATGGAGTTCTACTGTATTTGTGATAAATTGAAAAGTAGAACGAAGGGGAGAAAAAATGGCATCAACAAGCAAATGTATAGGCCTAAGCAAATGACTGCCTCCGAAGTAGTGGATTTTCTGGAGGAGATTGATAACAGTGGTAGTGAAAGTGATGAGGTAAATATAGATGACAGGGATTTTATATTAGGCGATTCTACAACAGATGATTCCAGTACCAGTGATGATGCTGGCAGTAGCGATTGCAGTATTATAGGCCTAATGAAGACGGAGTAAGCGAGGAAGTACCAGCACAATGTGTGAAGTTTTCTCAACCAGACTCTTGTTTTATAAACATTTACAATTTTCAGTACACAGGTGTACAGCTTCTTGATCGTGATATTCATCACAATATTTGTGGTTTCTTTCAATTGTTTTTCATATCATTGCTAGAGGAGCTAGTCCATGAGACCAATCGGTATACTGCTGACAAATTGAAAAATAAAACACTTTCCCCACGCTCCAAATGGCATAAATGGACAGATATAACGATTTCAGAAATAAAGGCTTATTTTGAAGTCATTTCTGGCTATGTAGCTGTTAGAAAAGGCATCCACACAACAGGAACTGAAATGCGAAATCGCCGAGGTTTGCCACTAGAAATGAAGAAGAATTTCGAATGGTGAAGTGATTTCCTGGATGATGCCAAATAAAGAGATGATTTTAGCATGGAGTGACCAAAGAATTGTCTGCATGCTAAGTACTTACTATGATTCAACTACACAAATGCTGCAGAGAAATGCTAAACATGGAGTCATTGAAGACATTACAAAACCAACAGCAGTGATAGAATATACAAGAAACATGGGTGCTGTAGATCGCTTTGATCATTACTGCAGCAGTTATACATTCACACGCAAGTCTGTGAAGTGGTGGCGGAAAACAATGTTCTGGTTATTTGAAGTAGCTGTGGTGAACAACTTTATTTTGTACAAAGAAACACATCCAGAGAATACAATGGATCTCATCAAGTATTGGGTATCACAAAAATCTTGTGTTACAACTTGTACAAGAGCAGCAGGCTTCTCAGCCTTCTCGTCGCCGGGGTCGTCCGTCAACACTAGATGTGGATGAACACCTTGATAAGCGTCAACACTTTATTGATACATTTCTTGGCAAGAAAACAAAGGACTGTGCTGTGTGCAGTGACAGAAAAACTCCAGGTAAGAGGCATCAGACATTGTACTACTGTGAAACATGTTCACGTAAACCTGGTTTGCATCCTGGGAAATGTTTCAAAATGTACTACACTGTGACAAAATATCGTTTTTTTTCTTCTTCTTCCTCGTTCTCCCTGAAAAGGACGGTGGTTGCGTTGTGTCTGTTTATGCCGTAACTGTGATATCTGCACCTTTCAGTCGACACATCTGACTTCAGCACGGCATTTTTTAGGGACCGGGTTTGCCTTCCCATTCCGATCCGTACTCGCTCAGCCAGACTGCACTGCTGCAGACTGTTTCCAGGACCACCACGTGGAGGTGAAGTACGGTCTTTACCAGCTCTGGTCCGCTGGTCCTGATGCAAGTAGTCAAGTTATGGGTCGCTGACTGCATTCACTATTGCTGCATCTTTGGGTCCCAAAATATCATTTGAAACAAAGACTTTTTTTCTTATTTCAGGTCCCTGATGCTATTGCAAATAAATAAAAAATGAAAAAACATAACTTTTATAAGTTCTTTCTGGTGTGTAGAATATTAGCAGGTATCTTTTGGGGATTTTTTGGCAAACAATATCCCAACCTGGTAACAATGGCATGCATATTTTATTCGATCAGAAAAGGTTAAGATTCGTGTAATTTGAAAGCATTGTCTTAACAGAAATTAAGTACGTTCACACTAGTACAATACAAACACTAAATTAAAAATATACGAGATCTGTATTTCTGTACGGTGCAGAATAAGACATGTCCAAACTGTCCTTTTTCCTGCCTATGGAAAATTCTTAGAATTTTCGTGCCAAACACTATCATTAACTGAGAGCGGATGGATGCTGGAATAGGGTTGGCCACATTCTCAGAAGAGACCCTGACACCATTACCAGAACTGCCATGCTATGGACTCCAGAAGGAAAACGAAAGCAAGGCTGGCCAAAAGCCACCTGGAAGCAGTAATGGTTCAGGTCTTCTTTTTTTTTTTTTTTTTTTTTTGTACGCCCGCTAATACTCGAGGCGAAATCTCAGGTTATTATTAATGTCTAACCTGACATTGATTTTACGTGAGTATCCCTTTTCTTGTACAGAGACAGGTGTCCCTCGCCATTCAGGCAGATACTCGCCGATTTCGGAGGTACCCATTAGAGCTGGGTCGGCTCAGGAGCCGCCAATCCCTGGTCGACGACACTCCTTCAAATGTCATCGCCAGGTCTCGAGTTAATCCAGTCCAAATCCCGGTCGACGAAAAATCCTCAAATGTCGTCGCCCGGGTTTGATCCTGAATCACCCGGTCGCCAGAGCGGTGTTGTAACCACTACGCTAGCGCGGCTCCCTTTTCAGGTCTTTAAATTTGATTCAAATGTCTAATTAGTGGAATTAGGGCACTGTCCATCATTAGCCAACACTTTATAGTTAGAAGTGTATGATTTTCCTGCCAGCAAACAATCGTCAAGATGAGCATCACATTTGACAACGTTTATCGTTAAAAATAATGATTTGCAAAGATATGTGAAGCCAGAATATGAATGCATCTTATATGCTGCACTTTTTGAGAATGGATATTTCTCGACTAAGCTTAGATTTTTACAGTCACAGCTCTTGATTAAAGCATAATTTTCTATGTCTGTCGGTAAAGTGTTTTGTAATTTTCCTGGCCCCCTAGTACTGCCAAAACTTGGCAAGTTTATTAGAAAATAAACTATAGCTTCTCATAATGCAACCACAGTTGTACATATTCTATCATTCGCAAATCTTACACGGGCACACAAATAATCCTTGGCATGCACTGCGTTGAGTGACTGTTGCGAACAGATTCTTTTGTGTGATAGTCTGTTACGCACAGATTCTTTTGGTAGGCATACAAATATAAAGTAATATCTATCTGTCTGATGAAAAGTATTTATTGAGAGTCAAAATACTTACTTGATAATCAAAGGTACAGAACCCTTGATTGGTTCGATGTTATATTCCGTTATATGGGTTATCTTTTCTTGAATCTCAACCTGGCGTACGAATATTAGTTTTACATCGGTTTGTTTCTGGTATGGCCAGAAACAGTTTAGTCTTGCTTGGAATGTTTATAACCCGAGAAAATGGTTATTCCTTGACTATTTAAGGCGATTCGGTCTTATATCTTAGTATCTTTGTAATGTCTATGTCGGCCTATATTTTTGAGTTGAACTCTGGGGTCAAGGGCATTTCTGCGCATGCGTCGTTTTGGGGAGTCGAGAAGAAGCTTCCGTGATGGCGAACTGTGGGTTCTGCACGGACGAAGAAAAGTCCGAAGATTTTGTCTTTGTGGTTGATTTTGGGGAAGGAGAAGTTTTCTCAGTATGACTATGATGTCCGTTATTCTCCCCCAGCGATTATTCTTTACGCCAAGGGATGGCGTGTGCTATTTGCTAGTGTTTTTCTGGACTTAAAGTAAAGCAGAAACATTTACTGAACTTTCCTTAGGCCTAACTAACTATGCAGACATCATACTGTCTGTCGATGTATTTGATTGATTGTACTTAGACGACTCTTCTACTAGCAGCACTATGCATTGGACATATGCAACATTTATCATGGGATATGGAAAGCCCAATATATTATTTGAGTAATGAACGGAGCCTTCACTTTCGTTTAAGACATCTCCAGCGTGAGCGACACTCACTGAGACTAACGCCATTTTGGATCCCACTTTCGGTCTATTCGGATTATCGATCAGAGAACAGGAATGCCTTATTACCTGATGGTGATACCAAGACCTATATTGTATTGAAATCCACTCCTTGTCTATTTAAGATTGTCATCATAAGAGCCCGCTGAATTTACGGCCTGAAAGACTTAGCCAGAAGAGGTTCTGACAGGGAGCCATTATTGATCATTATGTGTTAGCATTAACTGACGCGATTCGTCAGTTAAGGCATGAGACGATAGACAACCAGAATTATGTGCTTGCCTACTATCGTTCTATTGTATTGATATGCTATACGAACGCCAATTTGATGTCGTAGACCATTTTTCAAGCCTGCAATGTTTTGCCAACCTGTTCAAGTGACTGTATCTGTGATGTTAGAGTGTGTCCATTATTAAATGTATGAAACGTCATCAGTAGTCTACACTTCATTGACTTCCAGCTATGATTGAGTGAGTGACCTGTCAACTTAACAGAACTGACACCCATTCGCGTAAATTACATCTACACTCTCACTCTATGTCAACACTGTCCCTTGTCAGCGCCTCAGCACTTGACGAACAAGGTGACCTAAATACCAAACACTGCGTCGGTCGAGTTGACCTTTTTCCATCATATGTCCAGTCTTCATCACTACTAGTATTTACATGCAACACACTGCAAAGAGGATTAATCTTTGCAACAGTGACCCTGATGTAACTTTAATAACCGGCTCAACACAATATAGGTTATAATTAGGTTACAACTGTTGTTGTTGTTGTTTTGAAGAGGTGATGGGTGGAGAGCGGGTACTTAACAGCTGACCGTTATTGCCTCTTCTCGTTCCATCTTGGTCTACCCTGTTCAACCTGAAAATTGGTTATAATTGGGGTATTTAGTGTCATTTTATTTTCTAGTTTTGTAATCAATTTAAATAACTATTGTCTTTAGCAGTAGCTGATTTTAATTTAAATTAGTATTTGTCCATTTTATTTTCTCTTAAATTGTTTATTGATAACTATTGTTCTTTACACTTGGTTTTACTTTGTATTAGTCTTTGTTCTTTTTGAATTGTTATTCTTATTTTTATACCTTGTTGTCTTTCCTTGTCCTATGAGTAGTTAGTAAGTTCTTTTTTTATTTTGTGTTTTATTTTTTAATGATTTGTTATTTCTTGTTGCTTAATTTATATTTAGTTGAATGTCTTTTCAGAAGTAATAACCTTAAATGTTTTCCTTTGTTTTATGTATAAATCTTTTAGGTATTGATTGGGCATCTCTTGGGGCATCTATACTTAAAACCTTATCACCTGTCATGTCTATATTGTGATTTCTATAGTAAGTTTTTAATTCAAGCCTTTGTTGTTCATACTTTTTACAGTGGATTAGGTAGTGGTCTATGTCATTCTCTTCCTGACATTCTTGGCAGTGTGGTTCCTTTATCATAAAGTATGCTGCACGGAGACGCCACAGTTTTTTGTTCGATGGTATCTTTAATTCTTCTCTGTCCTGGCACGTCTGTTGGTTCTTTCAGCAGTTTAAACGCGTGTCTGCCTTTTTTACTGTTCTTCCATGTTGTCTTCCATTCCTCGTTTATAGTTATCTCACTTGGCTCTTGATCTCCGACCTTCCCAGTCCTGCTCTTATATTGTTTTTACTTATTCTTCCATTCTTGGCGTTCTGGTCTGCCAACTCGTTACCAGCAATACCTATGTGTGCTGGAACCCACACTAGCCTCACACTACATCCTCTATTCCCTAGTGATGTATTAATTGCTAGAATTTCTTCCTTTATGTCTGGCCGGCTACATTTACCTGGGTGTTCTAGTGATTGTAGTTTACAACATTTTAGACCTATCATAATATACCAACTTTCCTATCATCTCCCTTTGTTTTCCTCCCTATGATGCTTGAAGCATTACTGTTGTTGTCTCCCTTGCATGAATGAATCGCCAAAGCATTAAATGTATTCTTGCAGCAATGGTTTTTTTCTGAAGCAAAGGTTTTTTTCTGCATTAATTTCTCTATACATTATAACGTTGCCAGCCCAATACACAACCTCATTTTAATTGCCCGATACAAATTGCCTGAGGAAGGAGTAGGCCCATTTTTTCTTCAAAGACTCATGAAACTCATGGAGCTCATAGTAAATATCTCAAAGAAATCAAAACAAAGTAATCATTACATAGCATGACCTGGGCACGAGTATACTTACTTACTTACTTAGTCCTTCCCCTTCTACCGTGAAGTGTAGAGGTTTGGAAGAGAGAGCGCCAGACCATTCTATCAGCTGTCTTCTTCCTGGCCTGGTTCCATTCTAGTCCTCGGTCCTTCAAAGATTGTCTAATGTTGTCCTCCCAGCGAACTCTGGGTCGTCCTGGAGGTCTGGATCCCTGGCTCTTTGTTTCCCATGCTTGTCGTGGTAGCCGATCTTCTCCCATTCTGCAGACATGGCCAAACCATCTTAGTTGGGACTGTTCTATTTGGGTCTGCAGCGGATGGGATTTCAGGCCTTGACGTATCGTCTGGTTGCGGACCATGTCTCTAGGCACGAGTATACACAGTAAGGTAATTTGTCTATACTAGGGTAAAGGGCAGATAAAGTGCATACGATATTCTCATCTCTTGACAAGCCTTCTTATGAACAAAAAATACAATCGGTTTTCACTCAAGACTGAGGAAGTTCGGGCAGCATTGGCATAGCTGGCAGTCCTTTTCAGGACAAGTCCTTTTCAGGGCTTAGTATCTAATGCTGTGCTTCAGTTAATAGAGTTTGCCTATTTTTACGGGCTTTTCTTTAACTTGCAACGTATGTCACTCTCTTATCACCTTCAAATCTTGCAATCGATTTTTCAATCATTTCCAGATGAGCAATAGCTCTGAAACTTGGCATAGTTGTGTATTCCCCCATGACAATACAATAATCAGTCATAAAAATAATAAAATTAAAATTTACATAAATTTTTTTTATTTTATTGTATCATTAGTGAAATGGGCGATAACTGCAAATCATCATCATCATAACCCTCCACTCCCAAAGGAGCATAGGCCTTCAACAAACACATGCCAAGTCCTCCTGTCATGTGCCATCATCTCGAGTTCTTTCCACATTCTCTTCATCATTTTCACCTCTGTTTCCAGCTCTCTTCTCCATGTACTTCTTGGTCTACCTCTGCCTCTCTTGCCCTGGGAGTTCCAGAACAAGGACTGCCTTGTAATGCTATCAACAGGTCTCCTCAGTGTGTGTCCAATCCATCGCCATCGCCGTCTTCTCATCTCTTGTTCCACTGGCACTTGTCTAGTTCTTCTCATCAGTTCCACGTTGGTAACCTTGTCATACCATTTTAATCTTTCTATTCCGCTCAAGCACCCATTTATGAAAGTTTGTAGCTCTTTGGTTGTTGTCTTTGTTGTTCTCCATGTTTCAGAGCCATATAATAGGACTGACTTCACATTTGAGTTGAAGATTCTTATTTTCGTGTTGGATCTGATTTCTTTTGATCTTCATATATTTCCCAATGCAATGAAAACTCCTCTTGCCTTTTGTATTCTTATTTTGATATCGCTGTCTGTCCCTCCAACTTTGTCTATATTACTGCCAAGATATGTGTACGATTCTACATCTTGTATTGGGGTTTCTTCAAATTCAACCCTGTTATCATTACCTGCATTTATTCTCATTATTTGTGTCTTTCTCCTGTGTATTTTCAGACCCAATTGCTGTCACCTCTCATCAAGTGTTTTAAATTTGTCCTGCATCTGATTACGGTTATGGGACAGAAGAGCCAAGTCAACAGCAAAATCCAGATCATCCAACTGCTTAGTCAGAGTCCACTGGATTCCATTTCTGTTGTGTGTTGTTGATGATCTCATAACCCAGTCTATTGCCAGCAAGAAAAGAAATGGAGACAGGAGGCATCTGTGTCGCACTCCTGTTCTTATCCCAAACGGTTCCATAAGCTGCCCTTCGTGAAGAACTCTGCATGTCATGCCTTCATATGTTTTCTTTATTAAATTAATGATCTTCAGGGGAACTCCATAATGCCTCATCAATTTCCAAAATGATTCTCTGTCTACACTGTCAAATGCCTTTTCATAGTCCACAAATCCAATGTATAGTGGTGAATTCCATTCCAGACTTGGCACAACTATTATTCTCAAAGTGGCTATCTGGTCTGTACATGATCTGTTTTGTTGAAAACCTGTTTGTTCATCTCTCAGTTTCTTGTCTATGGACTCTTTTAGTCTCTCAAGGATAATCCTATTTAATACTTTTCCTGGCACTGATAGTAACATTATTCCTGTATAATTTGTGCACTCTTGTAAATTTCCCTTTTTAGGCAACTTAACCAGATATCCTTCCTTCCATTCTGCTGGTATCTCTTCCTTTTCCCAGACTTTACCAAGTAATTTATATAACATCTCTGTAGCCGTGTCGATATCTGCTTTGATGGCCTCTGCTGGAATGCCATCAGGTCCAGACGCTTTTCCATCTCTTAGAAGCTTTATGGCTTTCTTTATTTCTTCCTTTGTTGGTCTTTCACCGTTAATTTGTAGCTCTTCTTCTGCTGGCTGGATGTCTGGGCGGTTTTGTGGAGCTGGTCTACCGAGAAGGTCCTCAAAATATTCTGTCCACTTCTTCATTTGCTCTTGTATATTGCTGAGCAGTTTTCCATTCTTGTCTTTTATGAGACAACTTGTTTGCTTGTATTTCCCTGTTAGCTTCTTTGTGCTGCTATACAGTTTTCTCATATTTCCTTTGGCTGCAGCATCTTCTGCCTCTTTTGCCAACTCCTCAATATACTTCCTCTTGTCTCTTTTGATACTTCTTTTTACTTCTTTGTTTGCTTCTGTGTGCACCTCTTGAGCCTTGGCTTTGGAACTTCTGGTTTTGCTTGTGTTTAAATCTGCTTTCTTGTTTTTTCTGTCTTTTATCTTATTGATCGTTTCTGTTGCTATCCATGCTTTTTGTTGTCGCTCCCTTTTCCCAAGTATTTCTTCACATGTCTCATTCCATACAGTTTTGACCTGCTGCCAATAGTCTTCTGTATTCTGTACATCTTCCAGCTGTTGGAGCACTTGGAATTTGTTGGATACTGTGACCGCAAATTTGTCTCTTGTTTCTTGATTTCTTAGATGTTCTACAGGGCTTAGTATCTAATGCTGTGCTTCAGTTAATAGAGTTCGCCTATTTTTACAGGCTTTTCTTTAACTTGCTACGTATGTCACTCTCTTATCACCTTCAAATCTTGCAATCGATTTTTCAATCACTTCCAGATGAGCAATAGCTCTGAAACTTGGCATAGTTGTGTATTCCCCATGACAATACAATAATCAGTCATAAAAATAATAAAATTAAAATTTATATAAATTTTTAAAAATTTTTTTGTATCATCAGTGAAATGGGCGATAACTGCAAATAATCTAGGAGTATTCTTTCCAACACGATTGTCTCTCTTGAGAGAAAAATTGAACACACCCCCCCCCTTCCCCACCCCCCCCTCTTTCCACAAACACACACACTATCGCACGTGCGTGCACAGACATACACACAACTGACAATTACATTTTTAAAAAATGTAATTTTCAACTCTTATCAAAATTTTTTTTTAAATACAACAAAAAATAATATTAACTTTCCAAGTAATATACTGAATAATGAAATCCGCCTCCTGTGCTCTAGACTCATTTATCGCAAACTGATAATGTCATTCATACATGCCACACGCTATGGTTTACCCATAATCTGTACGGGGTGTTTGCGTTTTCAGATGTGTACGGCCCGTACAAACGTCTGTACGGGTTTTTTTGCCTAATAATTCATTTAACTTGAGTACCCATGACTCTTCAGGCAAATGGTTTGTTTTGCAAGTCTGTTCAAAACGTGACAGGAACGATGAAAGGTCGTCCACGTTTAAGTTGAGAGTGGGTAATTTAAAGTTGTAGAAATGTTTAGTTTGGCTGGATGACGATCCATTTTGTGCGTATATAAATCGATCATCTTGTGCCACTACCGGAGCCGTAATTTGCGTCATTTTTAATGTTATTTGCAAGAGAGTTAGCTTCCGTTTCCGAAACGGAAGCTAACTCTCTTGCAAATAACATTAAAAATGACGCAAATTACGGCTACGGTAGTGGCACAAGACGATCGATTTATATGTATATTTAATAATTTATTTAGTAATGGGTGTATCCGCGTTTATTTTCTGTGAATTTTTAAAATCGCAATCAATCGGCATCGAACACGTGGCCATTATCGCTCTAATTTTAATGGATTCTGACTCCGATGCGATGACAAGGAGATCTTTGTCTTTATTAGTGCTAATATCGGTTCTCAGAATATGGGTGATGGCAGAGATGGAAACGAAAGAAGAATGTCATTGCTAGTATGTATAATTTTAGGGGTTAGGATTAGGTTTATCGGAAAGGTTTATTGTTACGGCCGAATGTCACTGCTGACGAAGGCGTTTATTGCTTTGCTACTGATGATGGGTGTAACGAAAAGATCGTCATATGATTTGTATTGGTCAAATGACTTTCATTGAGATGCAGAGGAAAAGGACTCTTCGTTTGTTGGTTTTTTTTTTTTTTTTTAAATTAAAAAAAAAAAATTTTTTTTATCGTTTTTTTTTTCATCTTTCCATACCTCTCTTCCTATCACATCTAACATGTACACAAACAAATTTTATATCATCAGATTCATCATTCATTTATTTCTATACAGTCCAAAAATTAGAGCAATTGACCAAAAAACTATAGAATTTAATAATCATCCACTATATAAAAGGGGGTGTTGTGAAAAAGAATGTAGCTGCAGGATTTCCTGGTCTGTTAGTGATAATTAAGTGCAGAAATAGACTAAATTATGATACGATCACATAATTTTTACAGTGCAAAATAAACTCAGACAAATATTGTTTGAGTTTTAAAATAAATGAAGACCTGTTTTAAAAAGGGAGTCCCCATGCCTCTATGATGCGGCTGTAATTGAGATTTTTTTTACACGAATTAACTCTTTTGATACGTTTTTTCTGTCTTTTTTTTTTTGTGTACAGGTTTTGCTGGTCTTTGTACAGGGTTTTTGAATTTTTTGTACAGGTTTTTCATCTCCGAGGTGTGGCATGTATGATGTCATTAGTGGATCGATTACATTCGACTTTTAATTAAAAACAACAACAAAATTAAAATTAAAAAGAAGAAAATAAAAGATATTTTAAAAAAATTTTTAAACACAGGCTTTTAAAGGACTAACAAGCCACAAATAATTTTTCAAAGAGTTTATAGCTTGCATTAACAAAATGTAACATCAAATTGACAAAAAGCCTGGGGCGCTGATTCTACATGAAATTAACTTCTGCTTTATACTTCATTACACTTCTTCTTTAATCCTTAGCCGCTGACCGTCAAAGCAGTCAGTGGCCATCACACCTTGTTCATTACACACTTATGGATAAAATATATGATAAGCGCTTAAGCGCCCCACACTTTTTGTCAATTTGATGTTACATTTTTCGACTGCAAGCTAAAAACTCCTTTAAAAATTATGGGTGGCTTTTTAGTGCATTAAAAGCATGTGTTTAAAATATTTTTAAAAAATATTTTTCATTTAATGGCAAATTGTGCTCTGTCTGATATAACCAACAGACTTAACTGACTCAAGGTTTGGAGCAACGTTCCTTGTCGCAAGAAGACAAAACCTGAAAGTAAAAAAAACTAGCAACAAAATGTTATCACTTGCACAAGGCGAAGAAAAGTTTAAAAAGCTATAGGGAACCTGTGCTCCTTTATTTAGACCCAACCTCATAAAGATGGATCTATTTATAGTGAAGTTTCTAACACTTCACTATCTGACAGTATCTGCCATGGCTCACCCTTTACATTTATGTGACACCTGCACAACAAACAAAACAAAATGATAGAATATTTAAGCGGAACAAAAGGATATTTGTACTTACCAAAGATATAATATAATCATACGAATATATAACAAATAGTGGACAACAAACAAAACAAAATGATTGAAAATGAAACAGAACAAACATGATATTTGTACATACTAAAGACATATCAAATAGGGGACAATAAACAAAACAGTGATTGAAGTCACTCTCTGTTCTCCTCACTTGTATCTATTGCATAAACATGACACTGATGTACACAAAAAAAAGAAGCATTAACTGCATTTTGACATTTGACTAATACGATTTGTTTTTTTATTTCTTGAAACAAAACCAAAAAATAAAATACAATCTAACACGGTCAATAAACAGGCGCTACAAGAGAGAGAAAAAATTGTTGCCCACTATGAGGTCATGTGTTGATTAGGTGGGATCTCACGTTCAACTGTGATGTTACTGTGGCATTGCATGTCATGTAAAAAAAATGCCCAATTAGTTGGACAGTAATAAAGAAATGGAACTTTACAATTGTTAATGTGGCTTAACATTTTATGTTTTTAAAAAAATGCCTGTTAATTTTCTTTATTTTGAAGTTCGTTTCAATTAAATTAGTTGGATAGGTGTGAAGAAGTCGAACTTTAAAAATACGGAGTTACAGAGTAGCTACAAAGTCACTGTGTATGATAGTATGTCCTCTCCTAATTATCTGTTTATCCTGCAAGAAGATGATGACATTAGCACATTGTGCACTCTCAGGTCGGGATTATCTTGACAAATTCATTGACTGACTTGGATGTGGATCTGAGTGACCTTTTTGAAGTCCAGACTTAACAAGATGTGACAATTCGATTTTGGGGAACTATGAAAGAGAAAATGTCTCAACTCCGCCAAATAGCAGTTGAAGGCCTAAATATGCTGGTCTTTCGTGACAAAGGTTCAGGGTTCGATTTACGGTATGGACACGCTCCAGTATACTCAGCTATAAATGGGTACCTGATTTTTCTCTTGAGTTAGGGAAGGAAAAGGCAGCTAGGAAGGGAACTGGTCATCTCACCTCTCGATGCTGGACCTAGTATAATGAAGTCTCCACTGCCCTACGGAAGTATCTGCTAGCGGACAAACTTTACCTTTAAACGTTAATAGGGAAGAAAATGTCCACAAGAACGTGGGGTAAAATACAAAATGTGTGTAGGGGGCACACAGATAACTTTTAAGTACTCTGGTCATTCTGTATCATTTGAGTTTACCACATTGCTATTTTTGTGGATTTTAGCAGAAATTAATATCTATGAATTTGCATAGATATAAATTGCAGAAATAAGTTGATGTCTATGAATTTGCAGGAGATTGTGATATGGCTTTGTGCGGTGGAACCAACTCCATTCTTACCCCAGACGTGTTCATCCATCTAAGTAAAGCGCGCATGGTTTCTGCAAATGGACAGTGCTTTACCTTCTCAGACCAAGTGGATGGATACACTCGCGGGGAGGGCTGTGGCATGGTTATTCTAAAGCGCCTGACAGATGTAAGTGTCTGACTCTACCTCTTCTGTTTGTAAACCTGTCTGACTCTACCTCTTCTGTTTGTAAACCTGTCTGACTCTACCTCCTCTGTGTTTTAACCTGTCTGACTCTACCTCCTCTATGTGTAAACCTGTCTGACTCTACCTCTTCTGTTTGTAAACCTGTCTGACTCTACCTCTTCTGTTTGTAAACCTGTCTGCAACTATGCGATTGTGGACATTTGCACAGATTGTTCTTGACATATTTTTTTTATTTGTTTCCCCTTGAGGGTTTAACTTTCTTGTGGGTAGCCACGCTAGCGTAGTGGTTACCACACCGCGCTGGCTACCGGGTGATTCAGGATCAAACCCGGGCGAGGGCATTTGAGGATTTTTCGTCGACCGGGATTTGGACTGGATTAACTCGAGACCTGGCGAGAACATTTGAAGGAGTGTCGTCGACCAGGGACTGACGGCTCCTGAGCCGACCCAGCTGTAGTGGGTACCTCCGAAATCGGCGAGTATCTGCCTGAATGGCAAGGGACACCTGTCTCTGTACAAGAAAAAAGGGATACTCACGTAAAATCAGTGTCAGGTTAGACATTAATAATAACCTGAGATTTCGCCTCGAGTATTAGCGGGCGTACGGAAAAAAAAAAACTTTCTTGTGACGAGACACGTTTCTGTCAACCTAGATTTAAGTCCCAGGGTTATATCAAACTGCAATTCGCCATTCAAAAATAAGTAAACTTCGTTAATTAAAGCTTAACATTGATAAAAACTAAGCCCTGAAAAGGACACCTAGCTTCTATCAGCTAGCGTGATGTAGACCTGAAAAGGACAACAATTATTCTATCAGCTAGCATGAAGTAGCCCTGAAAAGGACAACAATTATTCTATCAGCTAGCGTGAAGTAGCCCTGAAAAGGTCAACCAACTTCTATCATCTAGCGTGAAGTAGCCCTGGAAAAGACAACTAACCTCTATTAGCCAGCGTGAATTAGCTCTGAAGAAAGACAACTAGCCTCTATCAGCTAGCTTGAAGTAGTCCTGAAAAGAACAACTAGCATCTATCAGCTAGCGTGATGTAGACCTGAAGAGGACAACAATTATTATATCAGCTAGCGTAAAGTAGCCATGAAAAGGACAACAATTATTCTATCATCTAGCGTGAAGCAGCCCTGGAAAAGACAACTAGCCTCTATCAGCTAGCGTGAATTCGCCCTGAAGAAAGACAACTAGCCTCTATCAGCTAGTGTGAAGTAGTCCTAAAAAAGACAACTTGCTTCTCTCAGCTAGCGTGCAGTAGCCCTGAAAAGGAATCTAGCTTCTATTAGCTAGTATGAAGTAGTCCCTGAAAAAAGACAACTAAGTTCTATTAGTTAGCATGAAGTAGCCCTAAAAAGGGCTAATCATGAAAATGACTGCTAGCCCGTCCAGCGTTGATAGATACTGAAAAGGACCAATATTATCTATCTGCTAGCAAGATGAAGTCCTGAAAATGACTGCCAGTTACGCCAATGTTGTCCGTCTTTAAGTGTTCAGCGAATATCTGTGTTTTTTTTTAAAAGTGAAAAAATATTTCTTGATGATCTAATACATTTAAGAAATATGGAACAGTGTCTCTGTATTTTCCATATAACTGTGTGGTCTAAATTAATAAATGTTTCATTCTTTTCCTATTATATAATGAAGGCCAAGAGAGATAACAACAAGATTTTGTCTACCATTGAAATTGGTTGTAATCAAGATGGCGGAACAGTGGCCCCAATTTCAAAACCTTCTGAAGAACAACAGATTAGACTTCTGGAAGAGGTCTATAGCAAATCCAGAATTGATCCCAATCGCATTGACTACATTGAAGCTCACGGTAGGTTATTATTAGGGTGTTTTTTATATATATATATATACACACACACACACACACACACATTTAAATGATCAACACACAAATAATAATTTTTCAATAAAACATCAAGTCAGTCCTATTGTATGTCCCTCAAACATCAAGTCAGTCCTATTGTATGTCCCTGAAACATCAAGTCAGTCCTATTGTATGTCCCTGAAACATCAAGTCAGTCCTATTGTATGTCCCTGAAACATCAAGAACAACAAAAGCTTACTTACTTAGTCATTCCTCTTCTACCGTGAGGTGTAGAGATTTGGAAGAGACAGAGCCATACTATTCTTTTAGCTGTTTTCCTCCTGGCCTGGTTCCAATCTAGTCCTTGGTCCTTTAGAGATTGTCTAATGTTGTCCTCCCATCGGACTCTGGATCATCCTGGAGGTCTTGATCCCTGCCTGTTAGTTTCACATACTTGTCATAGTAGCTGATCTTCTCGCATTCTGCAGACATGGCCAAACCATTTTACTTGGGACTGTTCTACTTGGGTCTGCAGGGGTTCGGTTTTTAGGCCATAACGTATCATCCGGTTACTCTACCACGTCTCTTCTCGTTACTTCAACCTCCTTCCTCAGATACCTCATTTCTGAGGTTTGGATCTGGCTGTTGTGGGCTGAGGTCATTACCCATGACTAGCATCCATACGTAAAGTCTAGGACATATGTGAAGTGGTAAAGAACAAAAACCACAACCAAAAAGCTACAGAAATGGGTACTTGCATTAAATAGAAGCAGTGAATTGTTTTGAGAAGGTCATTAATACAGAACTGATGACAAGAACCAAACAAGTGCCTATGGAACAAAAGATGAGAAGAAGGCGCTGATGATGGATGAGAAACGTGTTGATAGTATTTCCAGACAGTCCTTGTTCTAGCATTCCCATGGTGAGCGAGGCAGAAGTAGACCTTCCTTCCCAAAAAAAAAAACACATGGAGAAGAACCCTGAAGACAGAAGTAAAAATGATGAGGAAGACGTGGAAATAACAACTGAAGTCACATGACAGGAAGACTTCTCATGTGTTCGTTGAAGGCCTATGCTTCTTGGGAAGCTCAAGGAATTGATTGATTGATCTAAATATACAAAAATGAAGCATGTGAAATAGAACAAGAACTTAACTAGACTTTGACTTTTCCAATCCCTTAGGTTGCGAATTTACACTATTTTTTTCCTTGTGCCAGGTAGTGAAAGAAACATGTCTTTGTCAATTAACGTAATTTAAAAAGTGTAGTCTCATGTCAGATACTGCCGTAGGGTAGTGAAAGTGTTTAGTTTAGTCCATACATCTCCACTTTGTGAGAGAGGGGTGACCGGTGATGAGTCAGATGCCCGTTTCTACAGCTGGGTAGACTTCAGTGTGACGATGCCTGATTCGAAACCTGGTAGTTCTTCAAGAAGCGTAGCACTGTAGGAAATGTAATTATAAGTATTATAAATTATTCCTGTCTTGTCTTCATCTTAGAATTTCCATAAAAATTGAATAAAAGCTTTATCTTTGACTTAATATAAACGAGGAATAAATTCTTTATTCTAATAATAATATTTATTTTGGCAGGGAGTATTTACCACATCCCCTGTTAGCAGAAGTTTATTAAGTTCTCATATGCTATGGTCTTTGTTCATCACCATCTGTGATTTATTCTTTCCAGCTACTTGTGAACCATCTACATTTTACACACTTGTGATCAAAAGTCTGTAGAACATTCTTAGCCCCCACCCCCCCCTCCCCCCCCCCCCCCCCCCCCCCCCCCCCCCCCCCAGTGCATAGACCTACAACAAATTCTTACGACACGTTCCAAGAAATATCAGGAAGTAATTATACGAAGCTGGTCCAGTGTCTTCAAGACCCGTCTGATGATGGTGTCTAGCGTTGAGAGTAGGCCACTTATACCACACACTTTGTTCCAGAGATAGTACCCTCAACTGGTACCACCGACTAGTATAATGAAAAAGATAATAAATACTCTCCTGAGTATTGAGTTTCCTGACACAAAATCGTGTGACCCCCCCCTTTTCATTCCACCATCCCATATACCTCAGAATGTTACCCTCTCTGAGTTTTAATATTAATCGCTGTGAGCGGAAAACATTCATTACATTTATATTGAATAACTTTGCATTTGCATGGTTGAAAACGGGAATAATATACTGAAGCACATTAAAAATGCACCACCTGTATAATCCAGGAACAGAGTGTGAAATGTAAATATAAGTGTTTACAAGTTCAATATTTGGAATCTTTATTCATTTTCCTATGAATCCATGCTGGTCATTAATTTGTACATTTGATTGGTATTAAATTCATTGCATTCTGTGCAGGCAAGGGATTTCTAAAATTGGATACTGGAATGTAAGAACTATGTATCAAGACGGAAAATTGGAAGAAGTAATTAAAGAAATGGATAATTACAAGTTGGACTTATTGGGTGTCAGCGAGTGTAGATGGACGGGGAAGGGCATAAAATATATTTCAGAAGAAAAAAAGCAAATTATATACTCTGGTAGTAATGATAATCGTCACACAGAGGGAGTAGCCATCCTAATGACACAGAAAGCAGCAGCATCGCTTATCAGCTGGGTACCTATCAATGAGAGGCTAATATTAGCTAGATTTCAGACACGATTTTTCAAGCTCTCAATTGTACAATGTTATGCACCAACTAACGACGCTCTTGATACCACAAAAGATGACTTCTATGAAGCACTTCTAAGTACCATCAACACAATACCCAAGCATGACATAATAGCAGTCATGGGTGATTTTAACGCCAAAGTAGGTGACAACAACGATGGAGTACAAAGATATCTCGGTACTCATGGCATAGGCTGTATGAATCAAAATGGCGAAAGACTTCTAAAACTTTGTGAAATATCAAACCTCGTTGTGGCAGACACCATCTTTCCACATAAGAATATCCACAAGATAACATGGAATTCACCTGATGGCAGAACTAAGAACCAGATAGATCACTTCTGCATAAGCGCTAAATTTCGCTCATCAGTTCAAGATGTCAGAGCATACAGAGGTGCAGAGATCGGAAGCGATCATAACCTCTGCATAGCTAAAATGAGAATTAAACTGAAGAAGTTATACCAACCGAATAAAAATAGAAGAATAGATGTACACAGACTGCAATCAAATGATATAAAGAAGGAATATAATGTCAAAATGAACAACTATTTCGATGCTTTAGGCAAAATTGACAACGATATCACCACCAAGACAATCGATACTAAATGGGAACAACTGAGAACAGCAATGACAGAAGCAGCTGTAGCGACCACCGGATACCTAGTACATAAAAAGAAAAAATGGATGAGAGAAGATACTTGGGATAAAATACAAGAAAGGAAAACAGCAAAACTTAAACTACTAGCGGCAAGTACACATAATGCAGTTGAATCTTGCAAACTAACTTATAACTTGTTAAATAAAGAAGTGAAGACAAAAACTCGAAGAGATAAAAGACATTTCATCAATGAACTGGCCGTAGAAGCTGAAAATGCTGCAAGAACTGGTAATAGTAGGTGCCTTTATCAAATTACAAAACAACTATGTCACCAGCCTACTGCTATGGAAACACCTGTTAAAGGTAAATTAGGGAATTCAATACCAACAGAAAAAGAACAAATGAAGAGATGGGCTGAGCACTTCATGGAGGTGCTAAACAGACCACCACCAACAGTAACACCTGATTTTAATAATGAAACACCCACAACCACCTTGCCAATAACTTGCGATGAATTCACGCTGGACGAGATCAAACAAGCCGTTAAAAGATTAAAAAATTTTAAAGCTGCTGGAGTTGACGAAATTTCAGGGGAAATGATTAAAGCAGTTAATGACAACAACCTCTTGAGAATTTTAGATATTATAAATGAAGTATGGAGAGAAGAACAACCACCACAACAATGGAAAGACAGTATTATTGTAAAGTTACCGAAGAAAGGTGATCTATCAGACTGTAATAACTGGCGTGGTATATCTCTATTATCAGTACCTGGAAAATTATTATGTTGCATGATGTTAGAAAGACTTAAATTGCATGCTGACGAAAAGATCAGAGAAGAACAAGCGGGTTTCAGGCCGAAACGATCATGTATTGATCAAATATTCACACTAAGAACAATTATAGAAGAATCAGTGGAAAGGCAATCGCCACTTATTATCACCTTCGTCGATTTTCAAAAAGCCTTTGATAGTCTACACCGCCCATCATTGTGGAAGATACTTACAATCTATGGTTTTCCAACAAAATATGTGAATATAATCAAAGCGCTATATGACAATGCAAGATGTTGTGTTAGAACAAATAAAGGGAATACAGAATGGTTTACAGTAGAAACAGGGGTGAAACAAGGCTGTATTATGTCACCACTACTTTTTGGAATAGCTATTGATTGGGTTATGAGAAACTATACCCACAATGAACAATTGGGTATAAAATGGACAAATGGAAAATTCCTGGGGGACTTGGATTTCGCAGATGATGTAGCATTCTTAAGTTCAACACCAAGACAATCCCAAGAAGCAATAAATAATTTGTGTCATCTCTCGGTTAAAATTGGTCTCCAAATAAATGCCTCTAAAACTAAAGCTATGAACTTTTCTAACGAGACCTTTGATATCATCTTGAACGGGGAAAAACTACAGAAAGTTGAAAGTTTCAATTATTAGGCAGTAAAATGACTCAGGATGGTGACACAACAAGAGAAATCCATACTAGAATTGCTTTGGCAGCTAGCGCCTTCAATAGATTATCTAACATTTGGAAATTACGATCATTGAATATACATACCAAGCTTCGTCTGTTTAATTCAAATGTTATCTCAGTGTTAACATACGGCTGTGAGAGTTGGAAAATAACAAAATCATTGGAGAACAAGCTGAATACATTCGAGAACAAATGTCTTAGAAAACTCATGAACATCAGTTGGAAAGAATTCAAGACTAATCGACAAATAAGAGAAGACTCTAGGCAGAAATATGTCTCCGACTATATAAGGAAAAGACGATGGTCATATATCGGTCATGTCCTACGAATGCAAAACAACAGAATACCACTACAGGCGCTCACTTGGGTTCCTGAGGGTAAGAGGAAAAAAGGAAGACCAAAAGAAACACTCAGAAGAACAATAATAAGAGAAGGAAGAACGTTGGGCCTAAATAATGTGCAAGAGCTAAGAGGAGTGGCGTCACAACGAACAACCTGGAGTGCACTGGTTTCTGCCTTATGCGCCGTGTTTGGCGCTTAAAGAATTTATTATTATTATTATTAAGGGATAAAACCAAAAATGCAACCAATCAAAAAATTCATTCACACTATCCTCAGTATCTGGTATGCCCACCGTGTGCTTGCAAACAAGCTTGGCAGTGGCTCCACATGGAACGCACAAGTCTCTGAAGGAAATTCTGGGAAATCAAGTCACATTCACGAGTAAGAGCAGCTTCGAGCTGTTGCAGATTAGCTGGAGAACCTTGCCTGTAGTTTCTGCATCTAAGCTCGTCCCACAGATGTTCTACATGTCTGGTGATAGGGCAGGCCAATCAATCGTCACAATGTTCTGCTGATGTAGATATTGCTGCGTAATGCATGCGGTGTGCACATGTGCGTTATCCTGCTGGAGAAGCTGCAAATCTGGATAATTTGTGAACTCAGGAGCAACCAATGCATCTAGAACCTCATCTCGATTTGTCACAGCATTAACATTTCCACGGAAGATGTGAAGAGGCAAGCGATGGTGAAAACTGAATCCTCTCCAAATGTGAATACTGCCACCTCCAAATTGGTTGTGCTGACGAACACAGCAATCTGCAAAGCGCTCTCCACACCGTCGCCAAATCCGCATACGTCCATCAGCAAAAGATATGTTGAATCTGCTCTCGTCTGTGAATAGGACAGCATTCCACTGCAGTCTAGTCCATCTAACATGTTGCTCTGCCCATTGCAGGCGCTGCTGACGATGTCTGTGAGTCAAGTTTGGCCCAACATTAGGTCGTCTTGCAGTAAGGCCTGTATCTCTGAGTCATCGTATGACTGTCATTCGAGAGACTTGCCCATGTCTACCCACTATTGCTCTTGCTGTTTGACTAGCCGGAAGAGAACGATTCCTTAGGTGACTCAGCACAATATGACGATTTTGTGCAGGGGTAGTAACTCATGGTTGGCTACTCCAAAGTCTATCGCGGGCACTGCCAGTGGTTCCGTAACTTTCATTGAGATGTAAAATAGTGCTGTGGTGGCAATTCATCCTTCTGGCAATGGCCCACAAGCTCATTCCGGTCTCCAACATACCAATGGCTCGATGGCGGTCGTTTTCAGATAGTCGTGGCATTTCAAGCACATGTACTGGGTGTTTTGTCTCAACGGCCTTTTTATACCGAGTATACTGACACAACGCGTACACATTTTCAGGGTCATAGCTGTTGGGAATCGTGTTGCGCATATAACTTTCATTGTTTTCATGTAGTCTGTACACTAACCCGTGGGTTGAATCATGCGCTTTCCATTCCAACAGCCATTCGCTCTCTACCTCATGACAAACATGGGGAAAATCCATTCCCACACTTTTTTTTTCCAGCTTCTCTGCATCAGTATATATAATAGTGGTGCGTTTTAAATGTGCTTTAGTATATAATAAGTATGTACATCAGTTCTACCATCATCCACTCCCTGCTGCATATGGATCTTGGGACTACCTCTGCTTTTGGTTCTGTATGAGAAACCCACATGAAGCAGTCACCAGCACTTGCAATGGTGGTTCATGAAACCATCATTTTATATGCTGAGGTTACCAGCCTCAGATGCCTTGGACATCCATTAGCAATTTTCACATGTTAAATGCAAAATATAGAATTTTAAAATGTACAAATCACCCTAAAATCTCTTTAGGAATGGTGACTCCTGGCTCAGAGAAATAGTTAAGGCAACTTGTTTAAGATGCCTCTTACACTCAGTCTGGGGTAATGCTTTACACTAGGCTCCCACTCTGAATTTGTGTTTCCAATTCCTAGGATTCCAGCTTTCCATGTTAATGTAGGTAGAGTTTTCCTGGGATATAAGTACACAAGATGCTCAAACAAAGTCCGGTCCGATAAATGGAATTCTGATCCTATTCCTTACTCTGGCAAGCTGGTTTTCTTCTTGACCAGGTGAATTTCATCATGCTCTAAATTGGCAAAAATGTCGGATTACATTGCAACTATCATCCCACGCACGTTTTTGTTACTGTCTGACCAGGCTCTAATCATAAGTGCAGTTTATAACATCTAGAATTGCCCAGCCGTTTATATTCAATCATGTGTGCTATGATATCTTTCCTCATGGAATTTTCAGCATGACTCATGCGTTTGTAAATTACAAACGGTCATTTTCCGTATAAGGAGTTGGTCAATTCTCGGTAATGATTACCACTACAACTTCTTACATTATCACAAATAATGTCTTCGTAACAGTTCTGTCTGGAAGCGATTACATTTTCGTCATCTTTAGGTGTGTGTCTACAACATGTCACCACCTGGATAATTTACTGCCCTGTACATTTGCAAACAAACATTCACTGTGTGCCCAGCTGGGTTGTGTTTTCTGCAAGAGAGAAATTAGAAAATCACAAGAGCCATATCAGTGCTAAATAAACTCGCTGGGGCGAACTTCGTGTTAATCCGGTGCGTCCATGTTTGATACACGAGAATTTTACCAGCATGACTGTCTGTTAATATTGTATCACTTGTCTACTCTCTCAGCAGGGATGGTCACATAAACAAACATGATGAATTATTACAGGAAGAAGTATAAACAATGACTCGAAAAAATCAAATATTATTCGAGATAGGAAAATAGAATGTGAAGAGCACAAAATGAATTACGGGATGGCAAAAGAAATGAAAAGTTTCAAGGTCATTCTGTGTCACATGCACATCCTAATATTAATCGTCTCATACGATATGCCAGAAGTTAGAGTAGTCCTATACTTTCCGTCTTTACGAGGATACTATTTGGGATAGCACTAGTCAACACACTACTATAGACCTAAAGATATATTCTTCCTTGACCAAATTTTTTTGTCGCCAGAATATTTGTCCATTCATCTATCCCTGATATTATTTCTCCAGATTACAGATTCCATCTCTTTCAGGTCAACTTTTATACTGTATAATTATTTCGGTAGAATCATAGCCAGATCTTCGTGTTCACATAATTTATATAACCCTGATTAATCTATTTACAGGAACTGCATTGTTGTTGTTGTTGTCGATATCCCATAGCTGCTGAGCATATCTACTCTTGGCAGCCCAATGCCATTCTTAAAAAAGTGCAGGTTTTCTGCAGTTGTTTTAACGTTCCGTATAGTGAGTTGGTGACTGTCAGAGGTGTCTGTAAAAGTTTTTTCCTGGCGTTTGTGAGTGATGGACACTCCATGAGGAGGTGCCTGGTTGTTTCATAGGGATGAGAGCAGTGTCTACACATGGGTAGGTGCTGAGGGTTGATACGGTTTAGATGGCTATTGACTCTGGTGTGTCCTGTTCGGAACTGAAAGATAAGACTTTGATTTCTCCTGCTGAGTCTGTTTATGTTGTCGTTGTCTTTTGGGCAGGTCATTTCATTAAAGACATTTCGGCCAGTCGGCCCGTTCGCCCATCTGTTCAGCCAGATTTCTCTTGTGTTGTTTCTGAGAATCTGTTTGACTGTTCTCATGCTGCAGGGTCTGTCCTTTTGTTGTTTAGAGGCTCCTGTTTTAGCAAGTCTATTAGCTGTCTCATTTCCAGTTAGATCACTGTGTCCAGGGATCCACTGTAGAGTTACACTGATGGAGTAGGCTGTGATCAAGTTATGAACCGCTTTTCCTATAAGAAAAATGTCTTTGTTTTCATATGGAGTCTGTTTAAGTGCTTCCAGAACAGACATGGAGTCACTGAAAATCACTATATCTGATGGCTTTCGTTCCATAAGGTCAAATTGTTGGTGTAGTAATTCAATGGCTGTCTTGATGGCCTCAGCCTCCGCTTCATAATTTGAACAATTCTCACCACAGGAGTCACAGAACTCATAAGAGGATCCATCCAGGTACCATATGCAGACACTATATCCTGCAAAAGAGGTGGTCTTGAAAGCAGAACCATCTGTGTAGGCCTGGATTGCTGACGTTGGGTAGCTGTTTATGGTCTCCAAGGCACACATCTTCAAGACTGTGGGTAGTGTTTCCTTGTTGGCTGTTTTATCTATCACTTGTGTTTTGACAGTTGGTTGATGGAAGTTTTCCCAAGGGGGTGGTCCAAAGTATTTGTTTACCAATTCTCTCTCTTGCTGGAGATGGTGTTTATCATTTTCCTCTTTGGCTATGTCCAGGAGAGATAGTTGTTTCAGTCTTCGTGTTTGTTTCCAAGTGTCAATAAGTACTTTGTTTGGGTGGTCTTTCTCTTGTCTCCTGTATCTCTCTACAGCTTCAGTCAGTGCTCTTTTACGCCTAATATCCAGTGGCTCTATATTGGCATCTATCTCGCATACGGCTGTGGGTGTTGATCTCATCCCTCCACAAATTAACCTGAGAGCTTGGTTCTGCACACGGTCCAGATATTAGATGGTATTAGTACTCACAATGGTCTGGAGGGGGAGGTTATAGTCTATCACTGATCTCACATAGCCGAGATATAGTTGACGAAGTGTTAGTTTATCCGCTCCCCAATTTGTACTAGCTAGCCGTTTGATGAGGTTTAGACGCTTACATGCTTTTTCCCTGAGGTTGTAGATGTGTCCATCTAGTTTCAATTGTCTGTCCAGTTTTACTCCTAGATAGACTGGGTGCTCCTCTTTTGTTAGCGTTTCCCCACTCAGTTTGATGTTGATAGGTCTTTTTGCTATTTTGTGGCTGCGCGAGAAAGTGGTGTATACAGTTTTCTGCATATTGATTTTTAGTTTCCACAGTTCACAATATACTGACATTGTAAGGAGAGCTCTGTTGATCTTGGCTTTTGCCAGAATGGGATATTTATCAGTAGTCCAGATGGCAAGGTCATCGGCAAACAGCGCCTTCGACACATTCAGATGTTTGGCAAGGTCATTAATAAAGATGAGGAAATGGTGCAACTTAAAGGAGAGCCTTTAGGCAGTCCTTCTTCCAGCGTTCTATTCCGTGAAATTGCACCAGCATAGTTGGTGGCTATGGTTCTATTTGTTAGGAAGGCCTGTATCCATCTAATCATTTTCCCTCCTATTCCCATTCTTCTCATCTTTAGCAAAAGTCCCTTTCTCCAAACTCTGTCGTAGGCTTGCTCAAGGTCGATGAACACAGCTATTGTGCTACAGGAACTGCATTCTTCTTGTCCAACTTTTCCAGACCCAAATTATTATTTTTTTTCCATTATCCCTGCTAATCTTTCTCCAATTTATAAACTCCATCTCTTTCAGGACAACATTTATACGATACAATTATTACAATAGAATCTTGGTGTTTGCAGAATAAATATAATTCTGATTAATTAAATTCCAGGAACTGGCACCCCTGTTGGAGACGTCATTGAAGTCAATGCCCTGGGAAAGTTTTTTCAGAAAAGCAAAGCTGAACGGCATCGATATATCGGCTCTGTCAAAACAAACATTGGACATCTTGAATCTGCTGCCGGTGTGGCAGGTCTGATTAAAGTGCTTTTAATGATAAGACATTCTAAAATTGTACCACATCTGAACTTTGAAAGACCAAATCCAAATATCGATTTCAAAGGCATGAACTTAAGTGTCCCCACTGATCTAATTGACTGGCCAAACAAGAACAAAGTAGCATGCTTGAGCTCTTATGGGTTTGGTGGCACTAACTGCCACGCAATCATTGAAAGTCACGAAGATTATATGACTAAAGGTTCTTTGTGCCAATCAGAAGTGAATTCAGAGTGTATCGTCTGCTTTTCCGGAATGAATCTGGAGTCGCTTAAAGGTAGCATGAAAAATTTTCTTCGCTTTCCAGGTGTGAACTCCATAAATATGCAAGACCTAGCCTTCACTTCCACCATACATCGCGATCACTTTCCGGTGAGGCAAGCTTTCGTGGCAGACACTACAGATAGTCTATTGACTCAGATATCAGACCAGCTGGAGAACCTTCAGCATAATCAAACAGACACAAAAGAACCGAACATTGTGTTTGTATTTAGTGGAATGGGAACACCTTGGGCTGGCATGGGTGTAGATTTGATGACCAACAGTAGAGTATTCAGAAACACAATTAGGGACATCGACAACTACCTCATCGAGTTTGTGCCTTGGTCAGTAGAAGGCCGTTTAAGTACAGAGACGGATATGAACGACCAACTGTTTTGGCCAATAGCAATATTTTCCTGCCAGATTGCACTAGCTAATCTCTGGAAGAGTCTTGGAGTTTTTCCAGCATTTGTTGTTGGCTACTCGGTAGGGGAAGTAGCTGCTGCTCATATTTCTGGTTATTTATCATTGTCAGATGCCGTCAAGGTCATCTATCACCGGACAAACGTTCTAGCAGAGATGGTTGGTGTGGGAAAGATGATTATTTTTAAAGGTGTCGACATAGCTAAAGTGGAACGGGTAGTTGAGAAATGGTCGGACACTGCAAACATTTCTGCAAAAATCAGTCCAAAGACGTGTGCAGTCAGTGGAGACATGAAGACTATCAGCATGATAGAGAATGAAATGAGAAATCTGGCGGAAACTGAAAGCATTAATTTAGACGTCATTGACCTCAACCTGCCACTAGCATACCACAGCCACTGTGTAGAAAAGGGCAAGGAAAAACTCAGGCAAGTCCTGAACAGAATAGTCTCTTGTTCACATGGTGAAGGTAACGTTGTCATGATCTCTACAGTAACAGGTGAAAAAGTGATAGGTCCTCTGAACACTGAATACTGGATGAACAATATGCGAGAACCAGTGCTGTTTCTGGATGCGATGAGAAAAACTGTTGAAAAAGATGGGAACAATGTGTATATGGAAGTTGGTCCGAAGCCGCTGATGTCGGCTCATGCAAAAGACATATTTCCAGAGGAAAATGTGAAAGTTGTTGTTTCTATGCGCTCACAAGGCAGGTGGACTGTGTTTCTGAAAGCGGTAACCAGTGTATACAAACATGGGTGCCGAGTGATATGGGCTGGTCTTCCTGTGACAGGACAAAGTATCACTCCAGTTCCTCACTACAGTTTCAGCCCAAGAAGAATTCTACAGAGTTCAGAAACTTCGTCGATGATTATGGCTGGGCTAAACTTCTTAAGAAAAGAGCACCCGTTTGTCTTCAGAGTTGAATCAACAAGCCAGTACAGAATTTTCTTGTCTGTTCCAACTTTTAAATCTGTCTTTGATCACAATGTTTCTGGTAACCTAGTTATCCCAGGTGCCCTGTATGCTGAATGTGGCTTCGCCTTAAGCAAGCAAATCCACTTAAGAAAAGCTCCACTGTATTCTGTTTCAGCTACTTTTGAGCAGCCATGTCTTTTTTCAGAGAAAGAACCAGTCATATTTGACCTGGTGATGAATAAAGAACTCACAGGTGATTCTGTCAATCATTTTGACAGCTACAGTATTGCTATTTGTCAGAAACGCACACTGTTTGCAACAGTTCATCTTCATCCTCATTATGCGACAAATGACAGAGCTACAATAAATATACCAGAGGTTTTCGACCGGTGTCAACAAAATCTAGAGAGACAGAAAATATATCAAAAGCTAGCAGAGTTTGGATTCAACTATGGACCTTGTTACAAGCTTTTGAAAGGCGCTAGAAAAAACGCCAACGAATGCATAACCAACTTGAGTATCCCTGAAGACATGTCTCATGAAATATCTGGAACAACTGTACATCCATCTATTCTTGATGCCATGATTCAAACATATGTCATACTGACAGATGACGGAGAGAAGAAAGAAGTACTTCCCATCTCAATAGGAAACGTGACGTCATTCAGACCTACTGAAGACAAAATGTACATCTATACAAATGTCAAAAATTCTAATGGAAATATAATTGTGTTTGACGGCATACTAACAACACTGGATGGAGAAATCATTGTAGCTATGGATAGTCTGACGCTCCAGTTTCTTTCTTCAAAGGCTGAGTCTGCCACCAAAAGAAACAGCACAGAGAACCAATCCATCTGCACTTGGGTATTGAAAGAATCAAACTACCCCATCAGTGAAATGTTAGATCCACGCGTGCTCTACATTAGCCATGAAGCTGTTCCCTCAGAAATGATTGGTATTGAATACACCACCAATCAAGATTGCAGTGAGGCTTTTACAGCACAGTTGGAAATCATGAAAAGAAGCAACATTTTGGATCATATCAGCTACATTGTGTTCAACGCTAGCGTAGCGTTTGACGACTATGAAGATGCAGCCAACATTCAACCCAAAATTGTTAACCTGTGCATGGTTCTGAAAAGTGTTTTCTGTTATCCTCTGAAAATTCCTGTTTACGTGTTTACCAGATGGGCAGTTGCTGCCGAAAAATCACTAGCAGATGGACAGAAAATTAATCCTTCAATGACAACTGTCTGGGGAATGAGCAGAAGCGCTATTATAGAACAAAGTGCAGACATTGCTGTCTTTGACCTTCATTTACCACCCTCGCAGTGTACGCTTGAACGGATGACTTCAGTGTCTGACTTTATTTATAGAAATGGTGAGTTAAAACGCTACACAGAGTGGATGGTGACAGCTGATTCTTTATTTATAAACCAGATCATTCAGCTCAACAGAAGCATATCTGCTCCCGCTTTCAGGCACTTATCTGCCGACGGACATAAAAATGTGATTCAAGTGTGTAATGGAGCAGTTGGTTCACCGGATACATTTAATGTATATGATGAAAGTACAAAGTGTGATGACAATAAAGATAACTTGGTGATCACTGTTTCTGAGACAGCCCTTCAACATCCAAAGCTGTTCCACCTGTCGATACCTTATAATAGTCTTGAAACAAACAGGACATACCTGGGCACTGGTGAAGTTGTCTTTGCTTTGGAGACACTGGGTAAACGAGAAAAGGGTGCTTTACAAGACAGCCAATGTGAAATCGTTTCATGCTATCCATGTCCAATAGGAAACAAGGTCTCAGTACCAGCTTGTGCCACTGTTCCTGGTAACATGTTTGATGATTACGCACCTGGTGACCTCACAAGACATGTGACGCTGATGTCCCTATGTAATCACATTAATAGTAAATCTTTTACAGTTTTGACATCTTCGTCAGCCATGAGACTAGGTGAGATCCTGATTAATATGCTAAGATTCAAAGAAAACTCATCACAAACAGAAAGCATACATGTGGTAACTACCGAGGGTCTGTTGGCGGGTAAATGTTTGAATGGCACCGTTGTGTCTCTTGTTCTATTGGACAGCTCACTGACATCCCTGATAGTAAAACATTGGTCAAATGCTGAATGTTTGGTTACAGTAGCAGCTTTAATAAACCAGTGTGCAAAATCCCTCATTACTTACCACCTGCCACATGTCAGTGTCATAGCACCAGACTCTTCTGATTTCTTTCAGCCAATGAATATCTTGCAGGTAGTTCCAAAGGTAAAAGAATGGATGGCTCACAACAGGGCCTTTGTCTCGCAATGTCTGGATGCAGAAAGAAAATGTTCCGGACCATTTTCAAATGTAACAGCTGATCTAAATGAGTTGTTAAAAGTGAAATCTGTCAAGGGTGATTGGACAGTTGTTAGAGTTGATCAGGCGTCACTGTTTAAGAAGAATGCTGTGTATGTTGTTGTTGGTGGTCTAACTGGTCTTGGCTGGATTTTTGTAAAATATCTGTCTTCAACAGGAGCAGGTAACATTGCAATTTTAAACAGAAGGACACCAACAGAAGAGAACAGAAGAGAGATTGCAGATTTGTGTAAATCTGGAAACTGCAGCATAAAGTGTTTCCAGTCCGATGTGTGTGACATAGAATCCCTCACAAATTTCTTTACTAGTATAAAGACTGAATTTCCTTGCAAACTTTTGAAGGGAATCTTTTTTGGAGCAGTTGCCCAAGGAGATGCGGTTCTGAGCAACGTGACTTATGAAGGGCTGGTACACGTAATGTCTCCAAAAGTTACAGGCGCATGGAACATGCACATACTGACAAAAGATTACAACCTTGATTACTTCGTCTTACTCTCCTCTGTAACATCAGTGATTGGAAACTTTGGTCAGACCAGTTACGGAGCAGCTAATGCTTTCTTGGATGGTTTGGCTAGTTACCGAAGGCACAAGAAACTACCTGGTCAGAGTATCAATTGGGGACCTCTGACCGTTGGCATAATGATGAAAAACGAAAAGGCGAAACAAAGCCTGACCCAAAGAGGAATGCACTTCTTAAATGAAGAAGATATCGTGTCATTGATTACTCCTATACTTCTCCAGGATCTAGAACAGATTATCGCGTGCAGTTTTGATACCGACATTTGGTGGAGAAACCCACTAGTTACCATGGCCGGTTCAGCATCATACGAGTTTCCTATCAAAGATGACCTTAGGAGAGCTTTGCAGAAAGCTCCAACGCTAGCACCAGAGGAAAGAGTTGATGTTTATACAAGTTACCTCATTGTTTTGACAGCTCAGGTACTTGGGATCAATGAGTCGTTGATCAAACCAGATTCAGAGTTACAGAGCTTGGGAATGGATTCACTATTGGCAATGACAATAAGAAATGAAATTTTCAAAATAACGCAGTGTCGTCTGCCTGCTGTTGTTGTCAAAGACCTAACAATGATAATTTTTTTTATTTAAGCAAGGGAATTTTATGACCCTAGCAGGATTTACAGATGCTGTATAATTCAAATATATTTTCCAAACACTGGTGTATTGATGGAATTAAGTCTATAATCATATCAGTATTTTCTTTAATCTTACAAGTTTAGCATCCTTATGGCGAGGTGCGCCCTGTTCAACCAGACACAAGGGGCCATTGGTTATATTATGGCTCATGTCAAAGTATAAAACTGTATCATCGTCAAATTCCTTTTTGTTTCTTAAAGAGGATGGAGCCACCATTTTAGCTGATCTCTTCGCAGGAAGCCTGGCCACATGCTGTTACAGCAATGGTGTCTGTAGCAACTTGTATTACATAATACAAGCCTAATGCAAAACCACAAATCTGTCACCTTGTACGACATGTCTGAGACAAATGTAGTTCTATTCTTTCTTGGTCTCACCGTTATCCTCGGGACTTACACAGGGAGGGGGAGGGGGGGAGAGACAGTATGGTCTAGTTTATTACACTCAGTACCCTCGTGACTTACACAGGGGGGGATAAGACTGTATTCTCTTCTTTGATCCATAACCACCAACCGTCAAAGCAGTCAGCGGCCATCACGCCTGGTGGCGTCTTGTAGGGCAGCAACAAATTGATTCCACTTTGCTCGGTCGGCAGCCATCCTTCGTACAGTACCCCAACTGTGGTTCATTCTTTGCATCTCAGCTTCCACAGTTCTCCGCCAAGTTGTTTTTGGTCGGCCTCTCTTTCACTTTCCCTCGGGGGTCCATAGCATAGCTGTTCTTGTGATGGTATCAGGGTCCCTTCTGAGGACGTGCCAACCCAACTCCAGCGTCTGCCAGCTATGATGGTGTGCATGTCCTCCTGGTTACTCCGAATAAGTAGTTCTTGGTTGCTGATGGTGTTTGGCCAAAAGATTCGGAGAATTTTCCTTAGGCAGATTGTGTGGAAGGAGGACAGTTTCGACATTTCCTTCTCTGCTACTCTCCAACATTCCGCACCATAGAGAAGCACAGAAAGTACACAGCTCTCATACAGTCTTAATTTGGTGTTTGTGCTGTACTGGGAAGACTTCCAAATGTTGTTGAGAACAGCAAAGGCTGTTCTCGCTTTATTCATTCTGTTGTTAATGTCCTTGCTTGTTCCGACGTCAGGTGTTACCTTGCTTCCTAGGTAAGTAAATGTGTTTGTTCTAACTTCTGATTCCTTATTGTTATTGGCTCAGGATTGCCCACATTTAGTGTCATGACCTCTGTCTTCTTCAAATTGATGTTCAGGCCAACCTGCTGGCCATACTTATTCAGTCTATTGGTTTTGTCTTGAATGTGTTGATGTGAATGCGCGAGTAGTGCAATGTCATCTGCATATTCCAAATCTTCCAGTGTAGAAAACGTTGTCCATCTAATTCCTCTTGGACTGCCCTCTGTTGTCTGGCGCATCACCCAATCTGTGACTGTCAAAAATAATGTTGTTGATAAGGGGCATCCCTGTCGTACTCCTGTTTTCACTTCGAAAGTTACATTACTCGACCCAACACTGCACGTAAAGTTAGAATAGAGGCTTTTTATAATGGAAACAATGCGGCTGGGAATTCCATAAGCCCTCAGAATTTTCCATAGGCTGTCCCTGTGTATGCTGTCGAAAGCCTTTTCAAAATCAACAAAGTAAATGTACAGCTGTCTCTGCCATTCTGAGCACTGCTCTATAATGTTCCTGAGGGCAAATATATGATCTGCACATCTTCTGTTCTTTCTGAAGCCCGCTTGTTCTTTCCTCAGTTTATGGTCAACTGCTTTTGAAATTCTCTGGATGATTATCCTGCCTAGTATTTTGCTGGGAACTGAGAGTAGGGTAATTCCTCTCCAGTTGTTGCAGTCTGCAAGGTCGACCTTCTTGGGCAATTTGACAATTATTCCTTTACTCCACTCTGTTGGTGTTGTCTCAGTTTCCCAGACTTGTGCAAATAGTGGTTCTAATAGTTCTGCTGCTCCTTTGATAGCTGTGATAATTTCTTCTTTTCGTGGAATGCCTGTATGTACTGTTCACTATATATTGCCTTTAACCTGGGAGACTTAGCTTCTGTTTTCTTCCTTTTCATTTCCTTTCTCTTCGCTATGGTGTTTAGCGTTTCTGGTGTTATCCAGTCTTGGCTCTTTCTTTCCTGGAATCCCAAGCATGACTTGCTGCTTTCTTTGTACTTGTATATTGTTGAGATGGTGTTGAATTTCTGGTCAACATCGTCGGTCTCTGTTCTTTCCTGGCTTTTGGTAATCAGATATCGTCTCTTTACGTCGACCATGAACGCTTTTCTGGTGAGGAGGTCCTTAAGTATGGTCTAGTTTATTATACAATCGTCTGGTCCATGACACCATCAAAAGTCTTATCGCCAACAAGTCCTTACCTTCTAGCGCTTCTCATCTCCGTATTGACAATAGTGGTCTGGGTAAGCCTGTGTTTTATATGCTTCCCAAAATTCATAAACCCTCCAACCCTGGGAGACCCATTGTCTCTGCGTGTGCCTGCCCTACCGAACGTATATCAGACTTCCTCGACGGCATCTTCCAGCCTATTGTAGAGCAGCTTCCTTCCTTCTTAAAGGACACAAACCATGCTCTTACTACTTTTTCCTCTATTCAGCTTTCTCCAGACCTCACCTACCGTTTATTTCTGTTAGATTTTGCTCACTTTACACTTCCATTCCTCACTCTGATGGTCTCCGAGCTCTCCGGTTTTTCCTGGACCAGCGCACGCACCCCTCTATCGCTACAGAGACTCTCCTGCGCCTTGCAGAACTGGTCCTTCGACTCAATTCCTTTGAGTTCAATGGACAGTTCTTTGACCAAATAAGTGGAGTTGCCATGGGCACCAAGATGGGTCCCAGTTATGCCTGCCTCTTCATGGGCTACCTGGAGTATCAGGTGTGGCAGCAGTATCCTGGACCTTTTCCATTGATGTATCATAGATACATCGATGATGGCATAGGTCTCACCGATATGCCAGAGGTTGACCTATCTAGGTTCATTAATTTCATTAACAACTTCCACCCTGCGATCCAATTCACCTCTCACATCTCCACTGTCTCTGTTAATTTCCTTGACATTGTTGTCACTATCACTCCGCCCCACCTCACCACTTCGGTGTACTACAAACCCACCGATGCACACAGTTACCTCCTTTATACTTCCTCTCATCCTCCGGCTTGTCGGGACTCCTTGCCTTTCTCACAAACTTCTCCGCCTCCGTCGGTTATGCCAAGATGATGACAACTTTCTGTGCCGAGCACAAGAAATGTTGGACTTCTTCCGTAACAGACAGTATCCAGAAGATGTTCTTACCTCTGCCTTAGAACGTGTTCTCCCTATCTCACGCGTAGAGGCCCTCAAACCCCGCCAAACAACCTCCTCTGATAGAGTCAAGTTAATAATGACCTATCACCCTCACAGCACTGCTGTCAAAAGGATCCTGTTTCGCCACCTACCTCTCCTCCAAGCTGACCCAGTGGCGCGGGAAGCATTTAGTGAGCCACCCTTGCTGGCATATAGACGGGACAAAAATTTGAGGGACCTCCTAGTCCACAGCCGTCTGAAAACCGTCAACGATGGCCACTTTGGAACCAAGCCATGTAACCGTACACGATGTAAGACATGTCAGTATGTAATCGAAACACGTTCAGTCTCGTTCCCTAACGCCAAGTTCACCATCACCCATGGCTTCACATGTGAGTCACGCAACGTCATTTATGCTATTATATGCAAACGTTGCACCATTACGTACATCGGCCAAACGGGCACACGACTGGGCGACCGATTCTGCAGACACCTCTATGACATCTCTCAGTTTAATTCCACACCTGTGGCCAACTACTTCAATGGCCCTGACCACCACGGTGCCACTGACATCCAGGTGACAGCCATCAGATACTGTTCCTCGGACGCCAACAGTCGGTTTCGCCAGGAACAACGCCTCATCCATCTTATGGGTTGCCTCAAACCACATGGTTTGAATACTGATAAAGTTGTTATTTTATTCCCGTTAATGATATCCACCAAAAGGATAAATATAAGTGGATGGAAGCAGACATCATCATCATCAGTTGATAAGATCTCTATGGTGTTGTTTGCTCCACTGTAGTGTATGGAATGTCAACTTGACCTACGCAGTGGTGTGTAGACATGGATTGAGTGTATAATGTGCGAATGATAATAAGGGTTCGTGGTGTTGACAAATGTTCTTTTCTCACACTCATGTATGGCTGGAAGTCATCGACACCAACGACTGTGTACCTTTACTAAAGTTTAATTGGACGTACACACTCGACAGCACAGATAGTGACAAATCACAGGTTGGCATAATACATCATGGTACAGTGGATAACTGGTCTTGCAATGTTATGTTACATGGGCACTCATGTAGAATAATATTATAATGGACTGTCAGTAGCCAAGCACCCAGTCTTGCCCATATATATATATCAACTGAGTTTACTGACAAAGCACGTCAGATTATAAACAATATCCAAGATGGCTTCTACCTAATCTCGTCTGGCGAAGATTCTTTAACATAAGGTTCAGCACAGTTTTTTCATATAATAATATTGAACCGCTAGCAATGGGTTCTCATGTGTAGCAGTGATCTCTGGACTAAACAAGCGATAATACGGGCATCCCTTTTCTCTTCTTGAAAGTCACTACATGTTTGGTTCCAAGATGGCTTCACTCGTGAGCTGTCACTCACGTTTGGATACAGATAATGAATCTGTCCTAAAGTTAGTCATTCATAAAACATTTCATTGCTCTGTAGATTTGATCATGAACAATTGACTGCAATCTACAGGATATAGTGCTGCTAGGAATCGAAGTCGTTTTCATCGAGTCAAATATATTCTCTTAGACATTCAAATCGTACCTATCGAAAATGGTGGCTTCGTACGAGAGTTCATAAGAGTGTCTATTATTACCTTGGTATCAGAAATATGATTCTGCCATTCCTTGGCAATACGAATAAACACTGGGGTAAAGCATACACGATAGGTCTAGACGACTATCACTTTCCCCACAAATACTGAGATCACTTTTTCCCCGGCGACAAGCCGACATAGAAGACACAGTCCCTATCAGGACGAAGCCAAATCACACCACACTCTAGCGACACATCCGCCGAATAGCCTTTGACCTCTCTAGAGACAACAGAACATATAGTTCGACTTAGATATGTAAAGATATACAGATATAAGACAGACTCGTCCTACTCAGACAAACAATACACATAAATTCAGGCCATAGATATTCTGAAGCAAGAACAATCTATTACTACCCAAACAAAGAATAAATCGCAGAAAACTGGATTTATCCGCGGAGTTCGATCGAAAGAGCCGACACAACTTCCAAGGGAAGTAACTCAATAATGACTTTTCCTTAAGCACTATTTTGTTTACAAAATATTTGCGAACATAACAAGTATACCAATGTATAATATTGTAAGATATCAAAGACTGCACGTTACAGTCTTACCACACCTCCCGGGAAAAAAAAAAAACATTTTTTTTTTGTGTGAAATACATCTAGGAGCAACGTACAATAGGCTCACAACGCATGAATAATGTGCAGATGAAAATATCAGGAATACCTATAACGCCTAATATGAGGCTAAGTCGACTTATGGAGCGACTGGTGAGAATGTGTCTCATAAACTGAGAGAAATTATTTCTCTACAAGTATATTTTTCCAGGAAGGTGTCATCAAAGTATAATACAATTCTGGCAATTACACAATGCCTAAAAAATTCATATCATCATTTCGTATTAGATATCTTAAATTTATGATTTATGAAGAAACAATCATCAAAGCACAGCGGTGAATAAACATCAATGAACCGCTATGTAGTGATACAATCATTATATTATTAAATTACAAATGTGTATCTATCATGATATAGAAAAGGAACTACTATAGAACTAGACATATCAAGAAGTCTAAGCCCTAATAGTTATGTGGAATCATGTGGGCATCTTGACAGAATGTCTGCCATCACATTATCTGATCCACGAATAGCTCGCACAGAGAAATGAAAAGGTTGAAGAGCAATTGCATATCGAGTAGACCTCGAGCTCTTCAAATTCTTACTCTGTATAGCAGTAAGAGCTTTTTGGTCGGTTTCTACTATGAAATGTGCGCCTAGAAGGAATCTCTGTAGTTTGAGGATCGACCAAACCATAGCTAATAGCTCACGGTCTAAAACCGAATAATTCCTTTCTGCCGCATTAAGTTTTCTGGAAATATACATTACAGGATGCAGAGTTCCAGAGTACTCTTGCATTAGTGCCGCTCCAATCCCAGTGGATGAAGCGTCACTACGAAGAACGAATGTCTTATCTTTAGTGGGTAGCACTAAAATAGGTGGTGTTGAAAACAGTGTTTTAATCTTATCCAGAGAGCATTGGCATTCCTGAGACCAGTGGACCACATTAGGCGAACCTTTCTTTAGAAGTGTTGAGAGAGGTGCCATGATAGAGGATAGATTCTGAATGAATCTGCCATAAAATTGAATAAGACCTAACAGACTTCTCACCTGTTTTTTAGTCTTAGGGATTGAGATGTTAAGTATCTTACTAGTATTATGGTCCTCTGTCTTTAGGAAACCATGACCAACTCGGTGGCCTAGGAAAGAAATTTCGCTAAAACCAATATAGGCTTTAGAGGGTTTCGCTGTCAGGTTGTGCTCACGCAAAGTAGACAGCAATTCATCTAACCCTGAATAGTGATCTTCCCAAGTATCGCTGAAAAGACAGATGTCGTCTAGATATGCAATGACATCTGACCGATAAGATAGGATTCGGCGCATCATGCGTACGAATGTAGCTGGTGCGTTCATAAGACCGAAAGGCATAAAATTCCATTGGAACAAACCTCTAGGTGTTGAAAAAGCCGTGAGAGGTTTGGCGCGTTCAGATAAAGGAACTTGCCAATATCCTTTAGACAAATCAAGTTTAGTGAAAAAATGAGATTTGGAGAGTCGAGTAAGTAGCTCTTCCAGTAAAGGCATAGGTTCGGCATCGAACTTCGTTACTTGATTCAATTTTCGATAGTCAACGCAAAGACGTATGTTATTGTCTTTTTTACGCACAATAACCATCGGCGAAGAATATGCAGAGGTGGATGGTTCGATTATTTTCAAATCTATCATCTCATCCAACTTTTTCTCGACCTGTGCTTGAAAATGTATAGGTATAGGATAAGGTCTAACTCTAATAGGAGTATGGTCAGTTAGAACAATGTCATGTTCAATGACATGCGTTTGTCCAGGGATGTCAGTGAGTACATCCTGAAATGTTTGCAACATAGTTGAAACTTGTCGCTGTTCTCCTAGAGACAAATCAGGAGAGACAGTAACGTTCTTCCATGATTCACTAGAATGAAGTGGGATCATTGGAAGAGGAAGATTTACATCTGAAAAAACTTGTTTCCTCATCCTGTATCACGGACAGTGATGAGTAATGACCATGTTGTACAGGAGAATTGTCCGTTGCTTGGAAAATGGGTTGCAAATAATCCGGACGTTCATGGAATTCAGTAAGCATATTGATGTGGAAGGTTTTATGCTTCCCATCAATATTGACAATATAGTCGACATCGGAAATTTTCGATATTATATCGTACGGACCTTTCCAAGAAATAAGTAATCTGTTTTCCCTACAAGGTAGTAATACAAATGCTTTGTCACCAGGACAAAGTTGTCGTAAGCATCTCTTCTTATTGGCAAATTGCCTTGCCTTCTGTTTCGCAAATTCAGAAGAAGAAGTTGCTAATTTGCATGCTTCGATAATCTTTTGTCTCAACGCGATGACATATTCGTAGGATGACTTTGTGTCATCGTCAATATTGTCAGATGTAATGAGATCGTGAAGCAACGACATAGGGCCACGCGGACGCGCGCCAAAGACGAGTTCAAAGGGAGAAAATCCTGTATGTTCATTGGGTACCTCTCTGTAAGCGAAGAGGGCCGCAGGTAAAACTCTGTCCCAGTCTTGAGGATGATCCTCAGTTATCTTCCCCAGTAAGTTTTTAAGTGTTCTATTAAGGCGTTCGACCATACCATTAGACATTGGATGGTAGATACTACTTAAAGATCTATCTATCTGCAGAGTAGACATTACTTGAGACATGGTATCTGATATTAGTTGGGTGCCATGATCTGACAATATCTCTCCGGGGAACCCCAGACGAGAAAATATAAGCCAAAGAGCATCTGCAATATCAGCAGTAGTAATGCTCTTCAGAGGAATAGCCTCTGGCCAACGTGTGCACATATCAACACACGTCAAGATAAACTGATGTCCTCTGGCAGACTTGATCTTAAATGGACCAATAATGTCTATGGCCATTTTTTGAAACGGCCGAATAGGAATGTCCGCCGCCTGAATGGGTGCAGCATGCCGTGGACCTTTGGATTTAACTTCCTGACATACTTTACAAGATCGACAATAAATCCGTATGTCCTTGTTTACCAATGGCCAAAAGAAAGCCGCAAGGACTCTTGACTTAGTACGGGAAAAACCCATGTGTCCAGCACACTGAGAGTCGTGAGCGTGCTGCAAAATTTTAACTCTCAAATTCTTGGGAACCAGGATTTGAGAATGACTTGACGTAATGGAGTCTTGAACCATATGTACAAGTACGCCATTCTTCTTTGTAATCCACGATTTACGACTTGTGTCTTTATTCGGATCACCTTTAGTTGCAAGAATGAAGAATTTCTTCAGAGTGGGATCATCTTCTTGCTGTTTTATAAACGAGTCACGAGAAATTACCAAGGGATTATCTTGGTTATGCACTTCATTATCTTCAGTAGATGAAGTTTGAGGCATATTAAGAGCCTGAGCTCTAGTGACTACAGCGTTAGCAATCTGCATGTTTTGCCTTTCCCACGTGGAAATTCGTTGCGGAGTGCATTCTTTGACTCCATGAATGCGACCGATGATGAGGTCAGCGATCGGATTCGGAAGAAGACATGCGTGTACATCTCCTGTAAAGAAAGGAGTAGCAATCCTAATGATAGCAGTAGAGTATTTCTCTAATGTGCTGCCAAATGTTACACATTTGACTACTTGTCCAGTGGCACGGGAAGGATCTACGAGTGACTGCCTAACACCAATTGTGGTGCATCCAGAATCAAATAGCACAGAGACTGGATTGTTATTCACTAAACCCTTATGTAAGACAAGAGAACCTCTTCCATCATGCGCGACTGATGCCGGAAGAGCAGGAAGAGGATGGCCACAGCTTAAAGTAGACACTGTGGTTGGCTCAAATAACGTTTTGCATTGGGGGCACTGAGATGCTCTCCCAAAATCAAAAGCGGCACATGCCATATTACTAGCATCATTATTATCTTTACTCTGTTTATAGGCTTCATGGGACTCTTGTTGTACCGAGTTTGCCTGAAAATGTGGTTTATGTCTTTTGTTTTGAGATCTACCTCGGTTATTATCACCTCTGTAGTTATTGTTACCTCTATTGTAACCCCTATTTGGGTTTGAGTCATAGTTCCCTTGGTTACCATTATCATATTCATTATAATGAGTATCTCTGTAATTATGATCTTGTTGACTCCAAGACGGATAACCCTGATAGTTTCTATAATTACTTCCTCTACGGAAATTCCTATAATTATGACCACCCCTGTGTCGAGAGCTATCAGCTCGTCTCCAGTTCTTTGAAGAAGAACCCTGAAATGATTGGTTACCTTGGTTTTGATAACTATTATGGTTACCTTTTTTATCAAATCTGTTTTGAGGTCCCTGAAATCTGTGTGAATAATTGGGATTGTATGGTGTTGCTGAAGCAACTGGCATACTCTCCTTAATCTTAGTGTTGCCAAAAGTCACGTCGGGGTGTGCAGTGACATATTGGGAACAATATTCTTCCATTTCTTTTAGAGATTTGGGTTTACGCTCATGTATAAATTCAAGGAAAGGTTTGTTCACACATGACATAATCTTATCTCTGAGCAACAAATCCATAAGTCCTTCATACGTTTTTTCTGTTTTGGAAAGCTCAATCCAACGATCAACTGTGAGACGTGCCTTTGCAGTGAATTCTGAGAATTCTACACCCGTCTCAGGCACCATCGTTTTAAATAAAAGGCGATAGCCTTCCTCACTTAGCTGATATTTTTTTTATCAAAGCCGCCCTAATGACATCATAATTATCCTTATCTGCTTCTCCTACAAGGCATAATCTAGTCAAAGATTCACCTTTCAAGTTTTCTGATAATTGATTAGCGTATTGTGATTTATCCACATTATGTGTACGACAAGAACGTTCAAATCTATCCAGCCAGAATGTAATATCGTCACTGGACTGATTGAACGGTGGAACCTTAACCTTGTAAGTAGAAGGTTTACCATTACCACTAGATGCCTGATTAACATTACTCATACTTGTCAATCTCAATTTCTCCAACTCAAATTCATGTTCTCTTATTGCTTTTTTCTCTTCAGCATCTAATCTTTTTTGTTCAGCCTCCCTGTCTAATCTTTTTTGTTCAGCTTCCCTGTCTAATTTTTTTTGTTCAGCTTCCCTGTCTAATCTTTTTTGTTCAGCTTCACTGTCTAATCTTTTTTGTTCAGCTTCCCTGTCTAATCTTTTTTGTTCAGCTTCACTGTCTAATCTTTTTTGTTCAGCCGCAGCTTCTCTTTCTAATTTTTTTTGTTCAGCTTCAAATCTCCTTTCCTCCACCTGCATCTGCAATTTCTTTTGTTCAGCAGCAGCCTCAGCTTCTCTTTCTAATCTTTTCTCTTCCGCCATAGCTTTTCTTTCTTCTGCAGCTAATGCTTTGTCATATTGAGCAACAGCCCATTGTTCTAATTGTTGACCAGTCTTATCAAGGGCTTTCCCTTGTGTAATGAAGTATTCTAATGTAGACATGATGTCTAACAATAATACTAATCACCTGAACCAATAATAATACCACAAGTTCTCAATGACTTGATTAATCAGTATACTATCCCAATATCTGTGGGTCACAAGCCTTTAATAAGGTCTTGTATAATAGTAATAATAATCAGGTACTGGTTTATACCATAATCCAAGTGCAGTGCACAGGCAATTGTGTCTTATGAAATATACCTATATAAAACATATGTCAACCAACAGAATACATAAAGTACAAATAGGACTGACAATACAAGAACGTTTGCAGAAATCAAAATAAATCAAATAGGGAAATCAATGAAAATAATCACTGAATCTGCAAAGAATAACAACACAAATGACGTCACAATATATGAATATAAATTGTGAATAGAACTGAAAGATAGAAAAGGTTAGACCAACAAATTACAAACAAATCAAAACAAAACTAAAGAACAAAGAAATATTACAAAAATAACAATAATTACAGACTTCACAGCTAACACAAAAGCAACAGTTGTCGCAGCAAATTTTCAATCAAGAAAATTGCACCTATAGAAAACGCCCACAACGGACCCTCTATGACGTGGGATATTCTGTTGTGAGGACGCCGCCCAACCTTAAACACAACCCGCTGACATAGAAACTAACATACTATACAAACAAATAACATGTAAACATAAATATATATAAATTATGTGTATGATAGTATGTGTTGCAAAATAGGCTCAGTTTTACAGTAATGGCAAAGTTATTTTTATGAAAATAAACAAACTGCCACTTTATTCAATTAAACATTCTGGCCTTAAATATTAAAGTTCATATACAGAAAACAAGAAGATCCATCGATGAAAATAGGACTTCTTAGTTCACTCATACTGTCTTCCTGTTAATATTACAAGAATTGATCCAACTGTTCCGTGAAACTCTGTAATGTCTAATGTAAAAATGTCAACAACGCTGACCTACATACTGCATTCACTTGACAGGTCACGTGACGAAGTGTTGACAAATAGCAAACCAATACTGCAAGTGTGTCGTATCAGCCACAGGAAACGGTCTGGTATCGGTACTCTGTTGACTTCTGAACTTCTGCGAGGTCAAACCCAGAAAGCTGGTCCACCAGTTGATAAAGTTGTTATTTTATTCCCGTTAATGATATCCACCAAAAGGATAAATATAAGTGGATGGAAGCAGACATCATCATCATCAGTTGATAAGATCTCTATGGTGTTGTTTGCTCCACTGTAGTGTATGGAATGTCAACTTGACCTACGCAGTGGTGTGTAGACATGGATTGAGTGTATAATGTGCGAATGATAATAAGGGTTCGTGGTGTTGACAAATGTTCTTTTCTCACACTCATGTATGGCTGGAAGTCATCGACACCAGCGACTGTGTACCTTTACTAAAGTTTAATTGGACGTACACACTCGACAGCACAGATAGTGACAAATCACAGGTTGGCATAATACATCATGGTACAGTGGATAACTGGTCTTGCAATGTTATGTTACATGGGCACTCATGTAGAATAATATTATAATGGACTGTCAGTAGCCAAGCACCCAGTCTTGCCCATATATATATATATCAACTGAGTTTACTGACAAAGCACGTCAGATTATAAACAATATCAAAGATGGCTTCTACCTAATCTCGTCTGGCGAAGATTCTTTAACATAAGGTTCAGCACAGTTTTTTCATATAATAATATTGAACCGCTAGCAATGGGTTCTCATGTGTAGCAGTGATCTCTGGACTAAACAAGCGATAATACGGGCATCCCTTTTCTCTTCTTGAAAGTCACTACATGTTTGGTTCCAAGATGGCTTCACTCGTGAGCTGTCACTCACGTTTGGATACAGATAATGAATCTGTCCTAAAGTTAGTCATTCATAAAACATTTCATTGCTCTGTAGATTTGATCATGAACAATTGACTGCAATCTACAGGATATAGTGCTGCTAGGAATCGAAGTCGTTTTCATCGAGTCAAATATATTCTCTTAGACATTCAAATCGTACCTATCGAAAATGGTGGCTTCGTACGAGAGTTCATAAGAGTGTCTATTATTACCTTGGTATCAGAAATATGATTCTGCCATTCCTTGGCAATACGAATAAACACTGGGGTAAAGCATACACGATAGGTCTAGACGACTATCACTTTCCCCACAAATACTGAGATCACTTTTTCCCCGGCGACAAGCCGACATAGAAGACACAGTCCCTATCAGGACGAAGCCAAATCACACCACACTCTAGCGACACATCCGCCGAATAGCCTTTGACCTCTCTAGAGACAACAGAACATATAGTTCGACTTAGATATGTAAAGATATACAGATATAAGACAGACTCGTCCTACTCAGACAAACAATACACATAAATTCAGGCCATAGATATTCTGAAGCAAGAACAATCTATTACTACCCAAACAAAGAATAAATCGCAGAAAACTGGATTTATCCGCGGAGTTCGATCGAAAGAGCCGACACAACTTCCAAGGGAAGTAACTCAATAATGACTTTTCCTTAAGCACTATTTTGTTTACAAAATATTTGCGAACATAACAAGTATACCAATGTATAATATTGTAAGATATCAAAGACTGCACGTAACAAATACCCAACATTCTTTTGTCTGAGACGCCTTTCTCTATCGAGTCCCTGTTGTATTATGACTTTCTACTTTGATGCGATCACTTTTTTTTTTTTTTTAAACCATTTTTTTAATTTAATTTTATTTATTTATTTATTTTTTAAATTTATTTATTTATTTTATTTTATTTAAATTTTTTTTTTTTTTAATTATTTTTTTCCTTTATTATTTTTTATTTTATTTATTTATTTAGTTTTTATTTTTATTTATTTATTTATTTGTTTTAAATTTATTTATTATTATTATTTATTTATATTTTATTTATTTATTTTATTTATTATTTATTGATTACTTTTTTCTCACTCTTTTCCAGTCCTTGTTTTTATTATTTCTTATCTTTATGTACTGTCAACTTCCTCTTTCCGGTTTAGTGGCAGCCATCCTGCTTTGCTTCACATGTGACTGGACTTAATATTAAGGGAGTTTTTTTCTCTTATTTTTATAGTTTCATGTTCTCTACTTAATTCTCATTTTCTTTCCCTCCTGTCTCTTGTTTGTCTGTCCCTGACGAAGGCCTTGTGGCCGCAACGTAGGTTTTTCTTGTCCTTCTCCTTGTAAGACGTATTACTATTTGTGTGGGTGTGTGTGTGTGTTTATTTTTTTTTATTTTATTTTTTTTTTTTCAACTGTTTATTATACAATCAGTACCCTCGTGACTTACACAGGGGATAAGACTGTATGGTCTGGTTTATTACACCTGGTACCCTCGTGACTTACACAGGGGATAAGACTGTATAGTCTGGTTTATTACACCCGGTACCCTCGTGACTTACACAGGGGATAAGACTGTATAGTCTGGTTTATTATACCCGGTACCATCGTGACTTACACAGGGGATAAGACTGTATGGTCTGGTTTATTACACCTGGTACACTCGTGACTTACACAGGGGATAAGACGGTATGGTCTAGTTTATTACACTCAGTACCCTCGTGACTTACACAAAGGATAAGACTGTATAGTCTGGTCTATTACACCTGGTACCCTCATGACTTACACAGGGGATATGACTGTATGGACTGGTTTATCACACCCGGTACCCTCGTGACTTACACAGAGGATAAGACTGTACGGTCTGGTTTATTACACCCGTACCCTTGTGACTTACACAAAGGATAAGGCTGTATGGTCTGGTTTATTACACTCAGTACCCTCGGGACTTACACGGGGATAAGACTGTATGGTCTGGTTTATTACCCATAGCAATATTTGATTTAAGGTATTTTCTTTTAGCTGTAACCCTGGTAAGAATTTTTAAATTAAAATTACAATATCATAAAACGGAAATGTCCTATTATAATTTATTTTTAGAAAAAAACATCCAACAGAGGGCTTTATGAAAAAAGACCCAGTTGATTTGTGTACAAAGGAATGAAAATCAAAGTACGTAACATTGAATAAAGCAGCTTTATTTTGCTTTATACACACCCGTTCATTGCTGAGAAAAATAGCAAAAGTTATAATTTAAAAAACAAAAATTCCCATGTTGTGTTAACAGGTAACTCAAAACACACAGACTTGTAGATTTAGTATAGTCTGCGATTGTCATTTTAATTATTATTTGTCTATCCCTGTGTGCCAGAACCTAAATATTTCATGAGAGGTGCCAACATGTCTTAAATTGATAAGCCAGAAGTTAACTTGTAGTAGATGTCTGGTTTACTGCTTGGTTTGGTTTGGTTTTTAAGGATTATCTTTATTGCACACGGACTACTCAATCAGTGCTCCGATCTCCTCTCTTAGATCACACAAGCAGGATCTCAGCACAGTGCACGATCAAAATTGTTTACTGTTTGGATAAACCTGGTTTTGATTTTTGCTATACTGACTGGAAAACTAAAGGCGCCAAAAACTTCGATCCTTCACAATGCAGCAATCTGAATGACACAAACAGACGGAAGAGGATACACGGATACAATATTTTGACAACATAACACTACAAAGATTCCATAATCGATATAAAAAAAATTTATCATCATCATTTGACTTTCCGTTCTTTAAGGAACATTGAGCCACCATTCCAGCCGGTTCCAAGGTGCTGTAGCTGTGATGGTTTCTGTGGCAAGTTGTTCTCTTGATTAGGTTGCCAGCCCCATGAAAACCTTACATTAGTGGCCTTGTATGACATGTCTAATGGTGCAGTAGTCCTACACTTTCTTTGTCTCTTCAGAGATCCCCGAGACCTACATGTGTTGATATATGATGTTAGCTGTCATAAACTGGTGCCTGTGAAGAATACAAGGACTGAAGTGGTATAACATGGTCACTAATATGGAACTGTTGAAAGAGCCAGTCACGTAACAGCTAAAGAAGGACACTATATGGTAGACACTGAAGAAAGACTTTGATAGAATTACAAGGCAGTCCTTGTTTTTCAATGCTCAGAGTAAGAGTGGTAGAGGAGACTGAAACATAATGTAGAAGGGAACAGAAGGAAGGCACAAGACAAATAAAGAAAATGTTGAAAGAACTTTAACGAATGGTGGAGGAGAGGACAAGTAGGCCAGAATTTGTTGATGGTCGTTGTACCAGTCACCCAACCTCATACACCGGAGATTTAGTATGGTGAAGTCTCCAACTAAGCACCAGTAACCCAACCTCATAAACCGGAGATTTAGTATGGTAAGTCTCCAACTAATGCACCAGTCACCCAACCTCATAAACCAGAGATTTAGTATTGTAAAGTCTATAACTAAGTACCAGTCACCTAACCTCAATAACCGCCGATTTACCGATTAAAACTTCACTCCCCATGAGACTACCTTTGATACTATGCGGTTATGTTTTCTCGCTATTCATTCTTTCAGTCCCAAGCAGAAAAGTGGGTTTGGCCCAAACAAACGTTTTTGTTGTTGTTTGGAAATAATTTTTTTAAATGTTCATATGCATAAACAAATTTGTTGTTTTATCCAAGGTAAAATGGATAGGAGCAAAAGATACGGAAACCACTTAAATGGCTCCTGGGTCAAATGTGTCTAAACCCTGAGCCTTTATAAAGTCGATTGGGACTTAAAGAGTTTAAAAATAGTTTGTTTCCTTGCTTTTTGTGTGACTGCACACAGTTTATATTTTTAAGCTCTCGGGTGATCCGGATTATTTGTCCATGAATTGTGTTTTAAATGTTTATAAAAAAGGTGGATTGAAGTTTAGATTTGCTTTCAAACTCAACAAGCAGCAGTACAATACACAGTATGTACTCAGGATAATGTATGTATGTAACAGAGCTTCTAAATGATGAAATACATATTCATTCATTTATTTAGTCGTTCATTCATTCATGTCCCATCACCGAGCATATACCTTTAACAAATGTGTGCTCCTGTCAGACACCATCAGCTCAAATGTCTTTCTTTGTCTTCCTCATTATTTTCAATTAAGAAGAGAACTGGAGAAATGCTTATGTAGAAAAATAAATCATACACAACCAAATTCAATCAGTACACAAGTTTAATATTTGATAGGAAAGAAAAGCAAATTGTGTGTTTTTTTCCCCAAGTTGTTGATAGTTAGAAAGAACAGCGAATGGACATGGAGGGGAAAGGAAGACGTTTATGGACCTTAACCGGGTGGCAGAGGACAGACAAGCATGAGCTCCACTAGCGCCACAGGATAATTAATATATGAATAAGTATGAAATAATATTTAAATGGGCATTATACCTCCGGGTAATTAGAAAATGATTGTTTTAAATCAGGGGTTCTTGACATGTGGTCCACGGTCACCTTCGAGGGTCCATGAATGAATTCTAGAGGGTCCGTGTACATATCATAAACATTTGAATTTTATTTTCACCAAAATATTATACTTGGAAAATGATCATAAAAAGAACTTTGTCCTTTTTGCAGATTTTTATTTTTGATTCTAATATGCCATATGTAAGTTTAACGACGTTTCTTTGTAATAACATGTATTATTTGTATGCAACAATTTTTTTTTTTCTAAGAACGGGTCCGTTAGCCTTTACTGGATAATCTGAGGTGTCAGTGGCCTTCACTGGACATTCAAAGGAGATTGTTCAAGAAAGGCTAAGAACCCATGTTGTAAATGTTAAAAAACAATGTATGTAGTTTACATTTTGTCAAGAACATTTGTTTTCTTCTGGAATATTCAGTTACGTTAAGTTTATATCAGATCTGATTGGTTCAGCGGTTAGAGCGCTTTCCTTTCGCGGCATAGTTACAGGTTTCCAGAATCGAAACCTAGAAGCCTCACGCACAGATCTACCCAGCTGGGAATGGGTACCCATTTCTGCTGGTTAGTGAGGGCAGGTAAAGGCAGCAAGGCCATGAACTGGTCACCCCACCTTGTAAAATGCGTGACCTAGTGTAGGGAATACTAACATTTCACTCCCCTAAAGGAGTTCTTTTTTTTAATGCAAATCTAAACAATAAACTGTGCTGTTTAGAACTTTGTTTTAATTTAATAAGCACTTGTGTGCATATTGTCAAGACTGTTTCAATTGTATACCTAGTTCAAACAAAGTGTATTTATAATGCTAATTCTGCTCAAACATTCTTTCACATACTACAGACTTTGCACGTGTTTTATCCTTAACTTTGTCTCATATTCACTTTATGCATAGCTCAAGCCAATAGATGTATTAACAAGGATATCATCTTTCATCATTATTTTCCTTTTTTGCCCCTAATAAGCATAGAGCCACCACAGCAGATGGTCTGGTACAGGAAAAATACACCAATCATGCACATGCAGCTGCGGTTTATGTAGCCATTTGTTTTACATGATGAGGTTGTCAACCTCCTGCACAGTCTCATATTAGTCGTGTTTTACCAAATGCTTGAGTGAGTAGTAGACAAATGTTTTTCTTTGTATCAGCAGAGACCCAGGGGAAATATACCAGACAAGAAGTTTATAATCAGTAATGTTTTTGTGTGTAAAATAATTATTATTAATCTTTTGCGCATGTTACGAAAAGAAGCTAGAATATATTGTGACAACAGAAGAGATTTAGGAGGAAAAAAGAGGACAAAAACAAATAGAAGATACTGGGTAGTTTTGACATGGCAGGGAAAGAAGTCAAGAACAGAATTGATAAATAGTACTAGAGACTGGAAGTTAAGGAGAGGCATCATCGCTTGCACCAACAGGCATGATAGTTGAAGAATAAGACATGCATTTAATTCTTCCTCTCCCATGAGCCGTATGATGTGCAATGGTCCGGTACATCTACCAGGAGCCGTCTAGTAAGCCCATTTGGTTGTAGTTAGATTTTCTAATGTCTGCACTTTACATGACGTAGGACCGACTTCTTTGTTGCATATAACACTTAAACATTTCAAAATGTTCATCGTGTAATTTTCAACAGTTTATATACATTATGAGTTATTTTACATGCAAATACAGGCTGTCCTCGACTTACGACTGGGTGCCGTCACAAGTAAGAAGTAATGGGCGTAAGTCGGAAATCACTGTATACTGTATAAATAGTATAGAACACAATTTGAACCGTAATGGTATGGTAACAATTAACATGTCTGATTGCTAAAATGTGTAGGTTTGGTTTCTTATATATATATATATATATATATATATATATATATATATATATATATATATATATATATATATATATATATATATATATATATATATATATATATATATATATATATATACAAGGGGTTTGACATAAGTCTTAGGCCTGACCATGAAGGAGTCATAGGAAGAAGATGAAACTTGGCACATTTAAAGTTCATCATATTTGCACTGAATGTGTAAAGTACGCGTTTGTTTCTTCAATGGGTTTTCCCGCTACGGTGCACGGCGCAATGTACCCTATTGACCGGATCTGCTGCTCCAAAGATTTGACAAAACAATGGAAAAGAAGGAGGCCAGAGCTGTGATAACATTTCTGATGTTTCAGGGAAAAACACCTACAGAAATACACAGGGAAATGGAACCAGTGTTTCATGATTCTTGTCCTTCATATACTTCGGTAAAAAACTGGTGTCAACAGTTTAAGTGCGGCCGCTCAAATGTTGCTGATCTGCCAAGATCTGGTAGACCAGCCTCAGAGTGCAGCGATGAAAATGCAACAAGAGTGAAGAAAATCGTTGATTAGGATCGAAAAATGACAATTGTGGAGATAGCTAGTAGAGTAAAACTAAATGAAAGAACAGTTTATAGAATTTTACACAACAGACTGAACATGAGAAAAGTGTGTGCACGCTGGGTTCTGCGACTGTTGACACGTGAACAGAAGCAAACGAGGGTAAATTGCTGCCAACAGTTGCTCAAAAAGTGTCAGTCAAAAAAATTTTTGGAGACCATGGTAACAGTAGATGAGACTTGGTGTCATGAAATATTCTAATCCACATATATAAATTATTAGGTAAATATGAAGCCTAACAAATAAAATTAATAAAGAGAAGAGCAATGGTAAAATGACAGTGCTGTCACAAGGAATGTACTCGAAATCCCCCTTGTTTTCTGCTTCGTCTGCAAATTGTAACGCTTTCACGTTGATAGTAAAAGCTTACTGTATTATACCCGCTTTCTTCAATGAAACGTGTGCTGTATTTCTTGGAAAAACATTAAGAGGCAGACTGCGTAATGACCTAAATTTTAAATTCCATTCATGTCTTTTTCTACATTACGTTACCAAAACGAACGAACAGATGGACAAAAGGATAGCGAGAAGGGAGAGGCAGAAAGCCGAACATTAAACACGCGTCGCGCGATACACAATTACTACTATCACGCGTGTAAGTCTACAAGCACTAACTTTTTCAGACGGACAGTGATAAAATACACTACCCTTTCCCAGAGTTAGGTTTATAAATCATAAAAAACTCTTATTAGAAAAGATAACATTAGATGGGTTTACGGTTGAGAACATAACAGTACCCAGACAGAACATCTTCGAAACAGGAGGTAAAAGAAATTGCATATTTTGAACGCAGCCACGTAGCTCCTTTAAATTTGTATTTTTGGGTTCCTTAGGGCTTGCTGACAAATAATATGTAAAACGTTACGCAAATAGTCCAGGAATTAATAAATTATACCCAAAATAAAATATTGGGGGTGCCTGACAGCATAAAATCATTTCTGCTCATAAGATTTTTTTTTTAACGTGTTTGAAAAAAATTTACGTTACAGAAATAGCCTACCATGTAAACTCCAAATTGATTGGAGCGCAACAAATGAAAGCCTAACCACGATTGGTCGGGCTATAAATACTATCTTGGTTGTTAGGGGAGACGGGAAAAGATAACATTTTTTCAAACACTTGTCGAAACGGGGCTCATTGGTCAGACTCGCTGATATACACACTTGGGAGCGTTAGTTCGAAACCACTTGTTTAAAATAGCTTGATAAAGCATCAGTGCGTTGAAGCCAGCATATATTTTGCTCAATAAAAGCCTGGAACATAGGCAGATGGAAATTTGTGCCAGTTTGTGCCAGAATTCATTGCTAATCAACGTATCTGTGTTATTCGTATGAATTGTGGGACAGTGGTCTTGATGGTACTGAGCAGCACCTAGTCAGAGCTTTGCTGAATCCTGAGTCGGACAGCATACTCCTTGGTCTTTTTAGCTATCAGTGAGGTGTCTCCTGAACCCAGAGGAGAATTCGAGCAGAGGAGTCCTTTCCTGCCGCCATCACGCCAGATAAGCGAATTGGCCAGCTGAGCTCAACATTATGTCCCCTCATCTTGAACTGACTTTTTAAAATTAACATTAAGAGGGGAATTTACTTGTCTTAAAATCAGGAACTGTGAACATCTCCAATACTGGTCCCTAAAGACAAACTATTGAAGTCATGATGACAAATACCAACAGAGCTTGAACAAAATAAAACCAGTATTACCTCATTTTACTACTACACAACTGACACACATAGAACATTTGTAATAATATATGTCACTACAATATTCATATTAAATACATTCTGTACATAACTTGTAATTTAAATTGATTGTGATTCCTGGTTCCCTTGTAGTTGAATCAGGACACATATTCATTCATGCCAGTAATGAATACATATTGTTATTTGAAAGTTTATCAGTGACTCTTTTAAGATATCTTTGTAGAGTGTTATATGTATGTGAGTGTCACAGTGTTGTCAAGAGTAGTGGATTAAATTAAATTGTTTATCTGTCTGTTGTTGTGACTTACACTTCACCATACTCATACCCTAGACACATAACGTAGCATCACACTATTCCAGAATAATTCTGACTGAGATATATAGATATGTGGTAGCAAGTAAGGTTATCTATAATACACTACTCTTAATAGATATAGATACCTTCACATCTGATCTCAGTCAGTACACTAAGTTCCTGTAGCGAAAGGTTTTCCTAGTATGATAGTAGTGGTAGAGCAGAAGTAGAATCTCTCTCCAGAAAGTATGAAGTTCCAGTGCCCGAGAAGTACACTGGTATCACAAGTGAGTTACAGCTGTGAATACTCTGAGCTGGACAATAGATTTAGGCTTCAGAAGTATAAGATGCTACTTCGCTATCGTAACCCTATGTGATATTATAATTAAATTAGAAAAAGTAACTCAAAATTTAACAGTTAAAAATTTAACAAGTCAAATGAGTACAATTATCCAATTTATTATGTACATCTATATATTCTTGTAATGATAAATGGGTGTTGGAAGATGGTAAAATGTATGATTATTTACAGTTACAAATTAAAATAACTAATAGAAAAAGTCTTGGATTTATCTTCCACTGAATTTATAAAACAAGTTTGTCACATTATCTCTTGCCATCTAGTTTTCATCATTAGAAAGTCGTTTTAGAACTGCTCACAGGATTTGTTGGATGGAAATATATATAAACTCAACTTTATCCACGTCTGCTCGAGGTTCCTCCGACACACTGGAGTACGGAAGACTTTCCTTCAGCCCGCCCTATAACTACGGGGGACTAAGGTGTTGAAGTTTGGTTGACCTCTAGGCTTCAGTGAGCTGGATCAACTTCTTCAAGTCTTTAGTTTCTCGATCAGGAATGATCATAAACATTGATCATAAAAACCTGGAACAAGAAGTAATAGGTGGCCATTGTTCTAACAATCTCACCACCCTCTGCTGTTCATGATGCGACCATGTCTTCAGTGTTTGTATGTAAATGAATGAATCATGGTAGTATATTACAGAGATAGCATGATAAGATAATGTATAAGGTGCAGAATTAACAATATACATGAATAAATCACATGTTATGATACATGGGTACGATATAACCTTTGCCTTCCACTTATGGATGTCAAGTCACTTATGTACTTGCTGGTATGTCGTAAGCTTCCAGGCAAGAATTAGCCATAATATATTTGGCTAACCAATTAATGGTTATGCTTCCTGACAATGCCGGTGAAGGTTATCTCTGGTTAGCGTCATTCCCTTTTTTATTATATCTGCTACAATCAATCAGAAATAAAATCTGAATAAAATGATATTAGTAATACATATATTTTTAATAAACTTACATACCCTCTTAGGATTAATAAGCTCACGGTGAGACTGTATTGGCTTAACTTAATCTGCCCTGCATGCAGCGTGAAAATAGAACTTTTCTTGCAGAGGCTGTCCTCCAGTTTCTCACTCTGGCTTCTGGATTTGGTGTGTGTGATTTACAATGCGCCGCTCTGTCCTTATATTTCAGTCTCTCGCGCGTACGAGAAAGCAGCTCCCAAATTCCCCAAAAGATTTTAGTTTCATCTCCTGTTTTGAAGCTATTTGAAACAATCTGTGCTTTTCCTGTACTCGTTTTTCTCTTCTGTCACTCACACACTTATCTCCTTCCTTCCTTCCTATATATCATTTCCTTTTCCCCATATGGGGCTTTCATTACATATAAGTTTTATACAATTCCGTTGAGGCTTGTTAGTGTAATAAATTTTTAAAGATTATTAGCTAACTTTTAGCCGATGTGATGAAGGTGAAAAATATTAATTATCTTTAAAACTATTTATATTTGAATAATATCCTTTTGGATATAATTCCTAGCCTATCTCCTTTGTTGAGTTATATTTATTTAATATTATTCCAACCATGCGTTCTCCTGTAGTGAATAATTTAATGTCCAGTAAATGCAAACTTTTAAAGTCGGCCATACATTCCTATATAGCTATTTCCTCATTCTTCAGTAATACTGTATGGCTTTTAACCGTAAGTCACATTTCCGCTGTCTACCAACTTCAAAGAAAGACCGCAGCGCTGACCTTGCGCTGGTGTGTGTGGGTGTCGCGTGGGCGTGTCGCGCTACAACCAAGCAAGTGTTTACCAAATCTCGCTACAGAGCCCTCTTCTTTAAAACAGTGCCTGCACGGTTAACTTTTTGGTAACACATGCTGCAGTTCCTCCTTAATTTTCTGTTTCTCTATATCTCCTTTGATAGGATGCCTACTTAAAAAATCGGGTCCAAGATTGTCCCGTCCTGGTATGTATCTCACATTGAACGAATATGGAGATAACAGTAAACTCCACCTTAAAAGTCGTGAATTTAATTTTTTAGACACTGCTAAAAACATCAAAGGCTGGTGATCACTTTCCACAATGAAGTGTTTCCCGTAAAGAAAAGGGGCGAATTTGTTGATCGACCAGACCAAAGCGAGGCATTCACGTTCAACGGTAGAATAATTTCTCTCAGCTGTATTTAACTTTCTACTGGCAAAAGCTACTGGTAATAGCATATGTGGCGGTGTGTCTGCCCGCTGTAGTAATGTTGCTCCGATGCCTACATTGCTAGCATCCGTTCTTAGTACGAATTCTTGTGTGAGATCGGGAAGGGCAAGGATAGGTTTATTTGTCAGCTTATTTTTCAACTCTGTATAAGCCTGTTCACACTCCACAGTCCATTGTATTTTATCCGGCTGACCTTTTTTGGTTAAGTCGGTTAATGGCGCGCACAATGAGTTAAAATGGGGTATATATTTCTGATAAAACCCGCACAGTGACACAAAGGATCTTACATCCTTCTTAGTTTGTGGTCTTGGTGCTTTTCTCATTTTCTCTACATTCTTTGGGTCCGGAGACATTTGCCCTGTAGAGATAGTGTGACCTAAAAATTCCAATGTCTCACATCCAATATGACACTTAGTTGGGCGTGCTGTCAATCCCGTTTCTCTTAATCTACCTAACAACATGGAGAGTGCTACTACGTGTTCCTCGAATGTAGTGGTAGCAATCAGAATATCATCCATGAAGTTGGTGATATGAGGATTTTGTAATGGTTCCAACAATTTCCTCATCATTCTGGTGAAGATACTTGGAGCATTCTTTAAACCAAATGGGAGTACATTGAACTCGTAATGTCCATCCGGTGTACTAAAGGCTAACAGTTTCCTAACTTCTGGTTTCACTGGTATTTGGTAGTATCCCTTGCTTAGATCTACTTTTGAAAAATACCGAGCCTTACTCAATGTAGCAAACAACTGATTGGTGTCAGGTAATGGGTCTACCTGAGATTCAGTGATAGCATTTAGTTTCCTATAATCAATGCATAACCTGTGTTCACCACTAGGCTTCCTTAATAGCACCACACTTGAGCTGTAGGGAGATTCAGACTTTGAAATAATTTTCTCTTTTAAGAGATAATCAATCTCATCCTTGAGTGCCTGTCCTTTAGCATAAGGTATAGGGTATGTCCGCATACAAACTGGTGTAGGGTCAGTAATCGTCATGTCATACTCTAACAGATTAGTACACCCCGGCTTATCTGTGAGTACATCAGCATGGATTTCTAACACCTCCTGAACCTTTTTCCTCTGCTCAAGAGTTAAATGTTCACTCACATTAACCTGAGCATAGCTTTCCGTAGTTGATAGGGGGTATTCCATGGAGGAAATTGGTTCATCCTGCATTTCTGTTGCAATGGCCAGGGTCATGATATGGGCAACTTCTGATGCTTCCCTGTCATAATACTTTTTAAGAAGGTTGACATGATACACCTTCTCCTTTCCTTTCTTGTCAATCTTATAGTTGGTCCGGGAAAGTTTTTCCAATATGACGTAGGGTCCCTGCCATCCAATTTGCAATTTATTATTGCTGCTGGGCAACAGTAACAGAACCTTTTCTCCCACCTCAAGTTCCCTATCTTTTGCTGTTTTATTGTAGTAAGCAGCCTGCTTCCTCCTGGCCTGTCTCAAGTTATCATTTGCCAGTTTCCAACTTGTTTTCAATCGAGATGTCAACTCGTTGACGTATTGGTATGAAGAAGTCACGGTTTCTTCTGCTTTTTCATCAGTCCATGTCCGCAACAATGCTTCCAGTGGACCTTTGATTGGTCGTCCAAACAACAATGTAGCTGGAGCCAATCCTGTGGAGTTATGTGGGACTTCCCTATAGGCAAATAGTGCTGAGGGTAAGTATGTGTCCCAAGTTTCAGGTTTCTCACTAGCCAACTTTCTAAGGATTGAAATGAGCGTGCCATTGAACCGCTCTACTTGACCATTCCCTTGGGCGTGGTACGGGCTACAGTGATAATGTCTAGCTTGAAATAACCTGAATACTTCTTGTGTTAGCTTTCCCCTAAACTGAGAACCATTGTCAGTCAATATTTGATGTGGGAAACCTAATCGGGTGAATATTGTTAACAGTGCCTCTGCCACATGTTTCGAATCTATCGATGACATTGCTACTGCCTCTCCCCACATAGAGCAAGTATCGACCAAGGTTAAGATATATGCATTTCTCTTCTTGGTCCTACTGAGGGGTCCAACAATATCCACGGCAACACGTTCGAAGGGCGTTCCCATGATGGGCATTTCTCCCAGTGTTGCTGGTGCAGTCCTATGTTTAGGAGCTACTCTTTGGCATTCTGGACAGGATCTCACATACCTCTTTATGTCCTCTGTGATCCCTGGCCAAAAGTAGTGACAGGCTATCCGTTGTCCAGTGGCCCCTATTCCCATATGTCCACTGAAGGGTATAGCATGTCCTAGCTTCATAACCTGCTCCCTGTATGATTTTGGCACTACAAGCTGTCCATGTCCTTTTGGTCCTGTTCCAGCTTTTCTATATAGTAGGCCTTTTTTCATATATAAGTCTCCTTTCTCTGGAGGGTTATGGCTTTTAGGTAATTTGCCAAAGCAAGGCTTCAATGTACTGTCAGCAGTTTGAGCCTTTCTCATCTCTTCTGGATGAGTATTGATGATAGTGTCCTCCTCTTTCTTAGAGCTTGCCCTGGTCTGGACTGTTGCCATCACTATGGGTCTTATAGGTTCTCCTAGAAAGACATATCTACATCCCAGTATTAATGGGTAGATAGGGTTGTCCATCACTGCTGCTTTGATCTCTCCTTCCACATAGCGAGATCTTATGTTGATTCGGGCTATGGGCAGTGTCATGGTTCCTGCTCCCTTGACTGGTCCTCTGATTTCCACTGTTTCTGTGGTTATCTGTTCCGGACTCACCAGAGAAGAGCACACTACTGAGTCAAAGTCCAAGCCTGTATCATATAAGCACAGTACTTGGGTGCCATTCAAGGTCACTTCCTCACAGACAGGGGGATGATGGAGGTCATTCTGACTATCTGCCAGGTCCTTCCTTCCCTTGTTCTCTGTTGTAAGGCATGCAGCGTGATGAGGAGGGTTTTTCCGTCTGCATTCCGCAGTATTGTGGTTACTCATTTGGCAAGATTTACACCACTTTCCTTCCTTTCTTGGAGGTTTCTTTTCTGATCCTAGAGGGTTTTTGTCTTTATAATCAGTTCTGTGTTTGTTCTTGTTGGAATTGTCCCTGTGTTCATAGTTGGTAAAGTTTTGTGAAGGTTTGAAGTTCTCACCCTGCTTCTTCTTATTTCCTGATACTTCTGACTGAGCTGCTTGATATCTTTCAGCCATGGTTAAAATATCTTCCAATCTCTCAGCTCCTTGTTCCATAAGAAATTTTCTCATTTCTTGAGGCATGGATTCTCTCAGTTGCTCCATCATGACCATTTCTTTTATATCTTGACACTTTCCTAAGCTAATCCATTTTGTCAGATAAGTTTCCAATCTGGCAGAAAACTGGTGATAGTTTTCTCCTGGAAGTAGCTTAGCAGTTCGGAATCTCTTTCTATAAGATTCAGAATTCTTTTCGTACCTGACCAGTAAAGCTTGTTTTAAGATTTCATAATCTTCCTGGTCTTCTTTTGAGAGTTTTAAATAAACATCGTATGAAACTCCCCTCAACCCCTGAGATAGCTTAAGGCTCCATTTTTCCTTTTCCAATCCATAGGTAGAGGCCAGTCTCTCATATCTATCCAGGTACGACTCAATGGCGTCCTCTTTTTCAATAAATGGATCCAGGTGGAAACTCATGGCTCCATTTGCCGCGCTATGGTTGGAGCTACTCTCAGAGTGAGGTGAGCTAGCACCATGATTGCTAGCTGCTCCCTGGAGTTCAAGTTCCTTTAAACTTAACTCATGCGCTCTTTGTAACCTTCTTTCTTCAGCTTCCAAAATTAGTCTCTTTTCTTCTCTTTCCAGTCTTTCGGCTTCTCTCTCTGCTTCTAATTTCTTAGCTTCAGTCTCAACTTCCATTCTTTTAGTCTCTCTTTCTGCCTCTAATTTCTTAGCTTCAGCCTCAACTTCCATTCTTTTGGTCTCTCTTTCTGCCTCTAATTTCTTAGCTTCAGCCTCAACTTCCATTCTTTTGGTCTCTCTATCTAAATATTTATCCACTTCAGTTGTGATATATCGAATTAGAGCATCTCCTGTCATACCCAAGTCTTTTCCTTCCTGCATAATCGCAGCTCTAAACTTCACCAATTCAGCCATGATGCTTACTTACCAGAGGGTATATAATTTTATCTTCACTAACAAACTAACTTAATTAAAATCAATTAATTACTTTGAACAAGACAAATCCTTAAAACCTTGTGAGCGTTTCCTATTTACTTCGTACTCAATGGTACTACTATTACAAACAAATTTCTAAGTTTTTAGAATTTTTTCCAAAAAAAAAAAATTTTATTTTTACAAACTATTTGTGGCTCAAGATAGAAGAATACATAGATAGTGGCCCAGGATACAAAATAATATCCCGCGAAAGAGCCCCCAATGTAGCGAAAGGTTTTCCTAGTATGATAGTAGTGGTAGAGCAGAAGTAGAATCTCTCTCCAGAAAGTATGAAGTTCCAGTGCCCGAGAAGTACACTGGTATCACAAGTGAGTTACAGCTGTGAATACTCTGAGCTGGACAATAGATTTAGGCTTCAGAAGTATAAGATGCTACTTCGCTATCGTAACCCTATGTGATATTATAATTAAATTAGAAAAAGTAACTCAAAATTTAACAGTTAAAAATTTAACAAGTCAAATGAGTACAATTATCCAATTTATTATGTACATCTATATATTCTTGTAATGATAAATGGGTGTTGGAAGATGGTAAAATGTATGATTATTTACAGTTACAAATTAAAATAACTAATAGAAAAAGTCTTGGATTTATCTTCCACTGAATTTATAAAACAAGTTTGTCACATTATCTCTTGCCATCTAGTTTTCATCATTAGAAAGTCGTTTTAGAACTGCTCACAGGATTTGTTGGATGGAAATATATAAACTCAACTTTATCCACGTCTGCTCGAGGTTCCTCCGACACACTGGAGTACGGAAGACTTTCCTTCAGCCCGCCCTATAACTACGGGGGACTAAGGTGTTGAAGTTTGGTTGACCTCTAGGCTTCAGTGAGCTGGATCAACTTCTTCAAGTCTTTAGTTTCTCGATCAGGAATGATCATAAACATTGATCATAAAAACCTGGAACAAGAAGTAATAGGTGGCCATTGTTCTAACAATCTCACCACCCTCTGCTGTTCATGATGCGACCATGTCTTCAGTGTTTGTATGTAAATGAATGAATCATGGTAGTATATTACAGAGATAGCATGATAAGATAATGTATAAGGTGCAGAATTAACAATATACATGAATAAATCACATGTTATGATACATGGGTACGATATAACCTTTGCCTTCCACTTATGGATGTCAAGTCACTTATGTACTTGCTGGTATGTCGTAAGCTTCCAGGCAAGAATTAGCCATAATATATTTGGCTAACCAATTAATGGTTATGCTTCCTGACAATGCCGGTGAAGGTTATCTCTGGTTAGCGTCATTCCCTTTTTTATTATATCTGCTACAATCAATCAGAAATAAAATCTGAAATAAAATGATATTAGTAATACATATATTTTTAATAAACTTACATACCCTCTTAGGATTAATAAGCTCGCGGTGAGACTGTATTGGCTTAACTTAATCTGCCCTGCATGCAGCGTGAAAATAGAACTTTTCTTGCAGAGGCTGTCCTCCAGTTTCTCACTCTGGCTTCTGGATTTGGTGTGTGATTTACAATGCGCCGCTCTGTCCTTATATTTCAGTCTCTCGCGCGTACGAGAAAGCAGCTCCCAAATTCCCCAAAAGATTTTAGTTTCATCTCCTGTTTTGAAGCTATTTGAAACAATCTGTGCTTTTCCTGTACTCGTTTTTCTCTTCTGTCACTCACACACTTATCTCCTTCCTTCCTTCCTATATATCATTTCCTTTTCCCCATATGGGGCTTTCATTACATATAAGTTTTATACAATTCCGTTGAGGCTTGTTAGTGTAATAAATTTTTAAAGATTATTAGCTAACTTTTAGCCGATGTGATGAAGGTGAAAAATATTAATTATCTTTAAAACTATTTATATTTGAATAATATCCTTTTGGATATAATTCCTAGCCTATCTCCTTTGTTGAGTTATATTTATTTAATATTATTCCAACCATGCGTTCTCCTGTAGTGAATAATTTAATGTCCAGTAAATGCAAACTTTTAAAGTCGGCCATACATTCCTATATAGCTATTTCCTCATTCTTCAGTAATACTGTATGGCTTTTAACCGTAAGTCACATTTCCGCTGTCTACCAACTTCAAAGAAAGACCGCAGCGCTGACCTTGCGCTGGTGTGTGTGGGTGTCGCGTGGGCGTGTCGCGCTACAACCAAGCAAGTGTTTACCAAATCTCGCTACAGTTCCCTATAAGTATTTATAACATCCCACTTCACCACATATATTGGGGTCTCGCTCTTGGGATTTTGAATCTTTAACTATTAAAAATATTGGGGGTAATTCACTTCAGGGAATATAAGAATTAAAAGGTATCCTTGGGTGGAATTAAATAAGGTTGAGCTCACGGTGCCTGTGTTGTCCATTAGATATATAGTTAGAAATTGAATTGTTGGGTAGACATTATAAAAATTTACCTGATAGACAATGGCGGACCTGGCCAAATTTCGATCTGCCGCTGTTCAGACTGCAAAAGAGTTAGGATTAGATGGGCAAGTTATGGTTGCCTATGTCACGACGGAATGTGACAAATTTATTGAACGCGAAGAAAGAAGGTTTGAAGCCGAAAGAAAGTTAGAGGCTGACAAGGAAATTAAGAGGTTGCAGATTGAGGCTGACAAAGAGGCTAAAGCATTGGAAGCCGAGGAAAGAAGACAAGCTGCAGAAAGGGAAGAGAAGAGATTAGCTGCAGAAAGGGAAGCAGAAAAGGAGGAGAAGAGATTACAAAGGGAACATGAGTTACGACTAAGGGAGTTTGAGTTTCAAGGCCATGCTCCTGAAAATGGTGCCAGTCCCTTTGCCTCTGATGCTACGGTTACTCAGGGAGCCTCAACCTCAGCTATGAACTTTCATTTAGATCATTTTGTTGAGAAAGACGATGATATTGAGAGCTATATAAATAGGTATGAACTATTAGCCACCACGTATGGGTTAGAGAGAGAAAGGTGGAGCTTAAAGTTATCTCAGGGACTTCGTGGGGCAGCTTATGAAGTTTTTGCAAAAATGAGCAGAGGTGATCAGGAAAATTATGACATGCTAAAGCAGGCTCTTTTGTTAAGGTATGAAAAGAATGCAGAGTTTTACAGGAAAAAATTTAGGAATGCTAAACTACTGTCAGGTGAAACCTATCACCAGTTCTCTGCACGGATAGAGACATACTTGGAGAAATGGACTTCTCTGGGGAAAACCCAAGATCTTAAGGAAATGGTCCTTATAGAGCAATTAAGAGAGTCCATGGCTCCAGACCTGAGAAAGTTTCTCATGGAACAAGGTGCAGAGAGGCTGGGTGAGTTGCTAAATGTTGCTGAAAGGTATCAAGCAGCTCAAGCAGAGGTAACAGGTAATAAAAAGAAACAGGTGGATAACTTCAGGGCACCACAGAACTTTAATAAATTTGATCCTAGGGATCAAAATAAAGGTAAGCACCAATTTGATAGGCCACGGTATGAAAATAAAAATAAATTCCCACAATTCGATGAAAGGAAATATAATGAAAGAAAATCTTTCAACCAAGGAAAAAGGTGGTGTAAGAATTGTCAGATGGACAATCATGACACTGACCGTTGCAGAAGGAAACCTGTGTATATGGCAACCCTTCAGGTCAGGTCGACCTCAAGACAGGAGGAGGATATTATGTTAGATACCACTCCAGAAGAGATGAGGAAGGCACAGGCTGGGGATAAAACACTCAAGCCTTGTTTCAGAAAATTGTCAACTTGTCATACAACTCCAGGCAAGGGAGATTTTTACATGAAAAACAAGTTGATGTATAGGAAGGCCGGAACTAGATCCCATGGTCACGGACAGCTGGTTCTTCCAAAAAGATACAGGACAGACTTAATAAGGAGTCTACATGTGAAACCAGATGGGGACCATGAGAAAATAGGTACCATCATTCAAAAGGTGGCTCACAATTATTATTGGCCCAAAGCAAGATGGGACATTGAGAATTTTGTAGAAAGGTGTAGCATAGCACATGAGGGAACACCCACAAGTGGGAACATGGATCAGGACCTGGACACGCCATGGGGCAAAATCAGGCCTAACAATAAAAGGAAAAATAAATTTGATAAAGTGGACCAAATGGAATGGGAAGCCCCTTTTCACGGACAAGCTTCACTAAACTGTTTTACTATGGCCACTATGCGGAGAGTGCAAAAAGATGTCTTACCCCAGGATAAGCCGACAATCCCTCAATCGGACTTAAACAAACTGGAGGAAGAAGATGTAGAGAGGAAATCTCTCATCAAGAATTTTAAGAGGGGAGAAAGCCCCAAAAGAAAAATTGGTAGCGGTCGTTTTGTGAATGATAATTCTGGGAGGAAAAATCATCACTATAAAGCTTCAAGTGGAAGAGACCATACCGGTGCATGGACAAATAGGTCCACACAATTAAAGGTCCATATGTAGCTTTGTTAAGAACGTGGACTGATGAAAAGGCAGAGGAAAACATTACATCTTCATACCAATATGTGAATGAGCTGACCACTCGGTTAAAAACTGGCTGGAAACTTGCCAATGAAAATTTGAAACAAGCCAGGAAGAAACATGCTGCCTATTATAACAGGAAGGCGAAAGACAGAAATTTGGCTGTGGGAGAGAAGGTACTGCTTCTTTTGCCCGGGAGTCAGAATAAGTTACAAATTGGATGGCAGGGTCCATATACAGTTCTAGAGAAGGTGTCTAGAACAAATTATAAGATAGATAAGAAGGGGAAAGAAAAAATCTATCATGTGAATCTCCTGAAGAAATATTTGGAAAGAGAACATCAGGAAGAGACACACTTGTTGACCTTGTCCATCGCCATGGAGATGAAAAAGGAACCACTTTCATCATTTGAATATCCATTACACCCCTGTGAGACAGCAGCACAGGTGAAAATCAGTACACATTTAACGAAAACTCAGAAAGAGAGAGTGCAACAGGTTCTAAAGAATCATGCAGAGGTGTTAACAGACCGACCAGGGCATACAAACCTATTGGAATATGATATGAAACTCATAGACTCCACACCTGTCTGTATGAAACCATATTCGATTCCGTTTGCTAAGGAAAAAGCTTTGAAGGAAGAGATAGACTATCTATTGAAGGAAGGAATTATTTCGCACAGTGAGTCTTCGTATAGTTCCGGGGTGGTACTCTTAAGGAAGCCCTCTGGAGAACATAGACTCTGTATAGATTACAGGAGACTGAATGCTATTACAGAAGGACAGGTGGATCCATTGCCGGATACAAATCAGCTGTTTGCCAGGCTAAATAAAGCTAAATATTTCTCAAAAGTGGATCTGAGTAAAGGATACTATCAGATTCCAGTAAAGCCTGAGGTTAGACCATACCTAGCTTTTAGTACCTCAGAAGGACACTATGAGTTTAATAGATTGCCATTTGGATTGAAGAATGCGCCTAGTGTCTTCTCTAGAATGATGAGAAAATTATTGGATCCTCTGAATAATCCCTGTATAACAAATTTTATGGATGATATCCTTATAGCAACAGAAACATTTGAGGAACACATTGACTCTCTGAACATGCTGTTTGATCGACTTAGGGAGGCAAATTTAACAGCCCGACCAACCAAATGTTGCGTTGGATGTAAAGAATTGGAATTTTTGGGACACACAGTTTATCAGGGAAACATGACCCCTGACCCAAAGAACTTAGAGAAACTACAGAAAGCCCCGAGACCACAAACCAAGAAGGACGTGAGATCCTTTGTCTCATTATGTGGTTTCTACCAGAAGTATATCAAAAACTTTAATTCCATATGTGCACCTTTAACGGAATTGACACGTAAAGGACTTCCAGATCGCATTACATGGACACCACAATGTGAAATGACTTACCAAGAATTGAAGGAAAAGCTCACAAGTAAACCCATTTTGAAATTACCTGACTTAAGTCAAGAATTCATAGTAAGGACGGATGCAAGTAATATTGGGTTAGGTGCAACTCTACTACAGAAATCAGATGCATTGGATGGGGAATTAAGCCCAGTGGCATATGCTAGCAGAAAGTTGAATAAAGCTGAAATCAACTACTCAACTAGCGAAAAAGAATGTCTTGCAGTAATATGGGCAATAAAGAAATTCAATATTTATCTATATGGGAAGGCATTTAAGTTGCAAACTGACCACAAACCTTTATCGTTTTTAGCACAGGCTAAGCATGAGAACTCTAGGTTACTCCGATGGTCTTTGCTTCTGGCTCCATACAATTTTAGCATTGAATATATATCTGGAAAAACCAATCTGGGAGCGGATTTTTTAAGCCGCCATCCGTGTGATGAGAATCACCGTAAACCCCAGAAATAATAATAAATTTCTCTATGTGTATATGGAATAAAGGACTGACATATAATGTCTGTTTTAAGAGGGGAGGTGTCATGAAATATTCTAATCCACATATATAAATTATTAGGTAAATATGAAGCCTAACAAATAAAATTAATAAAGAGAAGAGCAATGGTAAAATGACAGTGCTGTCACAAGGAATGTACTCGAAATCCCCCTTGTTTTCTGCTTCGTCTGCAAATTGTAACGCTTTCACGTTGATAGTAAAAGCTTACTGTATTATACCCGCTTTCTTCAATGAAACGTGTGCTGTATTTCTTGGAAAAACATTAAGAGGCAGACTGCGTAATGACCTAAATTTTAAATTCCATTCATGTCTTTTTCTACATTACGTTACCAAAACGAACGAACAGATGGACAAAAGGATAGCGAGAAGGGAGAGGCAGAAAGCCGAACATTAAACACGCGTCGCGCGATACACAATTACTACTATCACGCGTGTAAGTCTACAAGCACTAACTTTTTCAGACGGACAGTGATAAAATACACTACCCTTTCCCAGAGTTAGGTTTATAAATCATAAAAAACTCTTATTAGAAAAGATAACATTAGATGGGTTTACGGTTGAGAACATAACAGTACCCAGACAGAACATCTTCGAAACAGGAGGTAAAAGAAATTGCATATTTTGAACGCAGCCACGTAGCTCCTTTAAATTTGTATTTTTGGGTTCCTTAGGGCTTGCTGACAAATAATATGTAAAACGTTACGCAAATAGTCCAGGAATTAATAAATTATACCCAAAATAAAATATTGGGGGTGCCTGACAGCATAAAATCATTTCTGCTCATAAGATTTTTTTTTTAACGTGTTTGAAAAAAATTTACGTTACAGAAATAGCCTACCATGTAAACTCCAAATTGATTGGAGCGCAACAAATGAAAGCCTAACCACGATTGGTCGGGCTATAAATACTATCTTGGTTGTTAGGGGAGACGGGGAAAGATAACATTTTTTCAAACACTTGTCGAAACGGGGCTCATTGGTCAGACTCGCTGATATACACACTTGGGAGCGTTAGTTCGAAACCACTTGTTTAAAATAGCTTGATAAAGCATCAGTGCGTTGAAGCCAGCATATATTTTGCTCAATAAAAGCCTGGAACATAGGCAGATGGAAATTTGTGCCAGTTTGTGCCAGAATTCATTGCTAATCAACGTATCTGTGTTATTCGTATGAATTGTGGGACAGTGGTCTTGATGGTACTGAGCAGCACCTAGTCAGAGCTTTGCTGAATCCTGAGTCGGACAGCATACTCCTTGGTCTTTTTAGCTATCAGTGAGGTGTCTCCTGAACCCAGAGGAGAATTCGAGCAGAGGAGTCCTTTCCTGCCGCCATCACGCCAGATAAGCGAATTGGCCAGCTGAGCTCAACATTATGTCCCCTCATCTTGAACTGACTTTTTAAAATTAACATTAAGAGGGGAATTTACTTGTCTTAAAATCAGGAACTGTGAACATCTCCAATACTGGTCCCTAAAGACAAACTATTGAAGTCATGATGACAAATACCAACAGAGCTTGAACAAAATAAAACCAGTATTACCTCATTTTACTACTACACAACTGACACACATAGAACATTTGTAATAATATATGTCACTACAATATTCATATTAAATACATTCTGTACATAACTTGTAATTTAAATTGATTGTGATTCCTGGTTCCCTTGTAGTTGAATCAGGACACATATTCATTCATGCCAGTAATGAATACATATTGTTATTTGAAAGTTTATCAGTGACTCTTTTAAGATATCTTTGTAGAGTGTTATATGTATGTGAGTGTCACAGTGTTGTCAAAAGTAGTGGATTAAATTAAATTGTTTATCTGTCTGTTGTTGTGACTTACACTTCACCATACTCATACCCTAGACACATAACGTAGCATCACACTATTCCAGAATAATTCTGACTGAGATATATAGATATGTGGTAGCAAGTAAGGTTATCTATAATACACTACTCTTAATAGATATAGATACCTTCACAGCTGATCTCAGTCAGTACACTAAGTTCCCTATAAGTATTTATAACATCCCACTTCACCACACTTGGGTACTCCATTATGACCCCGAATCCAAAATTGCCAGCATGCAATGGAAAACCCCGGGCTCCCTAACACCTGTCAAGCCGAGGGTGCAGAAATCTGCAGGAAAAGTGATGCTGACTGTTTTTTTGGGACGGCAAAGGTGTCCTTTTGAAAGATTTTCTGCCTCGTGGCAACACAGTTAATGGACAGTAATATGCAGATCTTCTCACAAAACTAAGAAAGGTTGTGACCAGGAAATGAGGGATAACGCGCACTCAAAATCTTCCTTTGCTTCAAGACAACGCGTCCTCTCACAAAGCTTCCACACTGTAACTGTCTTTTTCTCTTGTTGAGGTGATCACTGGCCCAAGACAGTATACATGTTGTTAGGTGTGTAGTGCGAGCATATGATGAACTGAGTGTGGGTGCGAATGAAGGCGCGAATGTGTTTAGGCTCGTATATATGTAGACACTGCAACCCCTACACTCACATGCAGTAGTCAAGGATGCTTGAACACTGCAGGCACGTTTCAAAACATTTATTGACGATAACACACATAGTAGCATCAACAGGAACAGTCATTGTAAACAAGGTCATGCTGACCGGAAATCGATAATAATACATCAGGCGTTCAAAAGGGCTGGTAAACATTCCAATATTCGTGCATGGTCAATAATAATGTTATTCAATGACAGTTCAAAATGCCGCCTGATCTCTCTGACTAAACACGTCAGATACCTTAATCACCTTGACACATAGGTACAACTTGGCATTCCCCGCCAATTGCACATTATCAGGCTGTAGTATAATAGCCGAAAACACAGGCCTCGTTCTGACGTCGGCCGTGTACTTCTGATAAGCAGGTTACCATCAACCCTGCAGTAATGCTTATTGTAGACATAAATATGCCGCCAGTCTGCGGCTCCCACAATATATCTTCGTCACTGGATTTCTGGATGGTATGAAGACTAATAGTCTTGGATGGCTACCTTGAGCACAACATATATGTTCTGTAATGGAGGACCGGTGAGTTGCAGTTCACAGACTAGGTAATCTTCTAACATGTTCTGCCACCGAAAGCGTAATAATGGAAAAAGTCGGTATTACCTGTAACCGAGTCCACAGAACCTAACAAGGAACTCTGCTGTCATTCCAACGCACAGAGATTCACTGGGGAAAACTGCCATCGCAGTCACTTCGAAGATTCTCCCCGAAAAACACAATGGACCCTTGGTCCCTTCAGAAATTCCAGGACACTTCACGGCTTGCCGGAAGTCTAACTCAACTCCCGCTTAAAAAACCCTGCCTATGGGCATACGCCAGAACTGTCTACCTTTGACCCTAAAGGTCAAACACAATGAATGAATAAACAAGGGAAGACAACCCCTAATCAACCTGACATCGCAGGTAAAGACACAATTATTCTTATGATAAAAACATAAGCAAATAACTTGACAGATGACTCCGTCAAAAATGACAGCAACACACACCCACCATATTTTCCAGATTTGGCTCCATCAGACTTTTTTCTATTCCCAAATCTTAAAAAACAGCTAAAAGAAAACCATTTTGACAGCGATGAAGAGATTATACTGGCATGTGATGACTGGTTTAGTTTGAACAATAGGGTGTTCTACTCCCAAGGTCTTTTCAAGGTCAAGAAGAGATGGCAGAAGTGTGTCAATTCAGACGGTGGCTATATTGAAAAGGAATAAACACTATACAAAATTTCAGCTCTCTGTGACATGTCCTTCATGGTCAGACCCAAGACTTATGTCAATCCCCTTGTGTATATATATATATATATATGTATATATATATATATATATATATATATATATATATATATATATATATATATATATATATATATATATATATATATATGGGAGCCGCGCTGGTGTAATGGCTTCGGCGTTGTACTGGCGACCAGGTGTTCATGGTTCAAACCCGGGCGTCGGCGTTTGAAGAAATGTTTACGGCCGGAAATTTGACTGAATAGCCTGAACGGCTCCTGTGATAAACCCTCTGTGGATGGGAAGGAGCGAAGCTCCTGACCGGGTTGGAAGGAAAGTCCTCAGGTTCCCCAGCCTCGCAATGATATGTCATTGGGCCGAAGGGCTGAAAGCCCAAGTGCCGCTGGTTAAGAAAAAAAAAAAAAAAAAAATATATATATATATATATATATATATATATATATATATATATATATATATATATATATATATATATATATATATATATATATATATATATATATATATATATATCGTAAGACGCGGACGTCGTAAATCGAGCCGAGCCTGCATAAAAACGTCTGTAGAAAAAATTGGCATCTTCTTTGATGTATGGGTTAACATCCTAAAACCTGTATAGGAATGAAAGAGTTAATACACCTAAAATATGGCATTGTCTTTTACTGCAGTTGTTGTCTGGTTTAGCTAGCTTCAACTTAGAGACAAGGTCCGTCGTTTATATTATGTTATATGTCGAAACCGTAACCGATCTTTTGGCCAAGGGTTACTGTAAATATGTCTGTTCATGGTAAAGATCAAGATAATTTACATGTATAATAAATTCTGTTGTTTTTGGTTTTAATGATGATAGGCCTTCTCGTTGTAGCGAGGCAGAAGACAAGAATCAATGTCTGTCGCTCAGTATTAGGATACACAGGGGCCTACTTAGATAGTATTTGGCACCCAGGACGAATCCTACTTTGGCACGCCTCCCAGTAAAAAAACACACTTGCAAGTATATTTTTAACAGCAATTACTATCATAACACTCTCCGATGACATGCCTGTCCTAGCTGTCAGCAGACCGCCCCCTTCGCACCCCCTTAGTATGCCACTAAGGTTATGTATCCAAATTGTAAACTATATTTTAGTTTGTGTTGTCACAGCATTGTGTTATATTCTTTTATTGTTTCAAGTTTTTATTATAATTAAATTTAGTAGTCAAAAATAATTTGTTCACTGTAACTTATATACGTTTATTTTGTCATGTATTTTGATTTCCTGTAGTGTCTGTTAGTTTCATCATAGCACATATGATGCATTTTGTTTATTGTTAATTTTGTACGTGATGTTTTTCTTACATCAAAATAATTATTTAAATACACCCAGTCTATTACCATATAAAACTAGGCCTTTATATTTTCTTCATAGGCTTTTCTTGTCTCTGTGTATTTGTGATGTTGTTTTTTCAAGAATATGTCAGTTTAGATTTCATTGTAAAATCCCGTTTCGACAAAATATTGACAAAATTCTAACCACAATACAGATGTAAAATAAAGTTATATTATTTACAAGAGTTTGTTCACTTTTTAGTATTGCGATTGTCCGAACTAGCTTACAGCCAAAGATTTGTGCATCAAACTTGCCAGGCGCACGATCCGTTGTTAAACCACAAAGTTAGTCCTCTAAAAGACTGAATATTACTAACACACGCTTGACCTGACAAAAGATATCTTCACCTGTTGTGTCCTTTATTGGACACAAGTCAAACTGCACTTCGACAATCAAAAATGTTTCTGAAAAATCCTCTAATGAATATTGCTAACTGAGCTGAGACACAGATCAGCAGTCTCATCGATGGCTAAGCTGTGAGCCTGACAGGCATTAATTCTATACACAAGAGTGTTCTGAATATCTGATGCCGATTCATATATCCTTTCTTCAATGATGTTTTGTGGAAGGCTAATTTTCGCAACCATCGAGCTCGTGTCTGGACATACAATGCTTGTTTTAAAAAATTTAAGTAAGATTTCACAAATTCCCTGTATGTGACGAAAAGTTTTTATGAGTGTGAAGTATCAATAGTATTACTGAAGAAATATAAATTCTGTATGAAAATGGTGAAGTCCCAGTTTAGGGGAAAACCACTGGTATCACAAGTTAGTTACGGCTGTGAATGATCTGAGTTAGAAAGTAGTATAGTACATCAGACCATAAAGCACCACCTTGGCAGTGTAACCACCTGTGATAAGTAATTAAACTAGAAAAAAACTCAACTTCAACAGTTATAAACTTGACAAGTCAGATGAATACAATTTCACAGTTTAATATATACATCTGTCTAATTTTGTGGTGAATGTTGGAAGGTGGTAATCAATGGATAAGTATATTTACAAAAGATGATTTTATATTTAAGTATTTAACTTAAGAAAAAGTCCGTCTTGGATCTTCCAATAGAATTTTTAAAATGTGTATCCCCTGTGCTGTTACACAAGTCGTTGGCTAATTCTATAATCAATTATTATCATCATAGACGTTTGACAGCTCACATATGAAATGGTCCTATGGTATACTCAACTTTGAGTAAGTTCTGTCCTTGGAAGCATTGGCACATAACAATGAGTTCTGAAAATCTTCCCTTTAGCCCACCCAACACTGAGGGGGACTAAGGCTCCGGTACAGGTACAACCACTAGGCTTCTATGAGGTTCTAGGCAGCTGTAATTGAAATGACCGCTAGACTTCAGGTTTGGATGACTCAAATAAAACCTGTAACAAGGAGTGATATGTGGCTAGACCGTTTCATGGAGCTCACACATCCCTAGTGTATATGATATGAGCCTGTCTCAGATGTCTGCGTGTGTGATGAAAGATACATGGCTGAGTATGATTCAGCAATAGCGAGACATGACAAGTGTCTACTACAGAACATTTTCTAAAATAATATGATACATGAAAAACTCAAATTAATATGTTTACATGGGTATGATGCAACTGTTGCCTTCCACACATAAAATGCACGTCAGCTCTGAAAATTACTGTACCTGCTGGTAGGTTATCGTAATCCTGACAAGGACTGGTAAGGTTATACAATTTATTATTATTATTAGTCCTGACAAGGAATGTTATCTTAGGCCTGACAAGGACTGTGGAGGTTATATTGTCGGCTTCCATCTTCAGCATTCATACCCGTAAATACAAATATTATGCCTGATACATTCAAATCTTAACTAAAATCCTGAAATAGAGTGATATTAATATCACAAATATTTACAGTAATTCTACATACCCTCTAGAATCAATGTAAGCTCAGATTTAGACTTGATTTGGTGAAGCGATTCTGCACGGCATACAAATAGTAAATTACTAGCCTTGGCAGCTCTCTTCTTCTGTCTATCACTCTGGCCTGTCTTGTGTTAGTGTGCAGTTTTGAATGTTGTTGTTGTTTTGATGAGGTGATGGGTGCAGAGCGGGCACTTAACAGCTGACCGTTATTGCCTCCTCTCGTTCCATCTTGATCTACCCTGTTCAACCTGAAATTTGGTTATAATTGGGGTATTTAGTGTCATTTTATTTTTTATTTTTGTATTCAATTTAAATACCTGTTGTCTTTAGCAGTTGCTGATTTTAATTTATATTAGTATTTGTCCATTTTATTTTCTCTTTTGTATTGTTTCTTGATAACTATTGTCCTTTACACTTGGTTTTACTTTGTGTTAGTATTTGTTCTTTTTGAGTTGTTTTTTATTTTATTTTATACCTTGTTGTCATTCCTTGTCCTATGAGTAGTTAGTGAGTTTTTTATATTTTTTTTATTTGTGTTTTGTGTGTGTGTGTGTGTGTTACTAACCTTATATGTTTTCCTTTGTTTTATGTAAATATCTTTTAAGTATTGATTGGGCATCTCTTGGGGCATCTATACTTAAAACCTTATCACCTGTCAAGTCTATATTGTGATTTCTATAGTAAGTTTTTAATTCAAGCCTTTGTTGTTTATACTTTTTACAGTGGATCAGGTAGTGGTCTATGTCATTCTCTTCCTGACATTCTTGGCAGTGTGGTTCTTCTATCATAAAGTATGCTGCACCGAGACGGAGACGCCACAGTTTTTTGTTTGATGGTATCTTTAATTCTTCTCTGACCTGGCACGTCCTCGTTGGTTCTTTCAGCAGTTTGAATGCGTGTATGCCTTTTCTACTTTTCTTCCATGTTGTCTTCCATTCCTCGTTTATAGTTATCTTCACTTGGCTCTTGATCTCCGACCTTCCCAGTCCTGCTCTTATATTGTTTTTACTCGTTCTTCCATTCTTGGCATTCTGATCTGCCAACTCGTTACCAGCAATACCTATGTGTGCTGGAACCCATACTAGCCTCACACTACATCCTCTGTTCCCTAGTGATGTATTAATTGCTAGAATTTCTTCCTTTATGTCTGGCCGGCTACATTTACCTGGGTGTTCTAGTGCTTGTAGTGATGATAGTGAGTCTGTAAATATCGTAACAGCTTCTGGTGGGTTATCTTCGATTATTTCTAAGCTTTTAAGAATTGCTACCATCTCTGTGGTAAAAATCGAAGCCCCTTCAGTTACACTGTAGCTCTTTTTAATTCCCGATTGTGGTATTACAACTCCGGCACCTAGTTGCCCACTATCACCCTTGGATCCATCAGTGTAGACGGCCAGACTTTGTTTAGTTAGTTAATCTATGAACTTTCTACTTATCATTTTGGCTTCCTTATCTTCTATGTTTTGTTTGATCTTTTCAGTAAGTGAGTAGTCTATGATTCGTGTTTTTAGTTTCCAGGGTGGTATTTTGCTTCTATATTTATTACTATTTTCAATTGTGTTTGACAGTTTTTTGAACTGCGTTAGATCTTCTATAGTTCTCCACCCTGTTGGATATCTATCTTTATTTGATGGGACGTCCCATACACTTGGTTGGTTTTTGACAAATGCTTTATGTGCTGTGTGGGTCACTTCTTGTGCTACTTTACTCCAATAATTTAATCTCAGTTCTTTCCGTCTTAGACCAAGGGGCATTATGCCAAGAGCTACTTCCAGTGCTTCTACTGGTGTCGATATAAATGCACCTGTAATGGTTCTCATGGCTGCATTTTGAATTTTGTCTAGTTTTGCTTTGTTAGAAGCTGCAGCTGAGTCATAGACTATGCTGGCATAATCCAGTTTCCCCCAGATGAAAGACTTGTAGAACATAAGCATTATTTTATTGCTGGCCCCCCCATCCATTACCTTTTACAATCCTTAGTATATTTAGGGGTCCCCTACAGCTTTCTACTAAATTGTCTATATGTTTATTATAATTTAGTTGTTTATCTAAAGATATGCCCAGAAATCTTGTTGATGAGGAGGTACATATTTTCTGTCCTTTAATAGTTATATTGATTTTTTTTTTTTTTTTTTAATTTCCTTTGCTGAAAATCATACCTACTGTTTTGTTAACATTAATTTGGAAGCCCCAACTTTTCATCCACTCTGAAACTTTGTCTATTTGATTTTGAAGTTTTTTTGTAAACATGGTCCAAGTTTTTTCCAGATCGCCAAATGGCACAGTCATCTGCAAATTGTGATACTGCATTCTTTATGTCGTTAAATTCATCTGCTAAGTCATTAACAGCTATAGTGAAAATTGAAGGTGAAATCACTGATCCCTGAGGAATCCCATTCTGTTGTTCATGTATATCTGACTTATCATTGTTTACCTGTACAGCAAAATACCTGTCCTGTAAAATGTTTTCTATATACCTATAGGTTTTACCAGTAATGCCAATCTTTTTCATTTTGTAAAGAGCTCCATCTCGCCAGCATTCATTATATGCTCTTGCGACATCTAGAAAAACTGCTACTGTTTTCTCTTTTCTCTTGAACCCTACTTTACATCATGTTCTAATCTTACTAGCTGGTCTACTGTACTTCTGTCTGCTCTAAACCCTGACTGGTTTGGGCTTTATAACTGATTTTTTTCCAGGTAGAATTTAACTCTTTTGTTAACAACAGTTTTCAGTATTTTACCTAGTTGTGATGTTAAGGAGATATGCCTATATGAACTTACATCATGGGCTTCCTTATTTGGTTTTAGGATGGGTACTATCATAGCTACTTTCCATGCTTTTGGTATCTTTCCTAAGCTCCAGATTTTATTATAAAGGGAAGTTATTATGTTTATAGTTCTTTTGGTTACTTTCTTAAGGATTTCATAACTAAGTATATCTTGCCCTGAGGCAGTATTAGATTTATCTTTTATTGCATTAGTTACTTCTTCCTCTGTTATATCAGCATCTAAATAGTTTGTTTCATCTATCTGTTCTGGTAGTTCTTTTGAAAACTGTATCCTAAGTCTTTCTCTTCTCTCATTTTCTTCCTGTCCAAGACTACTTTTTGCACTGACTTTATAGAAATACTCAGCAAGGGCATTAGCTTTTTCTTTATCTGTTTCTGCTCTCTTTGGTAGTTTGATTGTTGGCATTATTGTTTTCTTATTGTTCCCTTTGATTGCCTTAAGCTTTTTCCATACTTCTTTAATTTGAGTGCTAGGTTTAAGTGACTGACAAAACTCCTTCCAGTTAGTTTCTTTGGCTTTAAATATTATTCTGTTAGATTCATTCCTAATAAGTTTATATTCATCATAGTTTTCTTCTGTTCTGTTATTTCTATATTTTTGTATGGCCCTTTTTCTTCTCTCATGAATTTCTGCACAGCTTTTATTCCACCAGGCAACTGGTTCTTTATTCCATTGAGTTTCTCTTTTCTTATTAATGTTATTTATTGGTTTAAGGTGCTGTGGCATATTTTTATTTGGTATATATTTTATTGCTATTTTCAGAATTTCATTGGTCAGTGTTTCTGGCCACAAGTCAGTATCATCTGATTCCATGTCTTTATATTCCATCCCCTCCAGCTCTGATTGGAAAGCTTCCCAGTTTGCTTTTTTATAGCTGAAAGTCGGTTTCTCTGGATATGGGTTCGGACTGACATTTTCATGCATGGTTATTATAATGGGCAGATGATCTGAGTTTGTGTCTTGTAACACTTCCCAATTTACATTCGCTAGGTTGTTAGTTGCTATACTTATGTCTATTGCTGAGTCTGCCCTGTTAGCTTGTGGATTCATTCTAGTTGCAGTTCCATCATTTAGTATTAGTAGTTCATTGTTTTCTATGAAGTCAAGTAGGCATTTTCCTGCATTGTCTGCATGTTGTCCACCCCAAGCATAATGATGGGAATTAAAATCGCCTACTATGACTGTTTTGGGGCCTAGTCTGGTGCTTATGGATAGTATTTCTTCACCTTTAATTGTGCCATCTTTAGCGTATACATTTAGGATTGTTATATTGTTTGGTTCAGCTGCTATAGTAACCTGGATACCTTCTATATTGGTTGTATTAAATACTTCCCAGTCTATAATTTTAAATTTTTCGCTAACTAAGACTGCGACACCACCTCCTCTACCTTGTTTCCTATCGTACTTAAGTATCTTAAAGCCCTTACAACTATATCTACTGTTTGGGTTTAAATTGGTCTCTTGAAGAGCATATATAGCGGCAGTTTTGAATGGAGCGCTGCCTCTTTTTATTGGTAGAGCGCGGATGCATAAAGGAACACCGTCGATTGGTTCGTTTTGGTCCTCGAAGATTTCATCCTTCCGAGTGAAACTGTGTATTTTCCCTACTAACGTCTCCTCTGCACAACTAATTTCGTCTATCCATCACTTTCTCATATACCTCCTTTTGTTTCCCCGATTGGGAGCTTCCTTTCCATATAATTAAAATTGGTTAGGGTATGTATTATTTACAGAATATTAAAGTACTGACTTGATAGTTTTCGATGTGCTGACTATGTCAAACTTCAGTTTCCTCCATAACTACTTATTCCTTTTAATATTCCTTTGAAATTCACATTCCTGGTTATATCCTCTGAAGGGACCCAAAGATGCAGCAATAGAGAATGCAGTCAGCGATCCATATCTTGACTGCTTGCATCAGGGTCAGAGAACCAGAGCTGACCAAGACCCTACTCCACCTCCACGTGGTGGTCCTGGAAACAGGCTACATCACTGCAGTCTGGCTGAGAGAGTAGGGATCGCAGAGGGAAGGCAAACCCGGTCCCCAAAAATGCCGTGCTAAAGTTGGATGTGTCGACCGAAAGGTGCAGATATCACAGCTCCGGCGTAAACAGATACAACGCAACCAACGTCCTTTTCAGGACGAACGAGGAAGAAGAATATCCTCTGAAAAATCAAGTAACTTCTAACACTTTTTAATAACGTATGTACCAATAGCAAATAAAATTCCGTCCAGAAGTTAAAACTTTGATATCGCCATATTAACTCGCCATTACAGACCCTTCCCCTGCGAACGAGAGAGGTGCTGGCTTTTGATTGGCTGATATCTTCGTCCTTCCAAGAAAAATTCCACGCATCGTCTACACACTAGGCGTACTGCTCCTGTCTTTTCATTCATTACAAAGCGTGTTTTACAATCTCGCTACACCATAAAGTTAGTTGCTTATCCTTTACAGGACGTGGCAATCAACCCCAGCTTTTATTGGCTGTTTGTGATTTTTCTAGGCAATTTTTTTTCATTCAGTAGTTTGCCATTGCTTTCTGAACGGTACGGCGCTTATACCATTGTTTAAAATCCACACAAAGCGATCTGCTACCAAACCGCCTGCAGCAGGTTTCGAACCTGGTATATCTGGATTATGAAACTGCGTTCATATCCATTAGGCCACAGACGCCGACAGCTACACCATAAGAAAATGAATTGCTTCTACTTGCTATTTCTTCAGCTTTTAAAACCTTTGTTTGGTCACTGCTTGTGAACTCCCGATGCTGTTCTTTAAAAAGTGATTGCTGTATAATGTTTGATTAGAGAGTTAATGCTATCAGGTCTAACATAACCGTTGAGACTATAATACTGATTCACGTGCGTTGTACTGTAATGAATGTTGACATTGTATTTTTATACCATAATTGTTTCTTGACAAATAACATATAAACTGTGCTCAACAGCGAAGAATTCCTCTTTCCAACATTCACTATCCTTTTTTTTCCTTTTCTTACGCGCACTGGATGACGTGGTATTTGATTTTAAAGAGGAAATAATTCTTTCCTTTTTCATAGAATTTTCAAACATTGGTTGGTTTGGTTTGGTTTGGTTTGGTTTTAAGGACTATCTTCATTGCAACTCCATCAGTGTTTCGATCTCCTCCAATAGATCACACAAGAAGGATCTCAGCACAGTGCACGCACGCATATGCATTGAATCCCAATGTATATATGTATATATAGGACCCACATATTCTGTAAATATTTTTGTGGTGGGTAGGTTTTTAATTTTTAAATGTTACCAGAGCAGCGGCTTGATACGCCTACTCTTTACGATTTCCAACTGCCGTGGGATTTTTAACGTGCGCAGCTTGCACGCGGGACCTCCTATTTTTTCGCCCTTATCCGAGAAGGCTAGACATCCGATCTCACTGCATTTCATCAACAACAACACCGTTTCTACGCTAAAAAATTACATCAACAACAAGAACGTTTGTACGTAAAAAATTAAATCAAGAACAACATTTGTACGTAACAAATTACATCAACAACTACAAGAACGTTTGATCGTTAACATTTCATCAACAACAACATTTGTACGTAAGAAATGACATCAACAACAACAACATTTGTACGTAAAAAATGACATCAACAATAACAACGTTTGTACGTAAAGAATTACGTCAACAACAACAACGTTTGATCGTAAAAAATTACATCAACAACTACAATGTTTGTACGTAAAAAATGACATCAAACAACAACAACGTTTGGACGTAATAAATTACATCAACAACAAGAACGTTTGATCGTAAAAAATTACATCAACAACACCAACGTTTGTACGTAACAAAATTACATCAACAACAAGAACGTTTGATCGTAAAAAATTTCATCAACAACAGCAACGTTTGTACGTAAAAAATAAATCAACAACAAGAACGTTAGGCTGTTAAAAATTACATCAACAACAACAACGTTTGATCGTAAAAAATTACATCAACAACAACGTTTGATCGTAAAAAAATTACATCAAAAACAAGAACATTTGATCGAAAAAAATTACATCAACAACGTTTGATCGTACAAAATTACATCAACAACGTTTGATCGTACAAAATTACATCAACAACGTTTGATCGTAAAAAATTACATCAACAACAAGAACGATTGTACATAAAAAGTGATATCAACAACAAGAACATTTGGACGTAAAAAATTACATCAACAACAACATCGTTTGATCGTACAAACTTACATCAACAACAACAACGTTTGAACGTAAAAAATTACATTAAAAACAACAACGCTTGTACGTAAAAAATTACATCAATAACTACAACAACGTTTCTACGTAAAAAATTACATCACCAACGTTAGTACGTACAAAATTACGTCAACAACAACAACATTTGATCGTAAAAAATTACGTCAACAACAAGAACGTTTGTATGTAAATAAATTACATCAACAACAACAATGTTTGTACGTAAAAGTTACATCAAAAACAACATTTGTACGTAAAAAAATTACATCACCAAACCAACGTTTGTACGTAAAAAATTACATCAACGACAACAACGTTTGATGGTAAAAAAGTACATCAACAACAACGTTTATGCCTAAAAAATTACATCAACAACAACAACAAAGTTTGCACGTAACAAATTACATCAACATTAACGAAGTTTGCACGTAAGAAACTACATCAACATCAACAAAGTTTGCTCGGAACAAATTACGTCAACATCAACACAGTTTGCTCGTAACAAATTACATCATCATCAACAAAGTTTGCTCGTAAAAAAATTACATCAACATCAACAAAGTTTGCGCATAACAAATTACGTCAACATCAACAACGTTTGCACGTAACAAATTACATCAATATCAATAACGTGTGTTCATTAAAAAAATTCAGGAACATTAGACAAATACTAACATCTAAACAATTAACCCACAAATTAAAAATTCTAATAATCAAGGGTTATATACATTCTTCATTACTATATGGTGTAGAAACATGGACAATGAACAAACAATTAGAAGAAAGAATTGAGGTTCTAGAGATGTGGATATATAGAAGAATGGGGCGCATGTCATGGAAAGAGAAGAAAACAAATAAAGAGGTCCTAGAAAACGTAGGTTTTAAATGAAAATTAATGAAGAAGATTAAAATTAGGTGGCTAAAAAATACTTTGGCCATATAAAAAGACATACCACATTGCAGAAGACCATACAAGAAGGAAGAGTTAAAGGCAAACGTGCAAGAGGAAGACAGCACTATAGGAAAGAGTCTATCAGAGTCCACCATCAAGACAAGAGTCAGAAGACGTTAGAGATCAATTACAGACGACCTTCATGTGGAGATGGCAGCTAATGATGAAATATGGGCTGGCGTAGAAATGATATCTTACTCACTTATTTAGTCATCCCTCTTCTACCGTGAGGTGTAGCGGTTTGGAGGAGGGAGCGCCATACTACCCTATCGGCTGTCTTCCTTATGGGCTGTTTCCAATCTAGTCCACGGTCCAACAGTGATTGCTTAATGTTGCTTCCCAGCGGACTCTGGGTCGTCCTGGAGGTTTGGATCCCTGGCTCTTAGTTTCTCATACTTGTCGTGGTAGCTGATCTTCTTTCATTCTGCAGACATGGTCAAACCATCGTAGTTAGGACTGTTCTACTTGAGTCTGCAGGGGCTGGGTTTTGAGGCCTTGCTTTATCGTCTATTTGTGGACCATATCTCTTCTTGTTACTTCAACCACCTTCCTCAGATACCTTATATCTGAAGTTTGGAGCTGGCTTTTGTAGGTTGTAGTCATTGCCCATGACTGGCATCCATACGTCAAGACTGGAATATTAATGGAGCGGTATACAGTCATCTTCGTCTTCTTGCTAACTTCTCTTTTGCTGAGGAATTCTCGATTTATGACCTGAAAAAGTCACCCAGCCGCTGCTCTTCGAGCTGCTAATTTTTCTTTGATGCCTCCCTTCCAGTCTATGACAGCTCCGAGGTATTTAAACTGGTCGACCTGCTCCAGGACCTGTTCTCCCAGCTTAATCTGATGCCTTCTTTCCTCTCGTGATATCATCATAGTTTTTATTTTATTTTACGACAAGATCACCAGTATGAAACTGATGACAAGAACCAGACAGATTCCAGTGGAACAAGAGATGACAAGAACCAGACAGATATCAGTGGGACAAGAGATGACAAGAACCAGACAGATGCCAGTGGAACAAGAGATGACAAGAACCAGACAGATGCCAGTGGGACAAGAGATGACAAGAACCAGACAGATGCCAGTGGGACAAAAGATGACAAGAACCAGACAGATGCCAGTGGGACAAGAGATGACAAGAACCAGACAGATGCCAGTGGGACAAGAGATGACAAGAACCAGACAGATGCCAGTGGGACAAGAGATGACAAGAACCAGACAGATGCCAGTGGGACAAGAGATGACAAGAACCAGACAGATGCCAGTGGGACAAGAGATGACAAGAACCAGACAGATGCCAGTAAGACAAGAGATGACAAGAACCAGACAGATGCCAGTGGGACAAGAGATGACAAGAATCAGACAGATGCCAGAGAATAACGTGCTGCCTATGGATAGGCCATACACTGAGGGCGTTTAATAACATTGCAAAGAAGTCCTTGTTTTGAAATCCCCAGGTTACAAAAAAGTAGAAGGTGGAAAGCTACACGGAGAAAAGAACAGAAACAAACGAAATAAATGAAGCTTAGAAAGGACAGGATGACTTCGCAGTAATCTGCTGAATGCCTGAGAGGATATGCTTATTGGAGAGCTGAGGTGTTTTGATATTGATGACATTGCAAACTTTAAGGTAAAATGATAGATCGCTTATTATTGGAATAATCACATGAACGCTTTGGTGATGAACACTGAATATATCCGCCAAAAATTTGTGTTATTGCATTAACATGTAGGCCTAATGAATAAAACACATTTATTTATGTATATTCTTTGCATAATTTATTGGTGTCTTTTGTCAAGTGTTTTCAAAGTAAGATCAGTTGTTAATGATTCTCCAAGGACGTGCATTGTGCACATTTCCTTGTTCATGAAATAATTTAATTATAACTGCCCTTGCATTATTTATAAACTATTAGCACAGGACAACTGATCCAGTGATTTCCCTTACCCGAGTATATTAAAACACTTTACATGTTTCAAAGGAATAATTCAGACTTCTTTTCCAGATTATATTTCTAATCAAATAGGATTTGCAGAACGTTTAGACACCTATTTATAGAAATAAATCATTATTTATTAATATGTATTAGACGAGGTCGCAACTGCCGAATTTTTAACATATCTAAAAAAGTTTAGATGCAATTATTGCTGAATCTTTTTTATTTAGCCTGAACGTAGATGCGTAGATTGATTGTACGGAACTCCGCGGAGCTCATAATATGAATTATTGCTTTAATTTTTTTTTCGTTACTATTTAAATTCATAACAATCATTTTAATTGTTGTTCCATATGGAGCATGGAGCCACAATTACAGCTGGTCCCATTGCTGGAAGCTTGCACCAAGCATTCGTGTACTCTTTCAGTTGTTGTCTCTATAGCAACTTGTTTTACACGATGGGGGGTGTACCACAAAGTGCTGACTCCTGATTCCCGGAGTTAAAACTGTGTGGGATGATCAGAGCTACAACACCGCCGTGTGTGTTTGTGTGTGTGCGAGGGAAACTCTGTGAAACAAAAACACCACACTAGGACAAAACCTAGTTTGGTTCATATAAAGTAAAGTAAGCTTAAAGTTTAAGAAAAAAGCTATCGGAGAGAAATACAGACTAGGACACTATGCACGATCAAGTAGTCCGTACAAGGCGTACTAGGACTATGCACGATCAAGTAGTCCATATAAGGCGACTAATTTGAGATTGTGTCTTGGGCTGGTAACGTCATCATACACAACAGATTGCCATAGAAACCATCAGCTACAAGAAGATATGAATGCTGAGTTCAGACTTTTTACGAGGAGCCATCTGCAGTGGTGCTCCATGCTACGTGTGGAGCACAAAAGTAAGTGATAATGTGTATGATGATGTTGATGATTATGATGTTGATGATTATGATGACGATGATTCTATACAGACACGAGCCAGTAATCCGCCAAACTTGGTGGATAATAATTATAGTTTGTTCTTTCTGCTCCAAGTTCTGGTGATGGGACTAATTCTCCTGTGGTCATTTCATATCAACTTCATTAGGTCTTTGTAATCAGATTTATCATGACTTGTTGTCCATGTTCAATGCACTATGAAATAATTGACAGGCCTGCGTGCTTTTATTAATGGGTGTTCAATTTACCTTTCAGTGTGCAATGCTCGCCTTTTTCGTAATTTCCAGAAATGCTGACGAGATTTTTCATTGTTTGTTATAGGCATGTCAGTAAGTCAATTACGAAATAAGGGCAGTGTAAGTTTTGTTTTTCTTTTGTTGGATCTACCAGACTGTTAATTCACTGGCTTTGGTATCTGCTATGGCGTTTCAAAGTGTATATAGTGTGTGTGGTATAAAAACCTCAGAAATTACATTTGATGAAGTACACACAGGGAGGAAGAAGACGTCAAACTCAGCATCAGGATATGTCATTCTAAGCTCTGACCTTTTGAAAAGAAAGATTCCTTTATATAGCACAGAAGTAATGTGCTTCTTTGTGAAGTTCTATATGGAACACGGGGAATATACCGTAGAAATAATTAATTCTACGTAAAGAAAAATTGTACGTAAAGAATTACGTCAACAACAACAACGCTTGATCGTAAAAAATTACATCAACAACTACAATGTTTGTACGTAAAAAAATGACATCAAACAACAACAACAACGTTTGGACGTAAAAAATTACATCAACAACAACAACGTTTGTACGTAACAAAATTACATCAACAACAAGAACGTTTGATCGTAAAAAATTACGTCAACAACAAGAACGTTTGTATGTAAAAAAATTACATAAAAAACAACAACGTTTGTACGTAAAAAATTACATCAGCAACAACGTTTGTACATAAACAATTACATCACCAACGTTTGTACGTAAAAATTACATAAAAAACAATAACGTGTGATCGTAACAATAAATACTTCAACAACAACGTTTGTACGTAAAAAATTACTTAAACAACAATAACGTGTGATCGTAAAAATAAATACATCAACAACAACATTTGTAAGTAAAAAATAACATCAACAACTACAAAAACGTTTGATCGTAAAAATGTCATCAACAACAACAACGTTTGTACGTAAAAAATGACAACAACATCAAGAACGTTTGATCATAAACAATTACATCAACAACAAGAACGTTTGTACGTAAAAAATTACATCAACAACAAGAATGTTTGTACGTAAAACAATTACATCAACAACAACAACAACGTTTGTACGTAAAAAATTACATCAACAACAACAACAACGTTTGTACGTAAAAATTACATCAAAAACAACGTTTGTACGTAAAAAAATTACATCACCAACGTTTGTACGTAAAAAATTACATCATGAACGACAACGTTTGTACGTAAAAAATGGCATCAATAACAAGAACGTTTGATCGTAAAAAATTTCATCAACAACAGCAACGTTTGTACGTAAAAAAAAAAATCAACAACAAGAACGTTAGGCTGTAAAAAATTACATCAACAACAACAACGTTTGATCGTAAAAAATTACATCAACAACAACGTTTGATCGTAAAAAAATTCATCAAAAACAAGAACATTTGATAGAAGAAAATTACATCAACAACGTTTGATCGTACAAAATTACATCAACAACGTTTGATCGTACAAAATTACATCAACAACGTTTGATCTTAAAAAATGACATCAACAACAAGAACGGAAAAATACCTTAGTATTAATTACTTCTTTATACAATACTATATACTGTAGAACACAGGAAACATACCTCAGTATTAATTACTTCTTTATACAATACTATATAGAACACAGGAAACATCATTAGTATTAATTACTTTTTTATACAATACTATATAGAACACAGGAAACATCATTAGTATTAATTACTTCTTTATACAATACTATATAGAACACAGGAAACACCATTAGTATTAATTACTTCTATATACATTACTATATAGAACACAGGAAACACACCTTAGTATTAATTATTTCTTTATACAATACTATATAGAACACAGGAAACACACCTTAGTATTAATTACTTCTTTATACAATACTATACAGAACACAGGAAACATACCTTAGTATTAATTATTTCTTTATATAATACTATACAGAACACAGGAAACATCATTAGTATTAATTACTTCTTTATACAATACTATATAGAACACAGGAAACATACCTTAGTATTAATTACTTCTTTATACAATACTATATAGAACACAGGAAACACACCTTAGTATTAATTACTTCTTTATACAATACTATACAGAACACAGGAAACATACCTTACTTAATAATTACTTAGTCGTTCTTCTTCTACCCTAGGGTGTAGACGTTTGCCAGAGATAACGCCATACTGTCCTATTGGCCATCTTCCTCTCTGGCTTGTTTCCAGTCTAGTCCTGGGTCCTTCACGGATTGTCTAATGTTGCCCTCCCAGTGAACTCTAGGTCGTCCCAGAAGTCTGGATCCCTGGCTTTTGGCTTCCCATGTTTGTCGTGGTAACTGATCTTCTTCCGTTCTGCATACATGGCCACACCATCGTTGTTGGGACTGTTCTACTTGGGTCTGCCGTATCGTCTGTATGCGTACCATGACTTTTCTTGTTTCTCCAACCACCTTCCTTGGATACCTAATTTTTGAGATTTGGAGCTGGCTTTCATGGTTGCAGTCATTCCTCATGACTTGTATCCATATGTCAAGACTGGGTGGAGCGGTATACAGTCATCTTTGTCCTCTTGCCAATCCCTCTTTAGCTGAGGAGGAAAAATACCTCAGAAATAATTACTTCTTTATACAAAACTATATGGAATGCAGGAAACATACCTTAGAAGTAATTAATTCTAGTACAGTACTATATGGAACATGGGAAAAATACCTTAGAAATAATTATTTCCCTATACAATATTATATGGAACACATGAAATATGCCTTGTTGTGACAGATATTAATTATGTGGATTTATAAGAGGCTCAGACATGCTGAACATGGCTCAATACAATCTGGGGAGGGAGGAAGGGGGGGGGGGTGGTGGGGGTGCGATACATAATTTAGTGCCGCACAGAATAAGGGAAGAATAGGAAGTGCATGATGTCCTATATTGTGAATTATGCTACCCGGACTTCCGCTTTGCAAGCGTTTTTTCGATTACACTGGACAACAGCCAAAATGTATCTGAGACAAAAGCAGCTATTGTTAACTAATTTGGACATGCTGATCACGAATATGAACTTAAAAATCGCGAATTAGCTCTAGTTTTCAAGATCTGGGGCGGGGGGGGGGGGGGGGGGGGGGCAGTAGGCTGATGGTTTCACCTTCCCGACGCGAATGACCCAGTTCTTCTCTTTTCTATAGCCCTGACGCGTGATTCCCCATGAGACGGATAGCCTTGAGCGCCGATTGGATGACGCAATCTGTAGCAGTCATTGCAACCACATTTCCTCCTTGTCATCATTTGTGTTGTGGATTCTGTGAGTGCAGACGTGTCGTTCGCCTCGTGAATGTGTGAACAGTGCGGATTATTTTTTTCTCTATTTCCGAACAAATAAATTTGCTATCACAAAGGCGACGACCCATTACACCGATGATAAAGAAAGCTTACAGCCTTTATTTTGGTTGTGAGATCGGTGACCAGGACCGGTATTGGGCCCCACACATATGTTGTCAATCCTGTGCAACAAATCTGCGCTGCTGGTTGAACCGAAAAGGACGATCGATGCATTTTGCAGTTCCAATGGTGTAGAGGGGAACCGACAAACCATCATGATTGTTACTTTTGCATGACTCCTCCAATTGGACATGGTATTTCTAAGAAGAAAAGGCGGCCTGTGACCTATCCGAATATTCCCTCTGCTATGCAGCCAGTGCCTCAAGGGGAAGGACTTCCTGTTCCGGACCCACCATAATCTTATACTCTGGATGATGAAGAAGATAATAAGGCCAGTGGACATCCGTCACCTGTGAAAGCATCTACATCAAGAGATCCTGATTTTGTGCCTATTGAAGAGTCTGCACAGCCACATAAAATTACCCAGAGTGAATTGAATGATCTAGTGAGCGATCTGGAATTGCCAAAAATAAAGCAGCGCTGTTGGGGTCAAGACTGCAGCAATGGAATATTCTAGAAGAGAATGTGCATGTGTCTGTGTTTCGTGCTCGGCAAAAAGGTCTGCTTCCATATTTCAAAATGACAGATAACCCCATTGCTAGCGTTGATATAGTGGGTCTGATGGCAGCACTACACGTAAACTACAAAGACGACAATTGGAGGTTGTTCATTGATTCGTCCAAGTTGAGCTTAAAAGCTGTGCTGCTCCATAATGGTAAGGTTTTACCATCTGTTCCACACGGGTATGCAGTCCACATGAAAGAAACGTACAACATGAAACAACTATTACACACCATCAACTATGACGTGTATAAGTGACAGATTTGTGGTGACCTGAAGGTCATTGCCATCTTGATGGGGCTACAGCAGGGTTAAACAAAGTTTTGCTGTTTCCTCTGTCTGTGGGACAGCCGTGACAGGACTTCCCACTACAAGAAAAAGGATTGGCACCAACGACAATCACTTGAACCGGGGAAAAATAATGTACTTAACGAACCACTTGTAGAATCCCACAAGATCTTGCTCCCTCCTCTCCACATCAAACTTGGACTAATGAAGAATTTTGTAAAGGCCATGGATCGAAATGGGGCAGGATTTTTATACCTTCGTGATAAATTTCCAAGTCTTAGTGAGGCCAAAATCAAGGAAGGTGTATTTGTCAGTCCACACATACGTCAGCTCTTCCGAGATCAGCATTTTAATGATATCCTCACAGGTGATGAAAAGTTAGCTTGGAATGCTTTCCAGCAAGTGGCCACAAACTTTCTAGGAAACAATAAGGCTGACAATTACTAGAAGCTTGTAGACACCCTCTTGCAGCGCTACGAGAGACTAGGTGCAACATGTCTTTGAAATTACACTTTTTGCACTCTCATCTGGATTTCTTCCCTGCTAACTGCGATGCTGTCAGTGACGAGCATGGGGAACGATTTCATCAGGACATTACTACCCTGAAAAAAGGTTCCAAGGGAAATAGAATGCAGCAATGCTAGCAGACTATTGTTGGACCCTTGTGAGAGATGCTCCAGAAACTCATTACAAGCGACAGGCAAAAAGGCGTCGCTGTGAATCATTTCCGCTATGAGCATTATTATCATATTTGGTATGTATATGCAAATGTGTAAAACTTGTTTTATAGATATTTAAAAAAAAACTAGAGCTAATCTGGTGTTCTAACGGCCATTTTCATATTCAGCAGCCCAAACAACATAAAGGTAACTTGGTTTAATCTCAGATACACACAAAAAGTCAAAATTTGTTGCCCAGTGTTATCTGCCACAACGCGCAATGTGTAGACTCAGACTTCTGCAGGACTGAAGACACAAAAGTGATTTCAAAAGTTTCATATCAAAAACCAATAGTTGACTTTCCTATTTATCTAATTCTTCACTATGGCTTCTTCCTAGCTGTTTATCCTTTTTTTTTTAATTCTCATTTTATGATACCTGCCGTGAGGTGCAATTGACACATATTAAATATATTGAGAATGAAAGTGTGTGCTCATGTAAGTCTGTAATGCTGATCTAACAATCTAGATAGAAGTGATGTTTATAACTATGAATTACGTCATTCTATTATCACAAGAGGAAAAAATGTTTGATTTGGTTAACCATAAACGAATAGAAGTAATGGAAAAATCAGACTTTCGCACATGTAGCTATGAAGTTAAGTGCTAAAAACATCTTAAATAACGAAAAAGAAAAATTAAAATTTTTTTCTAAAATTTACTTACCTCCTTTTTTCCTTTGCACATTCCTTAAGAATACTACTTACTTACTTACTTAGTCGTTCCCCTTCTACCGTGAGGTGTAGAGGTTTGGAAGAGAGAGCGCCAGACTAACCTATCGGCTGTCTTCCTCCTGGCCTGGTTCCATTCTAGTCCTCGATCCTTCAAAGATTGTCTAATGTTGTCCTCCCAGCGGACTCTGGGTCGTCCTCGGGGTCTGGATCCTTGGCTCTTTGTTTCCCATGCTTGTCGTGGTAGCCGATCTTCTCCCATTCTGCAGACATGGCCAAACCATCTTAATTGGGACTGTTCAACTTGGGTCTGCAGGGGGTAGGGTTTAAGGCCTTGACGTATCGTCTGGTTGCGTACCATGTCTCTTCTTGTTACTTCAACCACCTTCCTCAGATACCTCATTTCTGAGGTTTGGATCTGGCTTTTATGAGTTGTAGTCATTGCCCATGACTCGCATCCGTATGTCAAGACTGGGACACAGGTGGAGCGGTATACAGCCATCTTTGTTTTCTTACCAACCTCTCTCTTGCTGAGGAATCCTCGATTTATGGCCTGAAAAAGTCTCCCAGCTGCTGCTTTTCGAGTGGGCAACTCTTCTTTGATGCCTCCCTTTCGGTCTATAATAGCTCCGAGGTATTTAAAGTGGTCGACCTGCTCCAGGACCTGTTCTCCCAACTTAATCTGATGTCTTCTTTCTTCTCGTGATATCACCATGGATTTTGTTTTAGAGCTGCTTATGACCATCCCTCTCTTCTCCAGCTCTTCCTTCCAGACTTGCAGGTTGGATTGGAGATGTTGCCTCTGATTTAGCAATCAGGGCAACATCATCAGCAAATGCCAGCTCCGAAATATAGACCTGTCTCATCTTCCAGTACCCCACTGAATACTTTCTTGTTCTCTCCTTACATGCCTTGATGACATCGTCCATAAGGAGTATGAAGAGGTAAGGTGATAGGATATCACCTTGTCTTACACCAGTGGTGGTCCTGAACTCTTCTGACTTATGCTTTGCTGTCCTCACATAATTTCTGCAAGACTTGTAGAAGCTCTGTATAGCATGAATCAGAGGTGCTGGAATATTCTTCCTTGCCAAACAGTCCCAAAGTTTGCTCTAGGGGACCCTGTCAAACGCCTTTTCCAGATCTATGAAACAAAGATGGATCTCACTCTTATACTCAAGGGCCTTTTCACTCAGCTGTCTGAGTGTGAAGATTAGGTCTTGAGTACTTCGGTTTGCTCGGAATCCACACGGGACCTCATCCAATTGTGGCTCAGCTAGGCATCGGAGTCTCTGCTCTAGGATTTTAGAGTAGATTTTACCAGGGACACTGAGAAGGGATATGCCTCTATGGTTTCCACACTGTCGATTGTCACCCTTTTTGAAAAATTGGTGTTATGATGGCAATCTCCCAATCCTTTGGTATGGTCTTGTTGTACCACGCTGCCTGTAAAACCCTTAAGAGTAATAGGTCGCCTGATGCTCCCATGAACTTAACCATTTATGGTGTTATACCATCATGCCCTGCTGCTTTGCCCATCTTGATTTTCTCCAGTGCTGCCTTCAGTTCTTCCATCTTTATGTCATCTTCACCATCATTGGTTTCCTCTTCTGTGCTAGTGTTTATCATTTCTGATGCTTCACCATGCTCACCATCCAGGAGTTCTGAGAAATATTCTTTCCATCTTCCCATTACTTCCTTCGGGGCAGTAAGCAATTTGCCTTGCTTGTCCTTTATAAATTTGAGAGGGCATTGTTTTTCCTTCCTCATGTTCTTTAGCGTCTTATAGAACAATTTCTGGTTTTCTTGTGCATCTTTTTCTAGCTTTTCTCCAAATTCTTCCCAGGACTTCCCCCCTCCAGACTCTAGCATCTCGGATATATTTGAATGAGCTTCTCCGAACAATGGCATAGTCGATCACTGACTTCTCATTCTTTGTTGGTTCACATCTAGTGTATGCATGTATGCGCTTATGGGGGAACTTTGTGTTTGTAATGATCAGATTCTGCTCACTGCAGAATCTAAGGAGTCGCTTTCCATTGTCATTGAGAGTATCTTCTCCATATCTTCCGATAACTCCACCCCATCTAGCATGGTCATTTCCAACTCTGGCATTAAAATCTCCGAGCATGATAACTTCATCTAGGCAGTCATCCACTGTCCTTTGAAGCAGCTCGAAGAATTCCTCCTTGACCTCTGCTCTCTCATCCTCATTTGGCCCATACACTATGACCAGGTTGACTATGGCTTCTCCTTCTTTTAGTTTAACAACCATAATGCGCTCAGAGACAAAGTTCCATCCCTTGATACTATCTTTTTGATTTTGGGCCACAATGCAACCCACGCCCCCTTTAGCTCTTTCAGACATGGGTACACCACTGTAGAGCAGCGTGTTGCCATCGAGATCCATGACTCCTTGTCCTTTTTTCTTTGTTTCCGTTATAGCCAGGATTTCTAGTTTTGCTTTCCTCATCTCTTCCACCAGCTCCTCTTCCTTCCCATTTATACTTCTTGTGTTCCAAGTTCCATAAGTCGTAGTCCGTAGTCCGTTCCAGTTCGTCGCATTTAGAATCAGTCCAGTTTTCTCTCTTGTGTTGCTAGTAATCGTGATTTAAAGCAAACAGGTGATTGGCCTGTTGTGCCTTTGCATGGTGGAGGGGCTGCCTCCTTACGGCCTCCATGCAGGCCGCCCTCCTCCTTTTTCATCCGGGCTTGGGACCGGCATTGGCGGAGTTCCTTAAGAATACTATATAAAATTAAATTCCACATATATGAATTATATATCCACACAGGAATGAATTTATGCAACAGGTGAACAGACTACACTCTGGGAAATTTTATGTTCCACGTGTATTGGAAAAGCCGTACTAACTTCTGACGAACTTGTCGTTATATTTATGATTGCCAATATGTTAAAAGTCGTGGACTGTGTTCTATGGCTCCGCCCTCTAATCCAGTACCTAAGCGCCCATCTTGCCCTCAAACATCGGAATGCTCCCGTGCAATTTCAGTGGATGTCAATCGTTAAAAATGGGTAGGATGTCATAATCAGCTCGTAACTCCGTGCTGGGTGTTTGATTGCGAGAGAAACTGTGGTTTTAAATTGCCCACTTGCTACAGAAATTGTCCGCCCCTGGTCACCAAACCTTTGTTATACCGTTGACCTCTTGTGTTTCCTTGTCGAATTGCCCGCGAGCGGCTTTCCTTTAATCTATTCATTCATTGTCTCACTACGTAAATGACTTCTACGTATCTTAGCGGCGATCACAGTCTACTATCTGGCAACAAACATTCATGTGCGTATCATGAATGTTTTTTTTTACGACCGTCAACGGCTGGCTGTATTGTATGCAATTGTGGTGACACTCGCTTTGTTTAAACATGGGAATAAGCCCTCGAACGCATTCTTTCTATTGCTCAGCCGGCAGTCTCCCTCGCCAAACAATAGCTTGTCTACCACTCTAAGATAAAGTAAGGTTGGGGAATATTAAAAACTTGCTTAAAGCATGATGAAAGAGCAAAAATGGGGAGTGAAATATACTAGGAACGATGATGGAAAATGTACAGAGCGATAAAGTCTAGTACACTTTATCACAGGATCTAGCAAGAATACTTCATCGAAAATCTGCTGATAACAACATCTGCTGATAGCAATAGCCGCCACAATCTAAAAAATGGCTTTACGGATCTGTTTCCCCGTCCTTGTCAACTGCCATACCACAGGCTGAGCCCAAATGACTCAACTTCCCGTCAGTCCCATTGTTCATGATCACCTGACCACATCATGTGATCTCGGGTCCACCAGAATCGACAGCTCTGACTAAAGTTCTGAGTTGTCAATAACAAATACATCGGCTCTACTCCCAGTGAAGCATGCGTCTATTATGGTTTTCATAAAACATAACGTGACACTTAAGAATAATTATACATTCTAATGGAACACGGAAAGTATACCTTAGAAAAATCTACTTCACTATACAATTCTATAAGGAACATATGAAACTTTCTTTTGAAATAAAAGTACATCTAGTTTCAAAGCTCCTGATAACACGGGAATTTTCAAATAAGTCTGTAGGTAAATATTTACAATTTATTTTATACAAGTTTTCTTTTCTCTGTGAAAATCTTTCACTGAACTCAAAATTTAATTACAACATTAAATGAATAAAATCACTTGTAAAATGTCAAAAGTATCTAAAGTCTCTAAATGTGTAGAAAGTTCTCTCTTGGTTGAACTCCCTCTGGTTGTAGAATATTTATATCTTAAGAACCATCTTCTTACACAGTTATGGAATGATTGTCTATACTGGCTATTACTATGCCCAAATAGAGGTCATCATTAACAATTACTGTCTTTAATAGTGGTTTTACGGGGTACTCTGAACAGTAGCCTTGTTTGGCTACTTATCTGGTGAATTGAAGCCGGTCACCCTTCTGACATGGAAGGAGAAATCATATGAGGTTCCTCCAGGCAGTGGATACTGGGTGGCTGTCCCTATGAACAATAAGGGCGCTTGCACCCCTAGTTCCTTTCAGTAGTGGCTGACTCTTTAAGGTGTACTTGGATGACAGGATATATCCTGAAACATATTTGATTAACCACTATATTCTCTATCACTATCCCCCTATTACAGATGTAGGGGATGAGAGACAGTTTTCAAACTATGTGCAAGTAGACGCACAGGGCATAACACTCAGTAATAACACAGTTTAGTTCACTGTGAATATATCTTTCTCCAATTCCTTGGTTATAGCTATCTGTCCATGATTCGCCTCCATACATTTATTAGGTCTTGTGTAAAATACTAAGTAATATCTCAATCAATACAGTAAAGTAATTCCTTTCCTATGTTCCTGGTGTGTGGTCCATTCCTTCAAGAAATAATTCTTTAAATACTTTTCTAAAACTATAGACACACTTTCGCTACCATTCTCGAATTTATTTGAATACATAATGGCTTTGCCTCCAGAAATTACACAGTAGTTTAAAACACAACTATACAATTTCTAACGCACAATTGAATTAGTTAATAGAAATACACACACACATCCACACACACACACACACACACACACACACATATATACATATATATATGTGTATATATATATATATATATATATATATATATATATATATATATATATATATATATATATATATATATATATATATATATATATATATATATATATATATATATATATACATATATATATATATATATATATATATATATATATATATATATATATATATATATATATATATATATATATATATATATATATATATATATATATATATATACACATTCTCTCTCACCCTCAAGTACATACAGTCGAGCTGTTAATGGTCATGCAGTCTGCTCTCAGATGCAGAAGGCAAAGAAGTCCTCACTGACAGAACTGGCGTTCTCGCTGTATTTGAAATTTTTATGGCCTGCTTTCCATTTAGGCCACGTCCTATATATATAGGCCAAGGCCGAACGACAGAGGAAGCTGCTAAAATGTGTTTGCTTTCCGAAAATGTATGCATAATCTGTCTAGGTGTGCAAATCTGGAAGACCAAGATTTCAATCATCTTCCTTATTCCTGGAGCGATTTCTTTCTTCTTAGGCTTAAAATACTTCCAGGATTATTCTTTTCCTTTCTAACTAATTGTCTTTTACTTTCCTAAGTCCATTGTATTCTACGCATAGCCTAAACAGCCAAATTATGGACTAACCTGATGTCTCGATGCATTCTACTCGAGATTTCTCCATTGCTTTATCACTTCCCGTGGAAATCTTTGTACTGACGTGTACAGCAACATTCCTATTATTGCATTAGTGACCTCTTCCAGGTGGTACTTCGCTCATAAGGCTGTATTTAAATTCCATATCCAACTGGTTTGCACATATATGGAATGGCCATTTTGACTGCCTAATGTTTTTTTGTAAATACGGTATGAAGGTGCGATTTCATTGGTTCGTCTTGCATTCTTTCTTTAGAAAGTATGGCGCACCGTTTGGTCAGAATGACGTGTTGTGAATTAGACTTCACGACAAGCGTTAGTGACAGAAAAAGCTGGGATTTTATATATATTGAAATTATATATCCTGTGTCGTTCCCAAGAGACGACGAATTAATAGGAACACTGCTCCGTCAGTTCAAGACGAATAATATCAGGATGTGCTTGGGGCAGGCAAATTCATCGTGTAAACAAATAGCTACAGAAACCACTGTAGCAAGAGAATGTGGATGCTTTGTGTGGGCTTCTTGCAGATGGCTTCTGCGGGTGTGGCTCCATGCTCTAAAGAAGGCAAAAAGCGAAAAGATTATGATACAATTCAATAATATTTGGAGCATACGAAAAAATTGTTAATGTTTGAAAAGTACATATCCTGTCTTCACTTCCATATAAAAATAAATAATGTAAGAAAAGTACATATCCTGGCTTCACTTCTGTATAAAAAAAAGTAATGGAGGAAAAGTACATATCCTGGCTTCACTTCCGTATAAAAATAAATAATGTATGAAAAGTACATATCCTGGCTTCACTTCTGTATAAAAATAAGTAATGGAGGAAAAGTACATATCCTGGCTTCACTTCCGCATAAAAATAAATAATGTATGAAAAGTACATATCCTGGCTTCACTTCCGTATAAAAATAACTAATGTATGAAAAGTACATATCCTAGCTTCACTTCCGTATAAAAATAATTAATAAATGAAACGTACATATCATGGCTTCACTTACGTATACAAATGACAAACAGGTGTAATACTGAATGATTATAGATTTTAAATTTAAAAAACGTTTCAAAGAAATTACAGAATGTTGAATGTTGTTGTTTTTCCCCTGTGCGTTGAAGTACTGCTTTAATATCTGGATTATTTCTCATATATGTGGTGAGCTTTTTCAAAACATATTTCATTAAAAGCAATCACGTATAGAAAGATAAAGCGAGCACCATCAACCATTACCGCGCCGGAGCGCGAGAGAGCAAAAAGTTCGTGTGCGCATGTGCAGACTTTAGATAAAAAGAGAATCGATTGTACTCAGAAGGAATCATCTATCAGTCTTCCACTTCAGGTCTGCATGGCGGACATTATAGAAGACGTGTTTTCAGTTCTCTAGTTTTTTTTTTTTTTTTTTTTTTTTTCGTACGCCCGCTAATACTCGAGGCGAAATCTCAGGTTATTATTTTTTTTTATGTCTAACCTGACATTGATTTTACGTGAGTATCCCTTTATTTCTTGTACAGAGACAGGTGTCCCTCGCCTAGTTCTCTAGTTATTTGAAAGTGGTTTATTCTTATATTTGTGTTCACGTTAATTCACTTTGTCCAAGAACTACAGAATTACAAACGATTTAAATTATTGCATTTTATCACGAAGTAGTTTGGCGAGATTTTCATACTTCAAAATGTACAAATATTATAAAAGAAATAATCGAGTTTCACATATGTATCTCAAATACTGGAAGGGATATTAGGTAATGCTGACTCAAATATCTGAAGGGATACTATTAAGCTTCGCTGACTCAAATATTTAAAGGGATATTACGTTTTGCAGAGAGTTCTTCGGGAATTACTGCATATTTCAAGGTAATTGTTGAAATTGTGCAAATTTTAGTTCTAACGCATGAATGTGGGTGTAATAATTATTTTTGATGTGTATTTTGCATTCGCATTATATTTGGTTTGTATTTTTTTATTTTATTCATTATCACTAGTTTGTATTTTGTATAACTATTATCACTGATTTGTATACTGTATATGCGCGATTTTTAGTTTGTATTTTTATAGTCAGGATCTTTGGTTTGCATACTGTAAAACCTTTACCTTTGGTTTGTAGTTTGTATAACGATTAAATGTGGTTTGTATTCTGCATAACCATTATCTTTGGATTCTATTTTTGTATAACCAATATATTTGGTTTGTATTAAGTATAACCATTATCTTTTGTTTGTATCTTTTTTATAACCAATATCTTTAATTTCTATTTTTATAACCACCATCTTTGGTTTGTATTTTTTTAATAACCATTATATGTGATACGTATTGCGTATAACTAATATCTTTGGTTTCTATTTTGTATGACCATTACCTGTGGCTTGCATTTTGTATAACTAATATCTTGGGTTTATACTTTGTATAACTAATATCTTAGGTCTGTAATTTGTATAACTATTATCTTTTGTTTGTATTTTGTATAACAATTATCATTCGTTTATAATTTGCTTCTATAAAATAGTATATTTTATTTCTTCAAAATCATTATCACCATTTCTCATCATCATCATTAACATTCCTCTGTCATCATCATCATCAATGATGTAATTATCATCTCATTTTTTTTCTCATTAGCGCTGTTTTCCTTTCATTATTGTCTTCGTGGAACGATCGACTGGCAGATTGGTTACACCACTTGACTCTAGAGGTTAAATTACCGGGTTCCGAGATCGAAACGTAGTAGCTCATGCTCCAATCTACTCAGCTGTAATAGGGTACGTGACTTTGCTCTTGAGTTAGAGAAGGCAAAGGCAGCAAGGAAGAGAAATATTCAGCTCATCTCGTTAAAAAAAGCTGGACCTAGAATAGTCAGGTATCTAACATTGAACTCCTTCCGGCAGTATCTGCTATGAGACTACCTTCACCTGATTTTGTTGTCATTGTCCTCGTTACAATCATCGCCGAACCTTCACTGCTGTTCTCAAAACCCACGAGCAGAATTGTAATGAAACTCAATATGAAGACAATAGGACGTCGATTTTCCAAACGTCAATTATCAGAAGTGTCAATTATTTGAACCCCCACCCCCCCCCCCCCCCCCCCCCCCCCCCCCAACAGTGTCTACTTTTAGAGCTCTAATTATATTGTGCTGATGTATTACTCATATCGCTGAATGCATTCTGTTCCGATTATTTACTCGAAGATATGTGCGGTATCGTGTAGTATTAGTCTTAATTTGTCATTACATTGTTAAAAATCATATTTTGGCTTTAGCTACTGTGTGGACTCAGGACAGTCTCCCGTGATCTTAATTGTAGGCATAATTACACTTTGAACACCTCGAGGGAATTAAAGTCGGAAGACGGAATATCAATAATCTGAGATATGCAGATGACACACTTTTAATAGCAGAGTCAGAGGAAAATCTACAAATCATTCTAGACAAAGTAGTGGAAGAGAGCGAGTTGAAAGGATTATCTTTGAATGTCAGCAAAACTGTATGCATGGTAGTTTCTAAGAAAATACAAATACCAGTATGCTCTTTGAACAGCAAAAGAGAAAAAATCAAACAAGTCAATCTCTTTAAATATTTAGACTACACATTCACATCAGATGGCAGATGTGACACAGAGATAAAGAAAACGATTGCCATGTCCAAATAAACCTTTACTAGGATGAGCAACGTAATGAAAAATAAACATCACCATAAGCACACAAATTCGCTTATTAAGGGGCTACTTGTGGTCCGTTCTTTTATATGGATGCGAATGTTGGACAATGAGTAACCAAATGGTGAAAAAACTGGAGGTAGCGGAAAAGTGGTTTTAGTGTTAAGCACTGAAATTATTATGATGCATCTATAGTTTTTAAATATGATATTTTAATCTCACTGGTTACCATTACAAGTGATTTCCAGCGAACATCTAAATATCATTTTTATCATCGCATCATTTTAACAAACCCCGACACTCGAAAAAAGAGCGCTTTTATTAGTTGAGAACCAATCGGGTGTTCCAAAGAAAGGAGCCTCCCAGCTCAAATGATGAGCCGGAGATGCGTGTGTCGCTCGGATGATGTTCTCGAGCAAAGTCGATACTTTCCACCCTTTCCACCCACATCATGAAGCAGTCTGACGTTTACTTGGACTTTGAACTTTTCTATTGATCATCTTTTCCTCTTTCCATTGATCATATTTTCCGCTCCTTATGCAGCATTATGACACTACTGCAGCAGACCACCTTGCAAGAACAAAACGTCAACGCACGTGCTCCTGTCGCAGTGATTTATGTAGCAACTTGTTTTACATGATGATATTGCCAACCCCATGAACAACCTGGTATTGGCCACCTATTAAGATATGCCTGAGTATCCAGCTGCCAATGGGTACCCGACTTTACTCTTGAGTTAGAGAAAAAAAGGCAACGTGGAAGGAAACTGGTCATTACACCTCTCTATGCTGGACCTAATATAGTGAATCTCTAATACTTCAGAAAGTTCAGAACGGATGGCTGCGGCAGGAATGGAAAAGATCAATAGAATCCTCAAGTCTTCAAGAATTGGTGTGGATCTACTGTTCTGGTCATGCAAGGGTACGTGGCAATGAGAGAGCTGACAGACTGGCATCGAGAGCACCCATAGTGGGGACGCTGGACATGGATAAGGGAGAGATACTAAGGGCAATTAATGATCGCCTGCTAGATAATGACACTGCAGTGGATGAATCAACAAGGCTGAGACTGTTGGAGTTTAGCATCAAACGTGGGACTAGCAGAGACGGACGTGAGAGATGATGCTTCCGTCGTATCGTACAACCAGCGTGCTACTGGTACAATTAGCATTCAAACTCTTCGACATTTGCTGAGGGAGAGTGTGCACATATGGGTTTTGTTGTTGTTGGGTTTTCACTGCAGAGAAAAGGGGAGGCAACCGTGACAGAAATATTGACAGCTGTTATGAAACACGTTGTCAGAAAAGCCCATCTTTGTGAAGCCGCTAATGATGGGCATATAAGTAAAATTGTGTTTCATAAATAATTAAAGAAAGTCTCCATACTTTATATTTTATTTGGAAAAGTAAATTTATAAAATATAATTAAAAATCAGAAATGTTATTCGGTTTTTGAAGCCCTTCGTGACTTTTGGGACACCCTGTATATTATTTACACTTTCTTATTCCAAAAAGTCATGTAGGTCTTTGTGGTGGGGCGCTGTTCGAATATATTTTGTGTTTGTTTATTATTATTTCCGGTAAATTGCTACCCCTGTCCACAGTTAATGTATATGTTGATTTTGTTAATGTATATTTGATTGCCCCGGCGGTTGCTCATAATAATGCTCGTTACCCCGTTACATCCCGGGTAAAATCTCTCACTTTTCATAGTTTTGTTCCATACTTCACAACACACATGCAGGTTCTTTAACTGACCAATGAGGAACTAAAACAGTCTTCTTTTGAAACGAATTCGACATCTTTTAATAACTGATATTCCTTGTAGCATGCATACTCGTTCGTCCCAATTAATCCTTATTTCTTAACTCTCTCCACACATATTAATTTTATTTCAAGAGTATTCGAGCTCTTGTACAAACCATCTCCTGTCAGAAGGTAAACACTTCGTAGTAGGTTCCTACTGGAACTTAAAAGCAAACACAGCCAAAACACAGCTGTCACAAAGCTCAAGGTTTTTCTTCACCTTGGCCATTCACATATCAACAACAACTCTCTGTGTCATTTTCCGGTGCGCCTTATTTTCAATATCCCAAATAGTGCCGCATTTATCAGCACTAACTCAAACTCAATAAATCTAACATGTGGTGTGCATGGGCAGACACCACATATTACCCCCCCTGCGCGCTACTGGAAACTGCAGGTTTCCAGGTCATCATTAACTATACTTAACTATAATGATAAAAAGGAAAATCAAATTCAAGCAATGAGTGAAATGATATCACGATGAGTGAAATGCAGTTAAAATATGTGGCAACAACTTGTGAGCAACATATTAATGCTACGAAAATATCGCTATATAATCTACCTATCAATTGATTATGAACATAAACAATGTTTGTTGTCACTTCCTGTACCCAGGACAGTTACATAGTTCAATGTATTACTCTTGACAGAGTATCAGCGATTACATTATTATGTCAGGTAAATTGCTACCCCTGTCCACAGTTAATGTATATGTTGATTTTGTTAATGTATATTTGATTGCCCCGGCGGTTGCTCATAATAATGCTCGTTACCCCGTTACATCCCGGGTAAAATCTCTCACTTTTCATAGTTTTGTTCCATACTTCACAACACACATGCAGGTTCTTTAACTGACCAATGAGGAACTAAAACAGTCTTCTTTTGAAACGAATTCGACATCTTTTAATAACTGATATTCCTTGTAGCATGCATACTCGTTCGTCCCAATTAATCCTTATTTCTTAACTCTCTCCACACATATTAATTTTATTTCAAGAGTATTCGAGCTCTTGTACAAACCATCTCCTGTCAGAAGGTAAACACTTCGTAGTAGGTTCCTACTGGAACTTAAAAGCAAACACAGCCAAAACACAGCTGTCACAAAGCTCAAGGTTTTTCTTCACCTTGGCCATTCACATATCAACAACAACTCTCTGTGTCATTTTCCGGTGCGCCTTATTTTCAATATCCCAAATAGTGCCGCATTTATCAGCACTAACTCAAACTCAATAAATCTAACATGTGGTGTGCATGGGCAGACACCACAGTCTTTATCGTCATCAAAGGTCTCCAGCTCTTCAAGGAGGAAAGGTCTTCAACAAGTTCCCCGTGTCCTGTGTCCTCCACTCAAGGTCTTTCTATGTTTTCATTATCCTTTCATTTCTGTCTCCATTTCTCTTCTCGATGTTATTTTTAGCACAAAAACATTTACTTACTTAGTCGTTCCTCTTCTACCCTGGGTGTATAGGTTTACCAGAGAGAACGCCATGCGATCCTATTGGCTGTCTTCCTCCTAGCCTGGTTCCAGTCTAGTCCTCGGTTCTTTAGAGATTATCTAATGTTGTCCTCCCAGCGGACTGGGTCGTCCTGGAGATCTGGATCCCTGGCTCTTATTTTCCCATATTAGTCATGGTAGCCGATCTTCTTCCATTCTGCAGACGTGGCCAAACCATCTTAGTTGGGATTAAAAAACACAACAGAAACTAAAACGAAAATAGCGCACACACACACACACACGCACGCACGCACGCACACACACACACACACACACACTTACACACACACAACAACAACAACAACAACTTCAGCAGAAATGTAGAACATGATTTGATTTCAAAAATGAACTTTTAAGAGCCCAGAGCCGACAGTGTGGTACACAATGGCACGACGTTAATTTGTTTAAGGCGTCTGCTTGTAATCGTCTGAAGGGCTGTAAATGAACATTTTTTCTACCTCTTCGTTTTTTTTTTTTTTTTTCTATATCACTTCGTTTCACTGTCTCAATTTTTGCTCCTGGAAGCTGTTTTGTTTATCTGCCATATGCCCAAAATAAATCTAATATTCATATCTGTTTTTTTTTCCTCCCGTATTTGTCAATAGCCGTTTTATTTCCACATTTCTTGTATTTACTCAAAAAAAATACAGGTAAATAAAATAAACAAACACTTTATTCGTTAGTGAGTTTGTAAATCGTCTGTATCGTTTCCGGCTCGTATATTCCATAGTTGAAAATTAGTGTCGTGTTGTTGTTGCTACTGATTCAGTGGCGTTTGGGCTCTCGCCCTTCGTCCAAATGTAGTGGTAGCAGTATGTGTTCGCAAGTTGTTGTTTGTTTGTTTGTTGTTTTTGTGTGCTCCATTTAAGATGTTCCACTTATCTGGCCTTGGAGTAAGGAGCATTTTTCCTAACATCATCGAGTGTTGGGCATTCAAAGAGGTATGATCACTGTCAACAAGACACGTTTTGTTGCGTTGCTGAGTTGACCGTATGCTCTTTCACGATTCACTCCTTTAGCGAGGCGATAGCGTCGTTCGAATGGTTCTTGGTTCGGTTTCCCGGTTACGTCTTTCATTTCTGTAACTTTTCTGCTGTCTTGTGTTTTAATTCTTTCTTTCTTGCACGTTCCTGCCATATGCGTATTTTCCTTTATTATTTATTTTTAAAGAATGTCTTTGTGTGCAGTTAACTTTACTTGGTTTCACTTACTTAACCCCACGTCTATTAATCTTCTAATTCTTACTTTGTCTCATTCCTGAACATCATTTTGGGTTCTCTCCAAGCGTTTCTTCTTCTTTTTCGTTCACTTGCAGACGTCAGTTTGAATATGTTCAAAGAACGCAGTGGTCAGCTTCTGGCTGATGGTATCTCTGTAGGTGTTTTTCCAGAAATGTTCCTGATGCTGGCCATATGCGCTTTCTCTGTTCCTCGTATGTTGTGCACCTTTGAGTAGATATTCAGCAATCATTTTATCAGGGCCACAGTTTCACTCATCAGTAGTTCCTATCTTGAGCTTGTTGAAAAGATGGTATCCCAATCTGTTGTGACCTGTGCGATGTCTGAAGATCAACGCATGTTCACTTCTGCTGAGCTGGTAATAGGATTCATTTTATTTTTTTAGGCCTGGATGTTTTGCTTCCCACGTGCTCTTATATCTGCTTTTGATAAAACTCTTGGCCTCTTCATAAGATGCTTTTGTCAAGCTGACGTACCTTTCCACCTTCCTTTGCCAATCTGTCAGCCCCGTCATTTCCGGGGTTGTTGCAGTGAGATTGGATCCACTGTATCACAACTCTTTCAATTTGTTGGCAAAGTTTGTGAACTGTTACTCTTAGGTCATGCAGGTCAGCATTATTCTGACTCTTCGGCGTTGCAATTACTTCATCTGTGAAGATTTATGAAAATCGGTAACTTTCTGGTTGTTCGTTTGGCAGTTCTATATGTTTCAGAGACATACAATAGAACTGACTTGGCATTTGAGTTGAAGACTGTTATTTTTGTGTTGGACATTTATTGCGTAAAACGTTCATCTGTGCTTTGTTTTCATTTGACGTTCTAGAGTTTTTGTTTTATAATTTGATCACATTTGCCTATGTGATTATGTTTTCTGAACGATAGATTGTTGTTAAACCAAGAGCACTCTAAATAGGCTCTGGGTCTATCTCGTCGCACACTTTTCAATATAGTCGTGACTCTGGGATATCATTAATTTTTGGTGCAGGGTTCTGGGTTAAAACTACCTGTGACTTTCAATCTACTGCATAGGTACAAAGAAATACGACGGAATCTCGCTTTCTCCATTTCCGTGCTAGTAGTTCTGTTCAAGACCAGCCTTTTTTAAGAGCTTTATATGCCAGCTTATTTACACTAGTAGCCATTTTTAACGTTTAGTATTTGTAAAAGCTGCATTAGTGTTAAAGTAACTTACTTTTCTCTGCTTCTATCTCGCTCTCTTTCTCACTTTTATTTTTTACTCTCAGTAACGCTCTGATATAACAGAGGACGTGTATTTATTTATTGTTTCAGCGTCTTATATTTTATTTATTTCATATTTTACGTTTTTTATTTTCTGGACGTTTTACTTTTCCCCACTATGCCCTCGCTGAAATATTTTATCAACTCTCTCCGTGTGTCGGTTACCACCAGCTTTAGCTCCCTATCTCCTGATATATCCCGTGTCGCTATTGACTTTGCGTTCGTTACTTTCAAGAAAACTAGATTCACCTCCCATCTCCACTTTATTCACACCTGCCTCCACCACAAAATTCTTCCTAATGGATTTTCTTCCAATTTTCATCCATCTGCTGGTACACTCAATCCTAGGGAACAACGTCTCCTACAACGAATTGAGACCAGATGTGGCTTTCAACGTATGCGCGTAGTGGCCGCCAGTCACTCCCGCCTTTTATCAGACCTTAGTGCCCAACAGACCCAGCTTCTGCTTCGCTTACGTTGTCTCACCTCCAACAACTTCCCTTTCTATTCTATGATACGCACCACTATCCACACACTGAACCGGCAGCTGCATGAGTTCCTTTCCACGTTCTAAAACACCATAAACGATCCCATCTCATCCCTTCCCCCAAAGCGACCCCTCCATCCTCCACTCCCTCATGCACTGAGGTAGTCTGCATCCCCCCTGATCTACCCCTCTCTGAGGGAGAGCGCTCTGTTCTTAGTAAGGGCCTAAAATTTGTTCCTCTTCGTCCGACCCTAGACCAATACAATCTCCTCCAGGATGTTCATCGGTTTCACCGTCGCATGAGGCTGAAGCTCCATTTTAGAGAGAAAGACAGCACTCCGCAGTCTCAGGCTGAATCCGACATCTTTCGCACGCTTTTCTGACTCTACTAAACCTCCCTTTACACCTAAACCTGGAGCCTCTCATGCCCTGGACCTGTATATCAAGAACACCATCCATGACATTCAGCAGCTCCGCCCTCGTAGATTGCATTATTCCAATCTCACTTCGGCGGAGTCTGGTGCTCTCTCCCTTCTTCGCCGTAGAGACGACATTGTCATCAAACCGGCTGACAAGGGAGGAGCCATTGTCGTCTGGCAGAAGGACTTGTACCTAAGTGAAGGTAAAAACCAGTTGACCAATGGCTCTTTTTACAGGTCCAGGACCAGCGATGCGACTGTCTCTAACAATCGCATGGTACACAACACGATTAAACAGCTTATCACTAGTAATGATCTTCCTCCCGAAGCATCTCATCTCAGGATTCATGACAGCTCTTTGGGCAAGCCTGTATTCTACATGCTCCCCAAAATTCACAAGATCGAAAACCCTGGAAGACCTATTGTCTCAGCCTGTTCTTGTCCTATTGAACACATTTCTGACTTTCTCGATAGCATTTTCCAGCCTATCGTTGTGAATCTTCCCTCCTTCATCAAAGACACCAATCACGCTCTTACAACTTTCTCCTCTATCCGACTCCCAGCAGACCGCTCCTACCGTCTTTTCTTGCTGGACGTCTGCTCTCTGTATACCTCTATTCCCCACTCTGATGGTCTCCGAGCTCTTCAGTTTTTTCTGGACCAACGCACTTGCCCTTCTATATCCACTGTCACTCTTCTCCGTCTTGCTGAACTGGTCCTTCAACTGAATTCCTTTGAATTCAATGGTCAGTTTTTTTGACCAAATTAGCGGTGTTGCCATGGGAACGAAGATGGGTCCCAGCTATGCCTGTCTATTCATGGGCCACTTGGAGCATCAGATATGGCAACAATACTCCGGTCCTTTCCCTGGGTTTTACCGCAGATATATCGATGATGGCATAGGTCTCACAGATATGTCTGAGACTGATTTACACCGCTTCATCGACTTTGTGAACCACTTTCACCCACCCATCAAGTTCACCTCCCTCGTCTCCACAGTATCTGTCAACTTCCTTGACATTACTATTTCTATCACGCCCTCCGGCCTTAATACCTCAGTATACTACAAGCCGAAGATGCCCACAGCTACCTCCTGTATACCTCTTCTCATCCTCGGGCCTGTCGTGACTCCCTTCCTTTTTCACAACTTCTCCGCCTCCGCCGTTTATGCCAAGACGACGATGACTTCCACTTACGAGCCAATGAGATGTTGGATTTTTTCCGTAACAGACTTTATCCAGAACATGTTCTCACCTCTGCTCTCCAACGTGTGCTCCCCATCTCTCGTCTGGAGGCCCTCAAACCTCACCATAAATCCACTTCGGATAGAGTCAAATTAATCTTGACCCATCACCCTCACAGTACTACTGTCAAACAGATCCTTTTCCGCCACCTCCCTATCCTCCAAGCAGAGCCTCTGACCCAAAAAGTATTCAGTGAAGCACCTTTGGTGGCATATAGACGTGACAAGAACTTGAAGGATCTTCTTGTTCACAGCCGTCTCCCAAAGGAGAATGCCACTCACTTTGGCACACTACCCTGTGGTCGGACACGATGCAACACGTGCAAGTATGTCATCTCAACCCAGAAGGTGTCCTTTCCTAAGGCTACGTACACCATCACTAGTAGCTTCACGTGTGAATCGCGCAATGTCATTTATATGATCATATGTAAACGTTGCTGCAAAACCTATATTGGCCAAACAGGCAAACGACTTGGGGACAGATTCAGCCAGCACTTAAATGACATCGCTCAGCAAAAGTCAACACCAGTTGCTATACACTTCAATGGTCCTGACCACCATGGTCCCATCGACATCCAGGTCACAGCGATCCGATCCTGCTCCTCTGACACTGCCAGCCGAGAACAGCTTGAGAACCGTCTTATCCACCGCATGGGGTGTCTAAAACCAGCCGGTCTCAACACTTTTCACACCTTTGTCTGAGGTCACCCTCTCCTCTCTCTTGCTCTATTTTACTCTTTCCACTCTTATCCTATTCTTCTATTTGTATGCCATATACATTTTTTTATTTCATATTTATTTATCTCCCACTCATTCTGTCCCTTATTATTTCCAGTCCCCACTTTTATCACGTTGGGTAGTTTATTTTCCGGTTTCGTTTTTTAGTTTCTTAGTATGCATTGTGTACATCCGGCGGCGGAAGTCGCTTTCTGTTCAGCCACGCGCTTATCAACAGGACAGCGATTTTGATAGAATTTCGGTTCTTGCCTTCAGGGAAGTACCCAGTTTTTATTTTATTTAGTTTTTTATGTGTCCTATCTAGCCTTCACTTTCTTTCCTTTCCTGACGAAGGCCTTGTGGCCGTAACGTAGACTATTTTCTTTGTCCTTTGTCCTCGTAAGACGAATCACCTTTTTTCGATTTTTTTTTCAAACCCATCCAGAGTTTGAAAAAGAGTGCCTCGCCACAAGATGGTGAACATCTCAAGAAAAAAAAAAAACACAAAAAAAAAACAGACCTTTCCATAGTTGACTTGTTAAAGTTTTTACGGAAATGTTAAACCCTCCAGAGTCACCTTGTACGATACGCTCGCTAGGACACAGTGTTATTGTGCTATGCTCTTCTTTAGGGCTCGGTAACATTTTATCCTGTTTAAAAAGGAAAAAATATTTCCCCATCTTCTTCAACATCCAGATGTTTAATATTACACCTTAATAACGAAGGAAACACACTACTAAATAACCCCACCCCCCCCCCCCCCCCCTCCTCCATTATTTGAAAGAAAACCGTACCCAGAAAACCACACTTTCTGCTCACCTGTTGTGTCAATAATTATTATGACGTGTTCGTGCTTTTTCGTCGCAGTTTATTTCAGAATGTTCGTGCGTCTAAATTAATCCGTGGTTCTCAAACGAAGTTACACGTACCCTCGTGGGTACCTCGAAATGTACCAGAGGATACCTCAGACATTGCATCTAAAACATGGGATTAAATTATTATTTTATTTTTTTTGGAGCGTGCTTCCTAACCTGCAGAAGTGGTCCACGAATTGTGGTTAGAGATTCAGAGTATGGTTTTTTTTTTAGAAAGATAGTGAACCTTTACTCGAGAATTACTTTTGGCAGTAGAAGAAATAGGAGGAAAATATTCCTGTGTAGGAAGCTCTGAAGAGTGAAGGATGGTAACTGCAACAAAACTTAGATATCTCTGCTACTGCTAGTTTTGTTATTCTCTCCGCACTTCTCTAGTGTTATTATTATAGGTTAATCATGACAATAGGCTCGTTGACGATTTGCCCCCAGCTGACAGGAATTCAGCAAGATATATATTTATGAGCATGTGAACTGAGTTCGTACGGGTACAACATTAACTGTCACTCAACCGAAAGTTAGAAACTCCAGCTATGTATGTACAGATACGCAATTATAAATTATTTATGATATAACTGGAGTAACAATGTTAAAAAAATAGAATATGGTTATCAATGAGCTCAGCTTATAATTTAAAGGCACAAAATTAATATATGGTGACAATTTTTAAGCTTTATTTTTAAAGTTATATTTTAACATTTAAGATTTTTTCATCCAGTAGGATTTATGAGAGAAGGATTTATGAGAGAAGGATTTATGAGAGAAGAGGTAAAATAAGATAGCTTTTAAACTTAGCTCTTTCATTTCTCTTCTTTGAGTGCAGATGAAGCTCTGCTTTACTGGCGTGGGTCTCAGTAAACGTTTTGACTTTTCTCGCACGTCAGGAGTCGAGTAGCGTCTGGGAACATGTTTCTTTAAGCGCAGGCCTCTCATGAATTATGCCGTCTAAGAATGTCTTCTAGAACTTTGTGTCGAGATTGTGTATGTCCTTCTACATTCTTTGTTCCTTACTGCATTATTAACCTATTTCTTCATTTTCCTCAGTTATCGTCCTATTATTTGGCAAATTATATGCACCTACATTTTTTGCCTAGTCACTCCCAGACTTGTTTACGTTTCACCATGTGAATCATAGTATTACAAGGCTAATTAGACAGGTGTCGTAGATTTATGATAGGAGAATTAAGACTAGGCTTTGTCCCTTCTGAATAGGTTGGAATGAGTGACAGGTACGGTGAGAGCTGATGAAAAAAAAAAAAAAAACACAATAGAATTTCCCCACGTGAGATGATAGGATGTGATATAGAGGCTGTCTTTGAGAATCGAGATAATCTCTCTCTCACCTATCTTCTACGACCGTTTTTAAAGGCGTCAGACAGTCTACACACAGATATATATATATATTAATATATCTCTATCTACTCACGGGCACGCACATACACGTGACGACAGGTAAACACACAGACGTGGGAAAACTATAACACTGATTATACAGATAATTGGGATCGAGCTGACCAACGCACTGATTTTTTTGTTCAAGAGAGATATTTTAATTATCATATCAAAATTTCTCACAACACCAAAAAATTACATCAAGGAAAAACATATACAAATAGTCATAAAATTTAAGAAAATGCTACAAGGATGATAGCCCGTTAAAATCTTACTCTAGGTTTAGCCCACAGCCCCGTTAAGAGAACAGACGATGGCCCAAAGAGTTATAGATACGTAGGGTTGAGGCTAAGAGTTTTTTCTTCTTTTCTCGTAAATGTATGCACAGAGTTGAATAATCTGATTTAGCCTAAGAAGTAAAGAAACTCTAGCAAATAGTAACAAATTCTGCAGGTTAAACAAAAAGAATTAAGACAGTAAATGGGTGACAATCTATAACTGTAAAATAACACTCTGATCTGCGTACACTCATTCATTCAGCCATGGCCATGGGTACACAGTTATACTCACAACTTTGCTCGCTGCCTCTGGGAACATACTCAATTCTAGGACCTTCACACAGACCCGAAAATGCAGTCCTTGACCAAGAAATCCCCCAGTTCCAAAAGACGTACTAAACTCTCAGGGAACGATTCCTTGGGTGTTCTAATTTTTCGAATGTCTGATTAAGTCACATAAAATATTGTCCAGGCACAAAAGTTAGCAGAGCACAATGTCATTAGCTTTGGTTTCTAGCATTTAAGGAATGTCAGATCGGTGTCTACTTTCAGGAAGTTACTATATTTGGTCACCACAGTACTAGTCAAAACTCTGTCGGAATGTTTCTGATCTTTGCTTGCCACAACGGGCTGAATTGTACTGAAGAGTTATTCTGGAAGAATTAATTCTGGCGCGAAGACCTCTTACTTCATTTAACTGTTACAGTTCAGGTAATGAAAGTGATTTGTTTCTTCCCAAATAAAGTTCACGTACTAGAACGCTGGTAAAGTTGGGTACCACCGTTTCACTATATAAAAGAAAGAACACATATCAAATAATTTTACAATATGTACCCACTATAACTTACATTATTAAACCGCAAGTGTACTGCTTGACTTATCATTTAAATTTCCCGTAAAGTAAGTTATATCTTAAAAAAAAATCATCAATCCCCATGAATTTAGGAACACGTGCGTGTTCCGTCAACATCTCATGAGGTTTCTAGCATTTGTAAGTTAGTTAGAAAAATATGATCTCGTCTGATTTCTTAGCAGTAAAATTAACTTCATTATAGCTACATTATTGTTTAGTAAGCTAAGATATAATTTATTCTGCTATCCACTGAAACACGTCACTAGAAAATAATACAAACTATAAATTAAGCACTCTGGACACAGAACTAGTTTAAAATGAGATCGGCGATTTTAACACTAAATCACGACTTCACAAAATACTAGAGATCTATTATATTAATCTCACCACAGCACTACGGTAACGCCACGACTAGGATAATTCACTAGATAGGTATTTAGAAGCTCGTCACAAATCTGACGAGAACTATGAAATTTGCTATACAAGCTTCATTCGCTAAGCACGTGGGTTCCGTCTACTGGAGATGTTGGAGACTCAAATGAAATCAGATTTCAGCTCCTGGGTGGATATTTGGAAACAGGGGCAAACAATCCCACATTTTCTCAAACTCCGAAATCATCTCCCCTTTCCCGTGTAAAACACCTTACGTTTAACATTACCATTACTAGACGTCTTACATAACTGACACTTATACTACTTCGCACCTCACGCTGACCGGGCCAACAGTGAGCCGTGTCAGCTGAGATTTCCAGACGACAGATGTCTGAAACTGCGACTATAAGGTGTAAATATTCGCTCCTGCTTAAGCGTTCGGCCGATGCAACTACTTGTTGACCGTTGAAAATGCAGACGGATGTCGGCTCTCTCCTAGAATTCTCACGCGTTTACGTCGAGAATCTAACTCAGGAGTGTCGTGTCATCTGAAGGTGCAGACCCAAGTCGGCTCGATGTCTGAGATGGACTGCAACTAAATCGCACTTCACGTCTGACTGACATCTATGTAATCGAGTTTCAGTCAGCATGAGAAAGAAAGACGGTAAACTATCGAATGGGAAAAGAAAATATTATTCGCAAGCTAACGAATGCGAAAAAATTATATATATGAAAAAGGGTAAAGAGTGACAGAAAAAATTAGAGGACCCGAGTGGAAGAAAGAGGAAAATGTAGACAATTTATAGAACATAACTCCCTATGTGACAACAGGTCAGCGGCTAATACTTTTATCACTTAAGTCGTTTAGCCACCTTTGATAGAACCGGTCATTGTTGACACAAGGTGGTGTCGCACGATCGACGGAAAGAAAGCCAGACTGTCTGTCTAAGAAATCCGTCTGGGAGGTGTATGAAAACCCAGGTGATAATGAGGTAATACTTCCACTAGACCAACTCTGTATCAATAATACAGATAACTCGTCTAAGTGGAAGATTCTCTTACATTGCATCAGCTTTCTAAGTTTTAAATCTTTAATTTGAAAAGAATACTTGTTAAGCTTTAACACTCCTGATTATAGAAAATCTTTGAAACAAAATTGAGGGCACTCAATCTCCTCTTGTTTGGCGTTGATTAAAACATATCCGAAATGTGTGGGATTTTATCAACAACTTCGCCCACATTTCTCGCCCGTTCAACTGCACTAGAGGTGATGTATTCTAATCTAGTGTTTGTTGCCGGAAATGAAGTCTGTGAGATTTACTACTAACCCTTAATATGTCACACTCTGCTGGGGTGTTTACAGAGTTACCCACGTATCATTAATACGCTTATATGTGATCGAATAATAAGCTTCCCTGTCAAGTAGCAATGTTTCCATTATGACAACGGCTGAGTTAAAATAACATCTTCCCACATCAGATCCTACCTAGCAGGAAGATAGATCACTAAATTATCAGGCGAGTTAAACAAGATTTGAGGCCATGGAATGATTATCATCTAACTCAGTGTTTCTCAAGCAGTGAGACGAGATAAAGTGTGCCGCAAAAATTTTGTTAATTTACTACATGAAGTATACTTTTTATGATCATGCAATATAAAACTGATCTTACAGCTTGAATTCATTCAATAATAATAGGAGTTATTAACTGCTTTGAACAATAATAGATATACTTCAAAATTTCATGATATTACAAAAACACAAGAGGCGCATAAACAACGTTCAAAAGCCATGGACGAAGCAAGGTACTTCCACTTGGACCTAATTAAATTTTGTAATTTATTTTTGTAAAATATATGTTCTAATTATTTTAAACAATTAAAAGAAAATCGATCTGAGAGTTTTCTTTATTCTAAAGTACCCCAAATTATTGTATTTAATTTAGTATATGTCACTGAAATTTATTATTCAGGCGCGTCAGATAGGTGTGCCACAAATTTTTAGAAAATAGAAAAGAGTGCCGTGAACACTAAAAGGTTGAGAAACAATGATCTAACTCCATGGTTTCAGACTCCGCACGGGCCACACAATATTGGAATACCTTCTATTCAACAAGATGAAGATAGTAACTGCTAATGAGCATACCTGTGGCATTGATAAAATGACTGCTGAACATCTGCTTCAAAGATGCCCAACGCATGAGGAACAGAGAAAGCACATTTCGCCGTCACTAGTGTTATTCGTGGACAAGATATACGGAGAAGCTAATAGCCTCACGTTGACCACTGTTTTCCTTGAAAATATTCAAGTAAACGTCTGAGAGTGTACGAAGAAGATGATAACCCCATTTTTACTGATAAGAACGATATGGGGTGTGTCATGCAAAGATTATAGCCTCTCCTAAGTCGTAAAAAGCTTTGTTTATCTGGTTTTGATAATAAACAGCCCGCGTCAACGACGAAATGGAAAAGAATTACAGTTAGTTGAAAGCTACAAGAAGGTTGAGTAATAGAGAAAGAATATAAAAAAAAAACGAAGTGTCGAATGACATTTCGTTACACATTTGTTAGCTTTTAGTAAAATATTTATCAGCTAGTATTAAAATCATTTATATTCTAAACTATGTATGTACATTCACGATATCCCTGTTTCTATTGTTATCTGGAGAGGGTAGGCGGAAAGTAAGGGGGAGAGAGAATAATAGTAGTTCGGACTATGGTTAGATATAGGATGTGGAAAGGCGACTTCAAGTCGTGCTCTGTATCAGATAAAACCTTTATTCTGCTCAGGTGGTGGGAAGAGCGACTTGGCCTGTACTAGCGTGGGTGCCGATTCAGTCAGTAGAGCGCCTTGGAGTTGCGCAGAAGGATCAAGGAAGTTGTGAGATTCCTAGAAATGCTGTGTGTTGTGATTCTGTGCTAGACGAGATTTCATTTTCATTTTTTTCTTTGCGATAACTATTTTTATGTTTATATTTCACGACATCTAATCACGCATATGTTTTTAGTAAGACTAACAAAGAGGAAAAACAGATTCTACCGTGAGAACAGATAATCATGAGAAAAAAAGGATGCGTTTCCCAACGTTCTATGACAGCGATAATTATAAAGGGGTACCTCGACCAAAACGCCGAAAACCAGTGCTCTAGGCTATCTCAGTCCTATCCGTTGTCAGCATTTGGAACCGACGTTAATTTCTTAAATTCGTTGCTACACTCCCACACGCCTCCATTTACGACAAATTACATGTTGAAATGTGTGGTTGTTGCGACTGTTATGCGAGTTTCTCGGGCATTGTTACAACAATCGTTCAAGTTGGCACCAGCAGTGGCGCAGGTGAGTTAGGAACTTTTATATCTTTATCTGTTATTGTGACATCTGGTAACTGTTACCAGCAGGCAATTGTTACATTTATTCATTATCCTTTAGCTTACCAAAGGGAATAAGTCGTCAGCAAGAGTATACCAAGCACTCCTGTCGCGTGCTATCAGCTCATCGTTTCTACATGTCTTCCTCAACATTTTCAATTATGTGTCTTGTTCTCTTCTCCATGGTTGGTTTTTCGTTCTCTTCTCCATGGTTGGTTTTTCGTTCTTTTCTCCATGGTTGGTTTTTCGTTCTCTTCTCCATGGTTGGTTTTTCGTTCTTTTCTCCATGGTTGGTTTTTCGTTCTCTTCTCCATGGTTGGTTTTTCGTTCTTTTCTCCATGGTTGGTTTTTCGTTCTTTTCTCCATGGTTGGTTTTTCGTTCTCTTCTCCATGGTTGGTTTTTCGTTCTTTTCTCCATGGTTGGTTTTTCGTTCTCTTCTCCATGGTTGGTTTTTTCGTTCTTTTCTCCATGGTTGGTTTTTCGTTCTCTTCTCCATAGTTGGTTTTTCGTTCTTTTCTCCATGGTTGGTTTTTCGTTCTTTTCTCCATGGTTGGTTTTTCGTTCTCTTCTCCATGGTTGGTTTTTCGTTCTTTTCTCCATGGTTGGTTTTTCGTTCTCTTCTCCATGGTTGGTTTTTCGTTCTTTTCTCCATGGTTGGTTTTTCGTTCTCTTCTCCATGGTTGGTTTTTCGTTCTCTTCTCCATGGTTGGTTTTTCGTTCTTTTCTCCATGGTTGGTTTTTCGTTCTCTTCTCCATGGTTGGTTTTTCGTTCTTTTCTCCATGGTTGGTTTTTCGTTCTACATTTGCTTAGCTGCTCTTACCATGGGGATTTCAAAACAAGGACTGCCTGGCAATGCTAATCCTGTCCTATTACTGGTGTATTTAACAAGTTTTTAAAAAAAAGTATTTTCCCCACTTGTCTGTGAACTTTCTAACATCGTAATCTGGACTGAAGTATAAATAAACTCCAAAAGTGTGTGCTTGCGTAAAATAGAAAGATTTTAATTGTGTGATAAACTCACTAATGTGGAAATGATGGCACGAAAAAGACTGGTGCCAGTGGATGAAACAGGATATGAGAGGAAGACGCTGGCGATGAAAACGACGCTCATTGAGAAAACATGTTGCTAGCTTTACAAGGTTATCTTTGTCCTTGAATGCCCAGGGTAAGAGAATTAGATAGAGATCAAATATCACATGGAAAAGAGAACTGGAGACAGAAATAAAAGGGATGGAGAAGAGATGGAGTTGATGGCATGAGTTTGATCAAGGCATGTACACCTTGGGGAGATTCATGGGTTTGATGAATGCATTGGAGACCTGAAAGGTAACGGTGATAACGGACTGACAAAAATTCATTCACTACCCTCTAAAGCTCGGCGGAGCATAAGCCCTCAAATAGATCACTCCATATCTTATTTATAACTTCTACTAGAAGAAACGTGTTTTTTCATGTTCTATATTTGACTTCTCTAACATCCAGTGACAGCCAAATGTCGGCTTATCCATGCACAATATTTTTGTCACCTCTCAAACGTTTGATAATGTGTGGTGAGGCAGGCTTTTTTATATCATGGACACAAGACCTTTAGTTATATCAGAATGCAATTAACATTCCATAGATAGATAGATAGATAGATAGATAGATAGATAGATAGATAGATAGATAGATAGGTAGATAGATAGATAGATAGATAGATAGATAGATAGATAGATAGATAGGTAGATAGATAGATAGATAGATAGATAGATAGATAGATAGATAGATAGATAGATAGATAGATAGATAGATAGATAGATAGATAGATAGATAGATAGATAGGTAGGTAGGTAGGTAGGTAGGTAGGTAGACAGACAGACAGACAGACAGACAGACAGACAGACAGACAGACAGACAGACAGACAGACAGACAGACAGACAGACAGACAGATAGACAGATAGACAGATAGATAGATAGATAGATAGATAGATAGATAGATAGATAGATAGATAGATAGATAGATAGATAGATAGATAGATAGATAGATAGATAGATAGATAGATAGATAGATAGATAGATAGATAGATAGATAGATACTTAAAAAAAGAATCGAGCTTGCTTTAATACCTTCACTGTCTCTTCATGAAACACCTTGTATCAATTAAGATTTCTGAGATGTTACAGATTAACATAGAAATGCATTCCATTCTGGGGCCATGCTTCATTATGCTAGTGTGACGAAATGACGTCCTATTCGTCCGGACAGTTTTACGCAACTGTATTACTTGGACACAGTATAACTTCCTCATGGTATATTTAATTCCTCAGTTCTCCGTTCTATTCTATATCTGAGATAATCCGCGTTCGTGCTGAGTGTTAGCTAGAATTAAAATGGATGCTTCACGGTTCACCGCTCGTGTGTTAGCGGGGTTCGAAAGGTGAGCAAGGAGTAGTAACACTATAATCTCTCCCAGCGTGTCCTAAAAGACGACTACAGAGGGTTGGGCATGGGGCCAGCTACCCTATCCTGTATAAACCGTAAGCCACAAGAACCTCAACATCAATGTGGACATGTCAACTAAAGAACATAAAACAATTAATCCATCCAAGATTGAAGAAGATGCCCAGGTACTGACGCCGATGACGCAACACAGAGAAAGCCAGCAGAGCAATTGTTGTAGACTCACCCTTTTATTTTTTCTTGTTTTTATGTGGTTTAGTTTTAAGTACCATCTTTATTGTACATGGATAAGTCTATCAGTGCTCCGATCTCGTTCCTTAGATCACACTGAGAGGATCTCAGCACAGTGCACGAACTCCATAGCACCGGCAAGGATCCCAATGTGTGTATACAGGAATCTCACATTCTATAAATATTTTTGTTGTGGGTAGGTTTCCTAATTTTTTAAATTTTGTCAGGGCAGTGGCCGTATGGCCAATTCCTCATAATTTCCAACTGCCGAGGGATTTTTAACGTGCCCAACTTGCAAACGGAACTCCTATTTAATGTCACCCTTATCTGAGAAGGCCTGGAATCCGATCTCACTACTCAGGAGATCAGGGAAGAGTATGACATCATTAGGAATCACTGGTTCGGAAAAAAATAAAAAATAAAATTCCCAAAATTATAGTCCCTATACTGGGAGCCAATCCGGTACCTTTAGGATTAAAGGCGGACGCCATACCTCATGGCCAATCCAACCTCTCATAAAAGAAGAAAGAAGACATAGAATGATCTTGAATAGGACACCACTTGATAGGTAGGTTTAGAACAGGTTTCTTTCCTTAGATAGAATTAAAGATTTATGTTCAGCAATTTAATTCTATCTTTGTTTTTTGTTTGTATTTATTTTTAGGTTTTTTTAAATTTGGGTTATTAAACGTTGTGCTGGTGGGGGTGAGACGCTGGATTGTCGGGTGTAAGACATGCAGGTTTGTTTTGAACATTTTATCTCCCTGGGAAAGAGTTTAAGTTGAACATCCGATGTGGATTTTCTTTGGAAGAAAAAAGAGCTTCATTCATACTGAAGTAGTTGAAGGCTTTTCAAAGCTAGCATTGACATGTTGGTTTTTTCCTGCTTCTCAGTCCATATTTCTTCCTGCTTCTCAATCTATATTTATTCCTTCTTCTCAGTCCATGTTGCTTCTCAGTCCATATTTCTTCCTGCTTCTCAGTCTATATTTCTTCCTGCTTCTCAATCCATATTTCTCCCTGCTTCTCAGTCTATATTTCTTCCTGCTTCTCAATCTATATTTCTTTCTACTTCTCGGTCCATGTTGCTTCTCAGTCCATATTTCTTCCTGGTTCTCAATCTATATTTCTTTCTACTTCTCGGTCCATGTTGCTTCTCAGTCCATATTTCTTCCTGCTTCTCAATCTATATTTCTTTCTACTTCTCGGTCCATGTTGCTTCTCAGTCCATATTTCTTCCTGCTTCTCAGTCTATATTTCTTCCTGCTTCTCAGTCCATATTTCTTCCTGCTTCTCAGTCTATATTTCTTCCTGCTTCTCAATCCATATTTCTTCCTGCCTCTCAGTCCATATTTCTTCTTACTCCTCAGTCCATATTTCTTCCTACTTCTCAATCTATATTTCTTCCTGCTTCTCAGTCCATGTTGCTTCTCAGTCCATATTTCTTCCTGCTTCTCAGTCTATATTTCTTCCTGCTTCTCAATCCATATTTCTGCCTGCTTCTCAGTCCATATTTCTTCCTGCTTCTCAATCTATATTTATTCCTGCTTCTCAATCCATGTTGCTTCTCAGTCCATATTTCTTCCTGCTTCACAATCTATATTTCTTCCTGCTTCTCTGTCCATATTTCTTCCTGCTTCTCAGTCTATATTTCTTCCTGCTTCTTAGTCCATGTTGCTTCTCAGTCTATATTTCGTCCTGCTTCTCAATCTATATTTCTTCCTACTTCTCAGTCCATATTTCTTCCTACTTCTCAATCTATATTTCTTCTTACTTCTCAGTCCATATTTCTTCCTACTTCTCAATCTATATTTCTTCCTACTCCTCAGTCGGTATTTCTTCCTACTTCTCAATCTATATTTCTTCCTACTCCTCAGTCCATGTTGCTTCTCAGTCCATATTTCTTCCTGCTTCTCAGTCTATATTTCTTCCTGCTTCTCAGTCCATGTTGCTTCTCAGTCTATATTTCTTCCTGCTTCTCAGTCCATGCTGCTACTCAGTCTATATTTCTTCCTGCATCTCAATCTATATTTCTTCCTACGGCTCAGTCTATATTTCTTCCTACTTCTCAATCTATATTTCTTCTTACTCCTCAGTCCATATTTCTTCCTACTTCTCAATCTATATTTCTTCCTGCTTCTCAGTCCATGTTGCTTCTCAGTCCATATTTCTTCCTGCTTCTCAGTCTATATTTCTTCCTGCTTCTCAGTCCATGCTGCTTCTCAGTCTATATTTCTTCCTGCTTCTCAATCTATATTTCTTTCTACTTCTCGGTCCATGTTGCGTCTCAGTCCATATTTCTTCCTGCTTCTCAATCTATATTTCTTTCTACTTCTCGGTCCATGTTGCTTCTCAGTCCATATTTCTTCCTGCTTCTCAATCTATATTTCTTTCTACTTCTCGGTCCATGTTGCTTCTCAGTCCATATTTCTTCCTGCTTCTCAATCTATATTTCTTTCTACTTCTCGGTCCATGTTGCTTCTCAGTCCATATTTCTTCCTGCTTCTCAGTCTATATTTCTTCCTGCTTTTCAATCCATATTTCTTCCTGCCTCTCAGTCCATATTTCTTCTTACTCCTCAGTCTATATTTCTTCCTACTTCTCAATCTATATTTCTTCCTGCTTCTCAGTCCATGTTGCTTCTCAGTCCATATTTCTTCCTGCTTCTCAGTCTATATTTCTTCCTGCTTCTCAATCCATATTTCTGCCTGCTTCTCAGTCCATATTTCTTCCTGCTTCTCAATCTATATTTCTTTCTGCTTCTCAATCCATGTTGCTTCTCAGTCCATATTTCTTCCTGCTTCACAATCTATATTTCTTCCTGCTTCTCTGTCCATATTTCTTCCTGCTTCTCAGTCTATATTTCTTCCTGCTTCTTAGTCCATGTTGCTTCTCAGTCTATATTTCGTCCTGCTTCTCAATCTATATTTCTTCCTACTTCTCAGTCCATATTTCTTCCTACTTCTCAATCTATATTTCTTCTTACTTCTCAGTCCATATTTCTTCCTACTTCTCAATCTATATTTCTTCCTACTCCTCAGTCGGTATTTCTTCCTACTTCTCAATCTATATTTCTTCCTACTCCTCAGTCCATGTTGCTTCTCAGTCCATATTTCTTCCTGCTTCTCAGTCTATATTTCTTCCTGCTTCTCAGACCATGTTGCTTCTCAGTCTATATTTCTTCCTGCTTCTCAGTCCATGCTGCTACTCAGTCTATATTTCTTCCTGCATCTCAATCTATATTTCTTCCTACTCCTCAGTCTATATTTCTTCCTACTTCTCAATCTATATTTCTTCTTACTCCTCAGTCCATATTTCTTCCTACTTCTCAATCTATATTTCTTCCTGCTTCTCAGTCCATGTTGCTTCTCAGTCCATATTTCTTCCTGCTTCTCAGTCTATATTTCTTCCTGCTTCTCAATCCATATTTCTTCCTGCTTCTCAGTCCATATTTCTTCCTGCTTCTCAATCTATATTTATTCCTGCTTCTCAATCCATGTTGCTTCTCAGTCCATATTTCTTCCTGCTTCACAATCTATATTTCTTCCTGCTTCTCTGTCCATATTTCTTCCAGCTTCTCAGTCTATATTTCTTCCTGCTTCTTAGTCCATGTTGCTTCTCAGTCTATATTTCTTCCTGCTTCTCAATCTATATTTCTTCCTACTTCTCAGTCCATATTTCTTCCTACTTCTCAATCTATATTTCTTCTTACTTCTCAGTCCATATTTCTTCCTGCTTCTCAATCTATATTTCTTCCTATTCCTCAGTCGGTATTTCTTCCTACTTCTCAATCTATATTTCTTCCTACTCCTCAGTCCATGTTGCTTCTCAGTCCATATTTCTTCCTGCTTTTCAGTCTATATTTCTTCCTGCTTCTCAGTCCATGTTGCTTCTCAGTCTATATTTCTTCCTGCTTCTCAGTCCATGATGCTTCTCAGTCTATATTTCTTCCTGCTTCTCAATCTATATTTCTTCCTACTCCTTAGTCTATATTTCTTCCTACTTCTCAATGTATATTTCTTCTTACTCCTCAGTCCATATTTCTTCCTACTTCTCAATCTATATTTCTTCCTGCTTCTCAGTCCATGTTGCTTCTCAGTCCATATTTCTTCCTGCTTCTCAGTCTATATTTCTTCCTGCTTCTCGGTCCATGCTGCTTCTCAGTCTATATTTCTTCCTGCTTCTCAATCTATATTTCTTCCTACTCCTCAGTCCATATTTCTTCCTACTTCTCAATCTATATTTCTTCTTACTCCTCAATCCATATTTCTTCCTACTTCTCAATCTATATTTCTTCCTGCTTCTCAATCCATGTTGCTTCTCAGTCCATATTTCTTCCTGCTTCTCAGTCTATATTTCTTCCTGCTTCTCAATCCATATTTCTTCCTCCTTCTCAGTCCATATTTCTTCCTGCTTCTCAATCTATATTTCTTTCTACTTCTCGGTCCATGTTGCTTCTCAGTCCATATTTCTTCCTGCTTCTCAATCTATATTTATTTCTACTTCTCGGTCCATGTTGCTTCTCAGTCCATATTTCTTCCTGCTTCTCAATCTATATTTCTTTCTACTTCTCGGTCCATATTGCTTCTCAGTCTATATTTCTTCCTGCTTCTCAATCCATATTTCTTCCTGCTTCTCAGTCCATATTTCTTCTTACTCCTCAGTCCATATTTCTTCCTACTTCTCAATCTATATTTCTTCCTGCTTCTCAGTCCATGTTGCTTCTCAGTCCATATTTCTTCCTGCTTCTCAGTCTATATTTCTTCCTGCTTCTCAATCCATATTTCTTCCTGCTTCTCAGTCCATATTTCTTCCTGCTTCTCAATCTATATTTATTCCTGCTTCTCAATCCATGTTGCTTCTCAGTCCATATTTCTTCCTGCTTCACAATCTATATTTCTTCCTGCTTCTCTGTCCATATTTCTTCCTGCTTCTCAGTCTATATTTCTTCCTGCTTCTTAGTCCATGTTGCTTCTCAGTCTATATTTCTTCCTGCTTCTCAATCTATATTTCTTCCTACTTCTCAGTCCATATTTCTTCCTACTTCTCAATCTATATTTCTTCTTACTTCTCAGTCCATATTTCTTCCTACTTCTCAATCTATATTTCTTCCTACTCCTCAGTCGGTATTTCTTCCTACTTCTCAATCTATATTTCTTCCTACTCCTCAGTCCATGTTGCTTCTCAGTCCATATTTCTTCCTGCTTCTCAGTCTATATTTCTTCCTGCTTCTCAGTCCATGTTGCTTCTCACTTTATATTTCTTCCTGCTTCTCAGTCCATGCTGCTTCTCAGTCTATATTTCTTCCTGCTTCTCAATCTATATTTCTTCCTGCTTCTCAGTCCATATTTCTTCCTACTTCTCAATCTATATTTCTTCTTACTCCTCAGTCCATATTTCTTCCTACTTCTCAATCTATATTTCTTCCTGCTTCTCAGTCCATGTTGCTTCTCAGTCCATATTTCTTCCTGCTTCTCAGTCTATATTTCTTCCTGCTTCTCAGTCCATGCTGCTTCTCAGTCTATATTTCTTCCTGCTTCTCAATCTATATTTCTTCCTACTTCGCAGTCCATATTTCTTCCTACTTCTTAGTCCATATTTCTTCCTACTTTTTACTCTATATTTCTTCCTACTTCTCAATCTATATTTCTTCCTACTTCTCAGTCCATATTTCTTCCTACTCCTCAGTCCATATTTCTTCCCATAGAGGTAAAGCACTGGCCGACTTCTATCACGTGATCATTGATTCCATGTCAAATCTTTTTGCCTTTTACTTAATCCCGATTTCTTAACTACTTTAACAACGCGGATATGTAACGTTATGATAACGACAGATTAAAGATATATATTTCGTCTTTTATTTATTTATTTTTTTTTGGACATAAAATTGTGTTCCCTCTTTTAAATTGCCGCGCTATCAAAATGTGTAAACTGTACTTCGGAGAGAGGAAAAAAAAGGTATTATTAAGGGAGGCAATTCATTTGTAACCACGGCAAGCAGCTTTGCTAAAAAGTAATCTTAAAATTTTAAGCTAAATATTTTGTCTCTTTTATTTTATTTTATTTTAAACGCAAGATAGCATCTGATAAAACAATAATATTTTTTTCTGTATGCAAAACATTTTATAATTATTTGTGTTTGCAGTGTTTTGAATTACACTATAAAACTTTTAAAAAAAAGATTTACTGGAAGCGTTGTCGAGGAGTAAACGTTAATCTTTGAGATTTCTGTACATTCATAACTACTGTGTCAGCGTCAGCGTCTGTGGCCTAATGGATATGAATTTTTTTTTTTTTTTTATGTAAAACTTTTTGGCGAGGCGCGTCCCGTTCAACCTAGTCGGTTATATTAGGGCGCATGTCCAAATATAAAAGACCCTTAGGTCTTATGCAGTTTCATAATCCAGATATACCAGGTTTGGAACCTGCTGCAGGCGGTTTGGTAGCAGATCGCTTTGTGTGGATTTTTAACAATGGTATAAGCGCCGTACCGTTCAGAAAGCAATGGCAAACTGCTGAATGAAAAAAATTGCCTAGAAAAATCACAAACAGCCAATAAAAGCTGGGGTTGATTGCCACGTCCTGTAAAGGATAAGCAACTAACTTTTAACTGTGTTAGCTGTAAAGACCTTTATAGTGAGTTATGTGAGCTGATGTGGTTAGTGTTACATACCATTTCATAGGGTCAGCGAATCTATAAAGTGTAGCTATCCCAGCTGAGCCAATCCCAGCGGGGCCTGCAACACACTAGGCAACATAAACTAACAAATCACTAACAACAACAAAAAACACATAAAAAGGCAAAATTACTAACTACTCACAGGACAAGGAAAGACAACGAGGAAAAAAACAATACTTAAACGATATATACATAAAACATAAGGTTAATAACAGTGACAATACTGGTAATAATAATAACATTACTTCAGAATAGAAATTTAACCAAAAAGAAATTAATCACAAAAAACTAACAAATCATTGAAAAAAAGCAACATTATGGACTAAGCATAGGACAAGGAAAGATAACGGAAAAAAACAACCCACCAACTTAAAAACAACAAAAACTAATATAAATTAAAACAAAAAACTACAAAAGACAATAGTTATTAGAATATAATACAAAACTGAAAATAAAATAACACCAAATACCCTAATTATAACCAAATCTTAGGTTGAACAGGTTAGACCAAGATAGTGGAAGAACAGGAGCAATAATTGTCAGTGGTTAAGTGCCATCTCATCTTCCTCATCACCTTTTTAAACAAAACAAAAAAAATGTACAATTTGAGAAGTATATACATATTAGTTCAAGTTAGTAATGAAAAATATAGAATGCAATATGTACAACTTAAGCCAATCTTGGCTCATAGACTGTTTGCTCAGAGAAGTAAAGGCATGTGTTCTTTTATACACGTGTTCTAGGGGGTCGTTACTTTAACCGTAAATTCCTACTAAGACTCCGTGTTTTCTGGTTCCTCAAATCTCGGTTTTCCTTATTAAAATGATAGAGTTTTCCTGGGCTGTTTAAGTTCTTCAAAATGCTCCAACAAAGTCTGGTTTGATAAATGGAATTTGATTCTAACTCTGGCAGTCTGGTTGTAGTCTTGGCAAGCGATTCTCACAGTGTCTGAAAACTGCAAACTCGTCCGGTTATATGGCCCTGTCTCCCCCCGCATTTGCTAAGCAGGGCTCCAATCATTTCAAACATGCGTGTTTAGGGGGGGGGGGGGGGGGATGTAAAAGGTCACCTCTCCCATATTTGGCAATAAAGTGTCCGATTGCATCATTCTCTGCAATGCCTACAAATACACCATTTTACTTTTATCTAAAGTAATCGGTTCCTGAAAGTCGGACAGGAAACGATTATGTCATTCATGTCTGTCCAAGATGCGTCGCACAGACAAGTAATCTCTTTATCCGTCGCTTGTGCACACAAAATCCGCCTGCTGGCGAGTAATTTTATCGCCTGGCACGGCCCGAGCAAACAAAACTTTTCGAAAACTGACCAAGCGCATATGGGTTTTATCTGCATTAATCTCAGCAAAGCTGTAAAGCGTCTAACAAATGTGATGAATTATCACCAAAAAGGAGTGTCAAATGATTTGACAATATCAAATATCTGCTTGATAAGAGCAGAAAGAAACGTGTCGACCCGGAAATTTCTCGTAATCAGTCCTTACTTCAATTGAAAATGAGTACTGTCGTAGTGGAGAAGGAATCGAACCCTAAATTCCATGACAATGCTAAAGGTTGTTGTCGTGTAGGCTCCACTCTGTTCAGCGACGACCCGGCCCTTTAGTCTCGCAGAGAAGCTCCATCCTCATTTCTCACCACGCACTACAGACCCATCAGTGTACACAATGGCGTCATCATCCCCAGCATGATCACTTATCAGCTGATTAATCTCCAGCTCTGCTTTCCCATTGCCACAAGATCCGCATTCTTTATTCTAGTGCACTACTGCATATTTTCTTTCGTCTGCATTAATATTTCTAGCTTTGCTAGCATATTTAGATTTAAATTTACATTTTATTCTCTATTGTCTTGACACGCCATTTTTATTCGTAAATATTAACTACTGGCCAACTTTGCCATCCCGTAGAATTCGACTACTATCGAATGTGTATTATTATTGTCTTTATAGAACACATTTAGACTTCTGGACACGCTTGTCCATATATCACCAGGGGTGATGTGGTCAGAATCACGCAAGCCTCGTTAACCTTCCCAGAGTTGCTCTGGTATCCGTCGTTCCGTTCGTCCTGAAAAGGACGTTGGTTGCGTTGTGTCTGTTTACACCGGAGCTGCAATATCTGCGCCTTTCGGCCGACACATCCGACTTCAGCACGGCATTTTTTTGGGACCGGGTTTGCCTTCCCTCTTCGATCCCTACTCTCTCAGCCAGACTGCAATGATGCAGCCTGTTTCCAGGACCACCACGTGGAGGTGGAGTAGGGTCTTGGTCAGCTCTGGTTCGCTGACCCTGACGCAAGCAGTCAAGCTGTGTGTCGCTGACTGCATTCTCTATTGCTGATCCAATTCATGAGGCTTGGTCAACCCTGGAGCCGTTTGCATCTAAAAAAAACCCACCTCAACTGGGGATCGAACCATAGACCACCGAATTGGGAAGCGATTAAAGATGATGTTAAACCGATTAACGGCGATGTTAAACCGATTAACGACGAAGTTAAACCATTAAGCAACTGATCCTCTTTTGTGTTGTCCTGTTGGACTCGCTCATGAGTTCAGGTTACGCTCATGAAAATATAACGGTCTGTTACAGCTTTTGGTTCCTTATTGATATTGTCTAGTAATGATGTGATATTTTCGCCGGTCTAGTAATTACTGATTGGAGACAATGGTCTCCTGATTATGTTATATTTCAGTAGCGGCCAATAAGTGGCTTATTATTCAAGAGCAGCCAATAAGTGACTTGATATTCAGGAACGGCCCATAAGTAGCTTGATATTCAAAAGGGCCCCATAAGTGGCGCGATATTCAGGAGCGGCCCATAGTAGCTGAATATTTCGGGATCGGTTAGCTTAAGGGGTTAGAGTAAGACAGTTGTACAAGGTATTATGTGAATATAGGATTTCTGAGGCGGCTCATGTGGGACAAGGGTAAAGGCCGATGTATCATTTATTATAAGGTCCAGATGCGCCTATTGAGAGGCTGAGGTACTATGTGTTGTAAGCGTGATATGCTACAATGTAATGTGTGATGGTCAGGACTTGATATGTTCTGCTAATATATATTATGGAACTGCAAGCCAGCGTTAATGTCAATTTATTCCATTCGTGTGCTGTCATTTATCACTCTAAATAGCAGCATGCATCATCTCATACCCCTAGACGCACACACATTACAGACAACAACAACATCTGTTATTCGATGTCTTCTTCTCTTCTTCGATCCTTAACCACCGACCGTCAAAGCAGTCAGTGGCCATCACGCCTAGTGGCGTCTTGTAGGGCAACAACAAATTGATTCCACTTTACACGGTCGGTGGCCATCCTTCGTACAGTGCCCCAACTCTGGTTCATTCTTTGCATCTCAGCCTCCACAGTCCTCCGCCAAGTTGTTTTTGGTCGGCCTCTCTTTCGCTTTCCTTCAGGGGTCCAAAGCACAGCTGTTCTTGTGATGGCATTGGGGTCTCTTCTGAGGACATGACCAACCCAGCTCCAGCGTCTGCCAGCTATGATGGTGTGCATGTCCTCTTGCTTGCTACGAGTAAGCAGATCTTGGTTGGTGATGGTATTCGGCCAAAAGATGCGGTGAATTTTTCTTAGGCATGTTGTGTGAAAAGAGGACAATTTTGACATTTCTTTCTCTGTGACTCTCCAGCATTCCGCACCATAGAGAAGCACAGAAAGCACGCAACTCTGGTATAATCTTAATTTTGTGCTTGTGCTGTATTGGGAGGACTTCCGGATGTTATTTAGGCTAAAGAAGGCTGTTCTTGCCTTATTCATTCTGATGTTGATGTCTTTGCCTGCCCCACCGTCTGGTGTTACTATGCTTCCTAGGTATGTGAAGGTATCTGTCTGTACCAATTGCTGATTCCTTACTGATATGGGCTCAGGGTTGCTCACATTGAGCGTCATGACCTCAGACTTCTTTAAATTGATGTTCAAGCCCACCTGCTGGCTAAATTTATTAAGTCTATCCGTTTTTTCCTGGATGTGTTGATGTGAATGTGCCAGCAGTGCAATGTCATCTGCATATTCCAGATCTTCCAATGTAGAAAATGTAGTCCATCTTATTCCTCTTGGACTGCCCTCTGTTGTCTGGCGCATCACCCAGTCTATGACTGTTAAAAAAAGAGTGGTTGATAAGGGGCATCCCTGTCGTACTCCTGTCTTCACCTCGAAGGTTAGGTTGCTCTGCCCAACACTACACGTAAAGTTGGCATAGAGGCTTTTTATGATTGCCACTATGCAGCTTGGAATTCCATAAGCCCTCAGTATTTTCCATAAACTGTCCCTATGTATGCTGTCAAAAGCCTTTTCAAAATCAACAAAATTTATGTAAAGCTGTCTTTGCCATTCTGAGCACTGCTCTATAATGTTCCTGAGAGTGAATATATGGTCTACACATCTTCTGTTCTTTCTAAATCCTGCTTGTTCTTTCCTCAGTTTGTAGTCTACTGCCTTTGAAATTCTCTGTATAATTATCCTGCCTAGTATTTTGCTGGGAACTGAGAGAAGAGTGATTCCTCTCCAATTATTGCAGTCTGCAAGATCTCCCTTTTTGGGCAATTTGACAATTATTCCTTTGTTCCACTCTGATGGTGTTGTCCCCGTTTTCCACACTTGTGCAAATAGTGGTTCTAATAGTTCTGCTGCTAGCTCAGGGTCTGTCTTAAATAGCTCTGCATTTAAGTTATCATGGCCCGGAGCTTTACCGTTCTTTAACCCTTTGATTGCTGTGATGATTTCTTCTTTTCGTGGAATGTCTGTATTTACATCTAGATTGAGCCCGGCTAGCTAGGAACATTCAACCGCTCTGCGTATTTAACCCTTGTTCAGGATCTCTGAAGTGCTCTGACCCATCTTGATTTCCTTCCTCTGCTTCTTGATAGATTTCCTGGCTTATCTCTTACCTGTATACATTTTTGCACCTTGTTTTCCAGCTGATTTTTTTTTTTGAGCCGACCCAGCGCTAATACTCTCCGAAATCTCGAGTATTATTTGAATGTCGAGGGAACCTGACATTGATTTTCGTGATACTCCCTAAAATTTCTTTAGACACAGATTTCGCCTCAGGTATTAGCAACAGAAAAATACTCAAAAAAAAAAAAAAAGCTCGGAGGTACCCATTGCAGCTGTTTTGCCTCAGGAGCCGCCAGTCAATGGTCGTGTCCTTCTGGTATTTCCTTGTTCAGAGTTTCTCTGAAGTGCTCTGCCCATCTTGTTTCCTGTCCCTCTGCTGTCTTGATGAGATTTCCTTGCTTATCTCTTACTAATGTAATATTGTTTGCACCTTGTTCCGCTGATGAATTTAGTTATTTTGTATACTGTGCTTTGTTCATTTCTCAGTGCTGCCTCTTCTGCCTGTTTTGCAAGATCGTCTAGGAAATTCCTTTTGTTGGCTCGGGTTTGGCGTTTAACTTCCCTGTCCAGCTGGCTGTACTGTTCGCTATATAGTTGCTTTAGCCTGGGGGACTTCGCTTCTGTTTTCTTTCTTTTCATTTCCTTTCTCATCTTTATGGTGTTTAGTGTTTCTGGTGTTATCCAGTCTTGCTTCTTCCTTTCCTGGAATCCTAAGCATGATTTGCTACTTTCCTTATATACTGTTGAAATGGTGTTGAAATTCTGGTCTATATCATCAGTCAATGTCTTTTCCTGGCTTTTGGCAAATTGATATCGTTTCTTAATGTCGGCCACAAAAGCTTTTCTGGTAAGGGGGTCCTTCAATTTGCTGATGTCAAACCTTTTCTGTGTAGTTACAGTTGGTCCAGCCCTTCTTAGTTTCACTTTCAGTTTTGCTACTACTAAATGGTGATCACTTCCCACATCTGCACCTCTTCTTACCTTCACATCTTGTAATGCATGTCTCCATCTACCGTTAACCATGATGTGGTCTATCTGGTTTCTGTCCCGACCATTTGGTGATTCCCATGTTAACTTGTGAATTTCCTTATGTGGGAAAAGTGTTCCTCCAATGACCAGGTTGTTAATGCTACAGAAACTTATTAGCTTATCCCCATTTTCGTTTGCTGTTCCGCTGCTGCATTTCCCCATTGTTCTTTCATTATATGTATTGTGTGTACCAACTTTCGCATTGAGGTCTCCCATTACTATAACAAGATCATATCTAGGTGTGTCTTCCATTTCTTTCTGCAGTTGTTGATAGAATTCATCCTTGACCTCCTCATCGCTATCATTTGTTGGTGCGTAGCATTGTATTATTGTAGTGTTGGTGAATCTCCCTCTCAATCTCAATCGTATCAGTCTGTTGTTGATGGGTTTCCATTCCAGTAATGTCCTTTCTATCCCTTTCTGTAGAATAATGGCTACGCCTTCACTGTGCTGTCCATCCTCTCTTCCAGAGTAAAGTACTGTTTCTCCTGTTGCTGTTTTAACTTTTCCTGCCCCTGTCCATCTGCTCTCACTTATCCCCAGGATGTGTAACCTATAGTTTCTCATTTCTGCCGTGACCTGTCTTAGTTTACCTGTCTCGTACATTGTCCTGACATTCCAAAATCCTATTCTTGTATCCTGTTTTGCGGTCAGGACATCCGTTTTCATGTCAGTGGCTTCCTTTCGGCTTTCACCACTGACAGTCATACGAGCCACAGACTCCGAATGTCCATCCCGCAGCAAAGTTTGTTCATTTGATGCTGTTTCCGTAACTTCATTATTTTTTTACATAGACAGGGGTGTCAGCCCTATGCTAAAACCCCCAACCTGGAGGACCAGGGTACCAGCTTTTGTCTGACCCCTACCCACACAGACCAGTCCAGCTTGGTTGAACCTACCAGGAGTAAAACTCCCACTGGCATAGCTCTGGGGATTGTCAGGGTACGCAAGCTGCCATACCGCTACAAGGTATAGGTACCATTGATGGCAGATTCGATGTCTTGGGAACCAATAAATGTTCATTGACACCTTTTATTGGAAAATGTTGAAAAAATGTTTTGTAAATGTATACGAAATATAAAGAAAAATAGTTTTACTAAAGAACAAGAAATGTAGGGACGAATTTTGTTGTTGTTATCAAATACACTGAAAAGCAGAAAACACATTTTCCATACCTTCTATTGCATAGAATAAAGCGGGTGATCAGTTATCATTAATCAGCAATTCTCCATATTAATCACAAATTTATGTGTTTTTATGTTTTTTTGGGTCGAATATCTGACGAACAAGATGACAGATAAAAATACATTTTTCTGTAAGCCTTTTTTTTTTTAAACTTCTGCTAACAGTGATCTCGCAATTTGTTTTTGCTGTAATGTTTTATTATTTTATCAAGATCTTCGTTTTTCATGCTGTGCTGAATTTTCCCTAGCCTCCAATTTTTTGTTGTTATTCTTGCTCTTTTGATAAGTTTTTAACCACCTTTCATTAACTTGGCATGAATGTTCTTTCTTTGATTCTTTCTTTCTTTCTTTCTTTCTTTCTTTCTTTCTTTCTTTCTTTCTTTCTTTCTTTCTTTCTTTCTTTCTTTCTTTCTTTCTTTCTTTCTTTTTTTCTTTCTTTCTTTCTTTCTTTCTTTCTTTCTTTTTTTCTTTCTTTTTTTTTTTCTTTCTTTCTTTTTTTTTTTCTTTTTTTCTTTCTTTTTTTCTTTCTTTCTTTCTTTCTTTCTTTCTTTCTTTCTTTCTTTCTTTCTTTCTTTCTTTCTTTCTTTCTCTATTCTTCTTCTTATTATTCTTGTTCTTCTGCTTCTTCTTTTTCTACTTTCCTTCTTATGCGTTCAGTCTGAAGTCCTGCTAAATCTGTAGGCCTATTGCCAGGACGAAGTATATATCAACCTATATATATATATATATATATATATATATATATATATATATATATATATATATATATATATATATATATATATATATATATATATATATATATATATAGCAAAAAGAGACACGCAGAATCGACAGATAGATAATAGATGACAGACAGCTATAAGAATATATAGAAAATGTATCGTTGGTCTCTCGCAGCAAAGGTACCTGGTTCAGTTCACGATATCGAAGCTCTCCAGTATACCCAGCTGTAAATGGGTACCTGACTTTGAGTTAGGGAAGAAAAATGCAGCGAGGAAAGCAACTGGTCACCCCACTTCTCGATGCTGGACTTTGCATAGTGAAGTCTCTAACACTTCACTCCTTTACGGCTGAATGTGCTTTGGAGCTGCTTTTAACTTTTTTTTATAGACAAACATACAAACATACAAATGATCTAATGTAGTGGTTCTTAACGTGAGCCATATGATCCCCAGGGAGGGGGGGGGGGGCATGCCACATTCCAAGAACACAGTAAGATGATAAAGTACATTTTCTCCAGCTAACAGCGACTATGAGGGGGCCACAGTAAAATGATAATGATAAAGTACCTTTTCTCCAGCTAACAGCGACTATGAGGGGGCCACAGTAAAATGATCAAGTACCTTTTCTCCAGCTAACAGCGACTATGAGGGGGCCACAGTAAAATGATAAAGTACCTTTTCTCCAGCTAACAGCGACTATGAGGGGGCCACAGTAAAATGATAAAGTACCTTTTCTCCAGCTAACAGCGACTATGAGGGGGCCACAGTAAAATAATAATGATAAAGTACCTTTTCTCCAGCTAACAGCGACTATGAGGGGGCCACAGTAAAATGATAAAGTACCTTTTCTCCAGCTAACAGCGACTATGAGGGGGCCACAGTAAAATGATAATGATAAAGTACCTTTTCTCCAGCTAACAGCGACTATGAGGGGGCCACAGTAAAATGATAATGATAAAGTACCTTTTCTCCAGCTAACAGCGACTATGAGGGGGCCACAGTAAAATGATAAAGTACCTTTTCTCCAGCTAACAGCGACTATGAGGGGGCCACAGTAAAATGATAATGATCAAGTACCTTTTCTCCAGCTAACAGCGACTATGAGGAGGCCACAGTAAAATGATAAAGTACCTTTTCTCCAGCTAACAGCGACTATGAGGGGGCCACAGTAAAATGATAATGATCAAGTACCTTTTCTCCAGCTAACAATGACTATGAGGGGGCCACAATAAAATGATACAGTACCTTTTCTCCAGCTAACAGCGATTATGAGGGGGCCACAGTAAAATGATAATGATAAAGTACCTTTTCTCCAGCTAACAGCGACTATGAGGGGGCCACAGTAAAATGATAAAGTACCTTTTCTCCAGCTAAAAGCGACAGTGAGGAGGCCACAGTAAAATGATAAAGTACCTTTTCTCCAGCTAACAATGACTATGAGGGGGCCACAGTAAAATGATACAGTACCTTTTCTCCAGCTAACAGCGATTATGAGGGGGCCACAGTAAAATGATAATGATAAAGTACCTTTTCTCCAGCTAACAGCGACTATGAGGGGGCCACAGTAAAATGATAAAGTACCTTTTCTCCAGCTAAAAGCGACTATGAGGGGGCCACAGTAAAATGATAAAGTACCTTTTCTCCAGCTAACAGCGACTATGAGGGGGCCTCAGAGGTAAATGAGGCTCAGAAAGAGGGGGGGGGGGGGGAATGACCAAAAAAGGTTGAGAGCCCCTGGTCTAATGGACGGACAGATGGATGGATGAATAGAGTAGATTGGATGTATGGATCGATGGATAGAAAGATCTATTATAAAGTAGAACATCGTATTTAAATTGCTGTTCACGTTAACATAGAGAACCATCGCTATTTTCCTCAATGTCTTTGATTGTCTGAATGTGGTGTAACTCTGATTATTAACAATACTTGTGGTTTAGCACAGTTTTACGCTTATATTTGTTTTAACTGTTAAATAACATGAAATTATTTTTTTTCTACCTCTTTTAAACAGAATGTGATCGGAGGATTTGAGCTCGTTTCCATCGCTGACACAACATCTTTGGAAAATATCGCTTCTTTTACGCTCGGACGTTCCATTCATTTACGCAATGGATTGGTTACAAATTCTACAAAACGTGGACTTATTTATGCTCTTGGTCTGCCTGTTCATACCAAGTACAATATGTGAAGAAAAATTTGGGGAAGACGTGTAAGTGATTCATTTCTTTTTATTTAAGTTTTAAATCTATCTACGTAATTCTCTTTCATTTATTGTCCTTCAGCCTCTATGACGGTATTGCCTCCCCTACTTTGCAGTAGTGGTCCAACAGTGGCCAAAACTCAAGAGCATCTATTATAGGCTTCAATGGAGTCTATTTTTACACAAGATTACTCTCGGCAGAGTAGTAAAGCTTCTATCACATGGGAGTCTTCACAAGATATTCAGATAAGCGAAAACAATATTGGCTGTCGCTAAGCACGTTAATTCTATAATCTGCCGACACTTTTATGAAGAATTTAGCAAAGGTTTATTCTAGCTTGTTAAGCCACCACCGCTGAGTTAATCAGTGGAATTGTTATTATAAGATATATATAGCTCTGTTTAGAGTGTGTGTTTAGTAACTTTTACCGAGACAAACATGTAGTACATTTAAAAGGATTGAATCGAAGTTAAATTTATAACATTACAAATAACAAAATTTAATAATCACTTTAAGTTTTAACAGTTGGAAAATAATTTGAATATTTATTAAAAGAATTTCATCACGTGGATGGAATTTAACTGAATAAAGGAGGTCACTTTTGACAGCGGATATTTTCACTTAGCTGCCAATGGTAGTTTCTTCTCCCGCTGGGTCAGTTCCTTCCACTCTGCTCTCGCTCGTCTCTGGTCAAAGTTCAGGCGCCGCTCGTTTCCAGAACGTCAAGGAGTAACGGCTAAGTTGGTTCTGCGTATTATAAGACCCTCTTATGATGGCTTCTCGCAAAACGTCAGTCCACTTCTACCTTCACTTGGTTCCAGAGATAGTACTTTCTGCTGGTACTACCAGTAACTGGTAATAGAAATAGAAACGAAACGCTCTTCTGAGTATGGCGTTTTTCCGACATGTATGTGCCCCCCCCCCCCCCATCCCCTCCCCCTTCCTCTTCTATTCTACCATCCCATGTCAGAATTTAGTCTCGATGAGAATTAAATGTAATCCCTCGGGATAAAACTTCCTTTACATTTAAACTGAATAGCTTTAGCTTTTACATTACATTTAAATGAAAAGGTTAAACGTACAGATATAATATGTTTTACATTTAAATCTCCACTGTTTCAAAAGTGTTCACAATATAAATTCATTTATGTTTCATTTACATTTACACTTGTGGAAAAGTTTGAAACTTCTATTAATTAAAATGAATATTTTCTCATTGACATTTACACTGGTTTAAAGCTTGAAAACCTACATTAATTTTAAAGTGAATATGTTTATAGGAACATTTACACTGCTTTGAAAATGTAAGTCTTATTCTTAGAATGTACATCATTTCTTTTATCTTTCCGTCCCTGCTCCATAGGGAACCTGGAACTACTTTATGCTTTTAGTTCTCTTTACGAAACTATCAATAAAGCAATCACCAGCCCCTGCAGTGGTGGTTTATGAATCATCATTCTCGATACTGAGGTTGCCAGCCCGAAATGACTTTGACATCCAATAGCGAGTTTCACACATTAAATGTCACATGGTAATATATACATATATATGTCAGTTCACATGTTAGTAATAAAATATGAAATGTAAATCACAACTTACGCCAATCCTGGCTACAGACTTGTTTGCTCAGATGAATAAAAGAGACGAATCTTTCTCTTACACGCGTCTGGGATGTTGTAATTCTACAATCGATTCCCTTTCTGACTCCGTTATTCTTCAGTTTCCTAGTCTAGGTGTTTCTTATTAAAATGTAAAGAGTTCCTTTGCTTTATAAGTCTTATTTGGTTCTCCAATAAATCTATTATTCACTCTGGCGAGGTCTGGTGTTGTCTTGGCGAGCGTGCAATTCACAGTGAGATAAAACTGCGAAAATGTTCAAGCTATTTTCCCCTCAATGTTGTTATGATTCTAGTCAGAAAGATCCAATCATTTCAAATCATGCAGATAGGGTGTGATATTTCAAAATAATCCCACGTGAAATAAGGTGCGTGCCTGCAAAGGTCACGTATTACCATATATGGACATCTGATGCCTTGCATACACTCTCACAAACACATTTGTAGACTCATATTGTCTAAAATGTAAAAAATCCAGGATTACTTTTAACCAAGTGACCGGAAGCGAATATATCACACTTGTCTGCCCACAGGTGTCACACAGACAGTAATCTCGTTATCTGTCGTATGAGTACGCAAACTCCGTGTCTTATCGGCCGATAGCGCAGGCCGATGTACGTGTTAATCTGCCGCGACTATACCAACAAATCTGGGTAGCGTCAAGTAAATGTGATGTATCATATCAGCCACTCCTTGCAAATGTGATATTTATCACCTACAGGGTGATTTGATAAAATCACATAACCGCTACTTAGCAGAAAAAGAAAGAAAGAAAGAAAGAAAGAAAGAAAAAGAAAGAAAGAAAGAAAGAAAGAAAGAAAGAAAGAAAGAAAGAAAGAAAGAAAGAAAGAAAAGGGCGATAATTGACATCACATACGAGGGAAGGTAAAAAAGTAATGCCTCCTATTTTTTATGTATGTAAATACTGCATCGGTGTGCAATTTGTAAATTTAGCAGCATTCCTCAAACACTCTTCTTCACTGTATAGCATTACCAACCTGTTTCAGTAACAGGTGGCACCACTGTAACAGTTTAAAAATGGCCGCCAAAGACGTTCGGTTAAAACAACGTTATGTCGTGGAATTCCTCAATGCTGACATAAAGAAACAAGGAAAACCATAGCCATCAATCTCCTGCACCGTTACGAAACTGAAGGAGAAGAGTTTTTATCGAATATTGTGACGGGGCATGAGACTTGGGTTATTGTTTTTGAACCAGAATCCAAGAGGCAGTCAATGGAATGGCATCACACAACATCGCCGACAAGAAAGAAGTTCAAAAGTTCACCATCTGTAGGGAAAGTTATGGCCTCCGTGTTTTGGAATGAGAAGGGTGTGATTCTTCTCGACTTCTTGGAACAGGGAAACACAGTGAATGCAGACCGTTACATTGAAACTTTGAAGAAGCTTAGAGGTTGTATTCGGCGACTTTACCCATTAAAAGATCAGAGAACTGCACTACTGTTGCACGATAATGCCACGCCACACACCGCTAAACGCACCATTAATGCGATTGCAGAATTTGGCTGGACATTATAACCACATCCCCCTTACAGTCCCGATCTTGCACCTTCTGACTTCCATCTGTTTGGACCACTGAAAGAAGATCTTCGCGGACATCACTTTGAGGACACCGAGACCCTTAAACGCGCCGTACGCCAGTGGTTTAGGAAAAAGGACACACATTTTTACCGTGCGGGGATACATGCCCTTGTGAGAAGATGGACAAAAACTGTAACAAATAACGGAGACTACATTGAGAAATAAATGTTTGAAGTTCAGACTTGGGGCTACATTTCAGTGTGAATTTTATCTGTTTTCTTGCCTATTGAATGAAATTAAAAATTACGAGGCATTACTTTTTGACCGTCCCTCGTAATAAAAATCAGTACCACAAATGTACCGATACTGCCGGAGAGAACCAAAGATCGATAGAGGTTGTCCATTTCGTCACAGCCTCCGATGGAGCACAGACCTTCAACAAAATACAGTCACATTTTATCCTGTTACCTGACACTATCTCAAGGTCTTTCCAAGCCTTTCTTTTTGTTTTCATTTATATCCAGGTCTCTTTTCTGTGTGTTTTGTGGTCTGCATCTATCTATCTTTACTTTGGTCTGCATCTATCTATCTTTACTTGAGGTTTCCAGGACATTGACTTCCATGTAATGCTATCAGCAATTTTTCTCAACGTGTGTCCTATCCATCGCCAAAGTCTGCTTCTCATCTCTGCTCCTCTGACACTTGTCTAGTACTTGTTATCGGCTCAACTTTAGTGATCTTGTCATACTTCAATCCTTCTATTCCAAGCAAGCACCAGTTAATGAAAGCTCCTGTTACTCATTGTGAAGTATTCCTACTGGAATATGTTAACACTGGTTAAGAATTATGTCAAGTATTGGAGGGTTTGTGTATGTCATCATGCCCCCCTTTTATTTCTTGTATTTAGTGGAATGATAAGGATGAGTCCTCAAGTGCCAATAATAATGGACTTAGCTCAAAAGCCTGTCTGTGGTGGTGGCTTGAAATTCTTCGAGAACAACAAATCTTTCAGAGTTTCCCTGGATGCTGATGTGGCAGGAAGCTTGCAGATATATATGAAGCTCTCTCTGTGCCCACAGGTGCTGAATTTTTAGGGGTTATGTCACTTTTTAATTTGGCAATTCAACCCTGAAATAAGAAGGTTATGTTCCCCTCTTTACATCATATCTATAATATCATTCCATAATTTTATCAATAATACATTTAAAAGGAGGGTATGCTACAAGTGCCAACCAATTGCAACAAACCCTAATTTTGTTTGACCATTTTTCTTCCAGTGTTTTCATACTGTTTCCATATGGCTACAACGCCACTGACCCCTTAAGCATTGTTTTTCTTCCATAGAATCAGATGGGGTGTACACTGTTCTTCTTGTGACCTATTAAATATTTTGTGCAAACATCCCATGTAGGTTTTCATGTGTTATTTAAACACCAATGCACTGCAGAAAACTGCCAGTAGCTTCTAAACTTACAGTCGTAATATTTTATGGCAATATTCAAACATTTCTTTCACATTTTATTTCACTTTCCCAATAAATCTGCTTTAGGCACATTCCTACTTGGTTGTCGTAATCTCTTCCAATAGGCAATGTCGAACAACACAAAATTATGGCTCACTATCTGTGTGGCCTGTACATGCTAATGAAATATCAATAAACTTATTTATCTTACCGCAAGTAAAGAATAAAACACACAATCACAAGATTGACTGGCGGTTAATGGTTCTGTTCAGACCGCTGTCATCCAGACGGCAAAGGCATTCAACATCAATGCTTTTCATCTGCTCTCAATCTGGCTGTGGTTTTAGTTTTTCTCAAATGGCGCACTATGCCGGCAGAATGTTAATTTATTTGCCCCATCCTAAACTACAATTAGCCAATCAGAAACGCGTTAAGAAAATTTAACTTTTCCGAAGGCTATCAAATTTGAGCAGTTCAGAAGTGTGTTTGTTCGCCTGTCCCAAGTTTATTTATACAATATCTTTGTTATTAATGGGTCGATTTTTAATATTGAAAGTGATTATTAAACAGACAACTGTCCTCTATCTTCCTATATAAGTTTCTTTTAATATTTTGTCCCCGTTTTCATATGTGTAATTTTTTCGTAATTATTTGCTCCTTTCACTGAACCAAAATATTAGTAAAATAAATGTTTCGTAGGCCAGATAATTTATTATAAGGGAAATTCTTATGGTGTTATATTTAACAATATTAACGCTACCATTTCAAGACATCCCTTTTATTTAAAATCTCTTTATTTATGAAGAAATACATTATCTAAGTTTTTTTTTCAAACACACCGATATTGCTTGCTTTCCATTAAACCACCTCCTCTCTCCCCTATTAACGCGAGGTACCAAGTTGGTTCGTGGCCAAAATTTTACGGCGTTTGTTCATAAACAATTGGGAAGGGTAGAGCGTGTGTGTATTTCGGGGTGGGACTTTTACGCTTGGTGTTAGAAAATTCAAACCTTTTTTTTTAAATGTGGCGGTTAGATTTTACGATGGCCTATTAATAGATTTTAGGAGTACGTTAGTTGTTTTTCAAGCGGTAAATTTAACTTTGGCCTTCAGACCTAGGTCAAACGTGGAATTTATTTATAGATTTTTAACCGTAATAGTGGAAAATACGAATTATTTTGTCCAATTTTTAGCGGTAGGTTGACCTTGTCCTTGGCAATTTTTCAAATATAGTAGTAGTGTTATAGGTTGGAAATTTACGTTACTAGATTTTTGAATCGGGGAAAATTGAGCGGGGTGTCACACAGAGGACTTTACTACAAGGTTGTCAGCGCAGTACACCAGCTTTATATTAGCTGCTTCTTATGACATGCTTGAAAGAGCAATAGGCCAATACTTTCTTTGATTCCCCAGAGCCCTACAGAGTAACTAAGTTTACACTGTCAAGAACTGTCTATATTTAGATGCATATTTTACCTGTTTATTATTTTTTTTCATTCTGATTGGTTGACTACATTATTATTCTTTCCTAGGTTACGTATTGGTTAGGGGCTTTCCTTATTGGACCAGCCGATTTATTGCAGCTGAGTGATTGATACGGTAGATTACCATTCAGACTGTGTCAAAGCATTGTCAGTTTACTATTGGATTGGAAGCTGGCAGATTTCTTTAGTTCTTTGACTGATTACTTGAGCGTAGTTTTAGACAATCATGTGTCTGTTTTGTTTGTGTTGTATCGTTGTATGAAACGTGTGTAACTTGTCCTTGTTTGGTTTGTGAAATTATTGATTAATTATCTAGTGTTATTGCTGTTTGGGTTTCAATATAATTAACTTGCGGATTAATTGATGGATCGACAACTATTGTGTCCTATATGTTAACTCCACCGTCTCGCTTCCTGTCTGTGTGAAACATTCTTCTGCGTTTTCACTTTATGTTCCAAAAATTAAATCGAATGAACAGTTCTAGCTAAACGAGCAAGTAACCCGCCAAAAGATGACAGGGAATATGCGTTTTCTGCTGCATGCCCTGATAACGGGCTAATTTTCCCGTGATCATTTCACTTCCATTCCATTTCATTTGATCTTTCATGTCCAACTTATCCTGACTTATGGTCAATGCACCTTGAAAAAAAAATTGAAAGGCCTACGTGCTCTTGTAATGGGTGTTCAATTTAGTTTTCACGGTGCAATGGGCACAGCTTCCGTATTTTTCCCATAATGCACCATGATAAGATTGTAAGGCAATAGCGTTCTTTTATGGGGTATTCAGTTCAGCTTTCACAGGGCACTGTGCGAATTATCTGTATTTTCCCGAAATGGTGGTGGAATTTGTCATTGTTTGTAACAGACATTTCAGTAAGACATTTAGTATGTATAGGATTTGGTAAATATCGCTACATTCACCATATACTGCAGAAGACAGCAATCACACATGGGTCCTATGTAAGTCGCACATTACTCTTGGTAGAGATTGATGAAGGATGATTGATGCTTCTACCTCGATATTTAATTAACAGTAAAATTCGTATTATTATTTGGCTGTATAAATGTAAATATAGATATATTAGAGATACCGATTCATCCGTGTGCACTTCTCTCTGTAAAAACTAAATCAAATATGAATTTGTAAAAACAACATATAACAAATTTAATGATCAATTACTTTGGAACAGATGTAAATAAACATGAACTGGTGATTACTAAAAAAAATAGGTTTAGTCATTGAAGTCGGCTTTAGGAAGCTTAGTTGTGGAATCTAGATCAATAAGTTCTGTTGTGTTGGCCTGCTAAATTGTTCATTAGCTTCCAAACTGCTGAAGTGTTGATGCTGCTGTTTCTGTCAATTCGTCTCTGTGGCAAGGTCACTTCTCCTGGTCATGGCAGGTATCTTCACAACACGTTGAATGTAGGTTTCAAGTGCTGATCGCAAGCTTTGAACCACAGAACAGCAGTACAGCTGGTATCATAGAATCGAACCTCCAATGGTCTCGTAAACTCGTACCAACAACTTTAGAGGGAACAAAAGAACGCATTCCGCTGCTAAGTCTTTGTTTTCCTGATATTAATCAGGCACCTTTCCCGCTGTCCGTCAACCGAATCTTTTCTCTGAATTTTTACTCTCCCTGAGCGTATATCATGTAACTTAGGGACTATGATGAAAATCACCATTCTTTTAGTTAATTTAATGGAAAAATTGCGAATCTTCTTCTTCTTCCTCGTTCGTCCTGAAAAGGACGTTGGTTGCGTTGTGTCTGTTTACACCGGAGCTGCGATATCTGCGCCTTTCGGCCGACACATCCGACTTCAGCACGGCATTTTTTGGGACCGGGTTTGCCTTCCCTCTTCGATCTCTACTCTCTCAGCCAGACTGCAGTGATGCAGCCTGTTTCCAGGACCACCACGTGGAAGTGGAGTAGGGTCTTGGTCAGCTCTGGTTCGCTGAAAAATTGCGAATGAACAGCAGCAAGTGGCTTGTGTCTGAAGGAACATTTTTAAGCATACATGCAACTAATTACAAATGATAAAAAATATATATAAATAATGGCATCATCATCCACTCCCTTCTCCGAGAGAACTAGCACGAAGCAATCTCCGGCGCTTTGCTGTGGTGGTTCATGAATTTATCATTTTCACGTTCTGAGGTTGCCAGCCTCTTAAGGACCTTTAAAACCCCCAGCAAGTACTAACATGTCAGATTCAAAGTATTTAAAAATGTTAAATCTCACCCTAAACTGGGATCATAGACTTCTTGCTCAATAGAATAGTCTTGACAATTTCATACAGATACCTCGAACACACGTCTGGGGTATTATTTCTGTTATAGAATCCCTCTGTGATTTTGTGAGAAGGTCTTGTAGCTCCGTTTTCCGTATTAAATTGTAGAGTTTCCTTACTGTGTTAATCAAACGGTGCTCCAATACGTGTTTTCCGTTCCTAATAGTTCAGGATCCTTACTTCTATATTTCCTGGCTTCATTCCAAGCTGTCTGCTTTGACGATTCTGGAATGCAGTGTTGTTTGACAAAACTTCCAATCACACTGAATGTCTATTCGAGCCTCAAATTGTAGCCAATACATTCAAAAGTTCGTGTTATGATGACTTTCCTCATGGAATTTTCTGCATAACTCATGCGTTTGTAAAATTCAAACGGTTAATTTTCTGCATGGAGTTGCTAGATCCGTCTGTTTTCGGTAATGTTTACCACTTCAACTTCTTACACCATCCAAGTGTCTGTAATATGTCACCAGTTTCGATAATGGACTGGCGCTCCCCGTGAAACATAACACTGAGTCACTACACGAAAATGATCTTGCCCGCCAATCTGGTCTGATTTGTATCAAACTCTCAGGTAAACAAACACGCCATAAATGAATGGAAGGAGTGTAAACATTGACTCGAAAATAACAAATACTGTCGGAATGTAGGAAAATAGAATGCGCCGACAATCGAATAGTGCACATAATTAGAACGCACAATAAATGTACTTCAATATTGCCAGAGAGGAAAAGAGAGTGAACCAAATTATGTGACTTCGCGGTACAGTTACCGGGGTCCGAGATCGAAACCTAGTAGTGTCACATTCCAGTTTCTGCTTCTTCTTTGATCCATAACCGGCAACCGTCAAAGCAGTCAGTGGTCATCACGCCTGGTGGCGTCTTGTAGGGCAGTAACAAATTGATTCCACTTCGCTCGGTGGGCGGCCATCCTTCGTACAGTGCCCCAACTCTGGTTCATTCTTTGCATGTCGGCTTCAACAGTTCTCCGCCAAGTTGTTTTTGGTCGGCTTCTCTTTCGCTTTCCCTCGGGGGTCCATAGCATAGCTGTTCGTGTGATGGTATCAGAGTCCCTTCTGAGGACGTGGCCAACCCAACTCCAGCGTCTGCCAGCTATGATGGTGTGCATGTCCTCCTGGTTACTCCGAATAAGTAGTTCTTGGTTGCTGATGGTGTTTGGCCAAAAGATTCATTAGGCAGATTGTGTGGAAGGAGGAAAGTTTCGACATTTCGTTCTCTGTTACTGCCGTAGATTTTTATAAGATAGGTAATAGATGTTTATAATCCTGTCTGAGCAAAGGTGATAGTGATAACTATGTGAGAGTAAGGTGTAAGAAATAGTTTTTCTCACGAGGTAATAGTGTAAGAGAAAAGAACGGTCTCTGGATTGAATAATTTCTTTAATCCAGCCTATCTGTACGACTATATTTAAATCAGACGCACTTTCTCTCCTTGTACAAAATACAAGTTACACTGCACCCACGTGCACACAATTCTGTGACAAATACGCACAAACGTGAAAAACAATCTATGGGTAACAGATAGGGTAGGGGTTGACCAACACAATAACTTTAGGTTTATTAAGTTTATTTATCACTAGAACTTTACAACATAAATCATATACATCAATAGATCACGGTTTATAGACAACATAAAAATTAATCAAATAGGTTCTCCCCTCTGGTAAAGGAAAAGAAAAAGAAGATCCCAACAGGGGTTAATTAACCCAAAGGATCAAAAGTTAACAATAAGTGTATGGAATAGTCAGTAAAGAAAACAAAGAACAAGTTCCTAATTAATCTATCCCGTAAATACTCAGGTTAGTGAGAACAAAAGAAAAGATTTGTATGATAGTGGTAACAACAGAAAATTATGTTACTCTCTTACAGTTCATTCAATCCTTCATACTGTGGCCACATTCATATTCGCTTACCCAGTAGTTGTCGCAGGCATTCCGTGGAAATAAACACTAATAAGTAATAAGACTATTCAGTGTCATATTAATTTTTGCCAAATCAAGCCCCCCAGACTAGCCGTAGTTACTGACTGCAAATTTCACGGTAGTCGCTGGAGGTGGTGATTTAATTGTTTTCCTGGATAAATACTGTATCTCTGCCTTCAGTTGGTTGGAGTAAGGTTCATACGTGGTGATCGCCGACATAGGAGGAATAATACTTATATATTTCCTGTGTTGTCTAGCCTCTGGTTGCTGAGACACTATGTTAAATTACACAAATGTTGCTGACAATATATTTTGCAACAGCTGGCTGACGAGATGTATATAGGTAAAATCTGGTATAGTTCTGGTCCAGTTAACATTTACAATTATTGTTCTAGTTTGGTCTCTCTCATAAAATGAAGAAAATGGACCGCACAGGTCATAGCCCGAAGACTCAACAATATTATAAAGTTTCTGGTTGCTTATACACTTATAATACCAATGGACCATACGACCATAGTTCATAAGACATAAGTTCATATGACCATAATTTCATATGACCATAAGACCGCTAGTTCGCTGGGTTTTTAATCAGCCTAGATTTTAGGAAAGAAATATAAACATTTAACCAAAATATCAATATTATATCTAACACGTGTTAAGGTAAGACCTCTTTAACCACTACGTTATTAAGTTAGATTATAAACCACAAATGTCTAGCTTATCCTATCGCTTTTAACGCGTGATATGAACACTAGTCATTTATAATATTACACAAAATGGATATAAGTAAATAATATATACCCGTCATTAGCCAGTTATTTAATGTATGTACTAGTCAATTATAGCATCTCTTTCTGGGGAATAGCGAGTAATTAAATTTAATTTACAGCTGGAGAAATTTAGCTATATGTTATTTAATACGCTATTCAATTTAACACAGAAAATCCCAGTGAAATATAATGAAAAACTTTTAATACACTAAATCACTTATAGGCTAGTATATAAATTACCGCAAACAGAGAACGATGGAAACAACTCCACGAATATAAGCATTCACTTTGTACGAAAACTCTTAGTATATCGAGCTAGTTATTTCAGAAAATTCTCTGAGCAACTGATAATGACTTTAGGGGAGACGGGGTATATATCCATAGATGCCGTTCTTTCGCTCCTTATTGCGAAAGTCGCACCTATGGCCAGGGCCGGGCACATCTACGGTTCGATTCCTGTATGAAAGGTTTTTTCTTCACCTCTGCCGACCAACAACCTCTGGCTTGTCTTTCATTCTCCCCGAATGCCGCATATTAGCTACGTAAGTTAATTCCCCTGAAAATGTAACAATGCAAGGTATGTCTCAGACTTATAGCCCTTGATTCTTCAAAGAAACTGTTAACGCCTGGCCCCTGCCCGCGTGTTTCCCTGATCAAAGAACGATAACGCCGTGCTGCGCACTTCGCTCTGTTCCACCGTGCCTAATTGCCAGACGGCTCGCGTGTTAATTGCGATAGTGAATCAGGCGTTAATGTAGCACAAAAAACCCCTATGTTGGGGGGGGGAAGTGGACGGTCACTGCTGCACTATTTACATATGTGACAGTTACTCTCCAGCATTCCACACCATAGAGAAGCACATTCAAGTTTACTCAACTGTAAATGAGTACCTGACTCTGATCGTGAGTTAGGAAAGACAAAGGCAGCAAAAGAAAAATGGTCAAGCTGCCTCATAAAGCTGGACTTTGAATATTGAAGTCTGTAAAACTTCACTCCCTTAAGGCAGTATCTGTTACAGGGCTACATTGACCTTTATTTGAAGGTCATTAACCAATGAACCGGAAATGTTAAATTTTTCTCATGACGGACAACTGACAAAACCTTTCGAGATAGAATTGGAGTGCAGCATGGATGCTGCATTATTATTATTATGAATTATGAAAACAACAACTCTCTACAACCCGAAACGAAATTCAGTGCACGCTGACTAAACAGCTCGCCGATCTATATTTTTGACCTTGTCTTTTTTGTTTCAGAACGGAAAGCAAACGCAATATATAAATAAGAATACTGTTCCGAGAAGTCACAGAAAATGCGAATGAAATTCCACAGAGGAAAAAGACACAAATTAAAAGAATAAGTAGCCAGACTGCTTATGGAAAACACATCAAGAAGATGTAGATTCATGCATTTATCTTGGCAGCAACATAGACAAAGTTAGAGAAACTGATATCAAATTAAGAGTACAGACCTCAAGAGGGGCTTTCATTCCATTGGGAAATTATCGAAATTAGAAGTAATCCCGTTGAACACAAAAAATAAGAATTGTCAACTCGGCTATCAAAACATTTCTATTTTATGGCTCAAAATTTGGAGAACAATGAAAAGCAGAATCAGGAAGTTACATGCTGTCATAAATTGGTGCATGCGCAGAACGGGAGGACACAAGTTGCATGACGGGATCGATAATGTGTAACTGATGAAAAGAACAAGACCCAAAAAAGTGAAACAAGAGGTGAGGACAAGGCATTGGGCTTGGATAGGGTTGTGGCGTGCTAGTCTGCCCTGCTCTGCAGCTGTGGTCCAACAATTACCAAACGTAGAGTATAAAAATGAAGGTCTTCTAAGGTATCAACCTTCGCTCAAGACTGCTCTCGGCAAAGATACAAAAAGAAGAATGATGCTTCTATTTCAGGGAGCCTCAAAGGAATTTTAAGAAATCAAGTATAACAACTGAAATCCTCTAAGTTGTCATGAACTTTTATCTTCCCGCCCCTTCTGTGGGGAAAACTAAACCACTTCATCTTCCTCAGAAACTGTTACCCTCCCTGGGCATTAATGTTAAATCCAATGAGTTGGATGAAAGTGCGTTTGGACAGCGGAAAACTACAATTGCATCAATTAAACGTGTTTGAATATACACATAAGCTTAATAAAATGTTAATATAATAAATATTAAAACCAGGGTGTCGTCATCATCATCTACTTGCTACTCCTCATGGAGCCTAGGGCTTCCTCTGTTTTTGGGTTCCTTGTGAGGAAACCCCCACGAAGCAGTCACCAGCTCTTGCTGTGGTGGTTCACGAATCCAATCATTTTTATATGCTAAGGTTGACAGCCTCGTATGAACCTGTACATCCAAAAGCAATTTACGCATGTTAAAAATATGAAATGATAAAATGTACATATTACAACTTACCCTGATTATCTGGAATGAATTTACAGACTCCTTGCTCTGGTAAAACTAAACGAATAGTGTCGTACCATTAGTTTTAAGAAGCCGTCTTACAGGTGGTCGGAGTATTACTTTAATTACAATCCTACTGTTATTATGTATGTAGGTTCCTTTGGCCTCGTGATTTCCAGTACTATAGTCGAGATTTCTTTCTATCATATATCCGAAGATATTCTAATACTTGGTCCTGTTCTTATGTTGGAACCTGTTTATATTCTTTATTCTAACTGTCTCAAATATCTTTTTCTTGACAAGATGAAAATGCAGTGAAACAGTTCCCGAATGTTGCAGGTTATAAGCGAATTGTTTGCTCACCCGCTCATGTGGCTTTGTTGGGAAAACTCCAGTCAGAAGTGGTTTATTTTAGCATTTTCAAGCAAACCAACCACGAATTAATGTCTGATATCGGTAGGGGTATTTTTCCCCACTACCCTCATCTGTAGAGCATTCTGCACGACACACAAGATATTTTCTTTACATGTCATTTACAAATTCCTTTGCCTGTCTTTCATGACCATATAAGGTCTCGCTTCTTCCGTTTTACCTGTCATGTTTACAAAATCACTACTTCACAGATCTATAAATACAATCTCCAAGATGGTACTTCCTTGTAATTGTTTATTACAACTAACTTCATCTGCCGGAAATATTCCATCACTGCCTGTGTCTTAATCTTTAGCAAGATGGTCATTTCCTACACCCTAGAGGGATCTGCCGTGTATTTTATCATGTCATGTTTGCGAGCCCACACTTTATAAAGCGGCAACTTGGTAGAGTGTATTTTCCCAGACATGAAGGCGGAGTTAACAATAGGAATGTTGCTCAGTGTAGACTCTTACTCCGTCCGGAGCTAGCGATAAGCGAAAAGTCAATGTGGCAAGTTCGCTCTGCACAAACAGAAGTCAATGTTATTTCACAAATAGGTCAAGCACACAGGTACAAATTAGGTAGTGTCAAAAGATGATACGAAAACCTTGAAATGTGACAGCGAAAACAACGTCAAGATGAGAAAAAGGAAAAGGCAGGGCACAGAAAATAATTAAAAGGATGGCACAGGAAAATGTAACGATCGAAGATTGACTCAATGGTACATTTATAGCTGCGTAAACTGCAGTGTGACGATACCAGGTTTCGAACCCCAAACCTTGTATTTTTGCCTTGAGAGACAAGCGATCTGACCACTCTGCTATAATGACAGCATTGGAGCGTAGAAAAATATGTACATTAATATACGCCTTAAATTTTCATTTAAATTCTATCAAATAAATGTAACTGCAGATTTGCATTAATGTTGAATGAATTTAATAATTTAAGGGGAGATATTTTGCCTAAATTCAGTTCTGAAGGACCCAGCTGATAGCATTACAAAGCATTCTGTGCCTGTGATCGCCAGGATTACAGAAAAAAAACAAAGACCTAAAAACTAACAGAGAAAAGAATTAGAAACAAACTTTAGAAGAACTACGCACCATAGTAAAATTCTATGCTACCAAAACAAGAATAAATATATTACAGCTGCACGAGCTACGGGATGAATTAGAGGATACATTATAAAGACAAACATGGATTACCCTATGTCAGGGCAAAAATATAAACCACATTGAAAAAAAAAAATTAAAAAATTACACAACTGATGTCATTTAAATGAATGTTAATTAGAATAAAGCAAACTGAAAAAGATGCAGTACTACATACTAAAGCAAGTAACTGAAGCCCACATGACAGCTTGATGTGAGGCGTAGTAAATAACCATGAATGGAAGACATTCATGCACACCATATCAATTATTAAATGCCATAATATTGATCTTCAAAAATTGCAGCCTAGAAGAAACAAAAATAAATTGTGCTATGTAGAATAAATACTATATCTTCTTCAGGTGCCTGGTCTGGAACAGACATTGGCGATCATGGCCCTCCAATCTTCTCTGTCTTTTGATAGTCTAATGAGGTTGTTGTTGCCCATGCTGTTGTTTGTTGCCCAGTTGTTTAAGCTTTCCACATAAATCTTTCTCTGCCTTCCTCTTCCTCTCCTACCTGGTATTTTCCCACATAAGACTAATTCCTTCACTCCTCCTCTTCTGTTAATATACTATACACCCAAATTATAACCCACATGAAGGTTGAACTGGGTATTCCTTACACAAGAAACAACAGTTTCCCATACATGAACCAAAAAACAGCAGCAAAAAAACTTACAAAGGGACAATGAGAACGCGAAAAGGTAATGACCCAACAGCACAAGCTATCAGAGCCTGGCGACAACTGGTAAAATGTCTTCTGTTGAAGCTGGCGGGTAATGTTGGTGATGATGATGATGATGACGACGATGATGATGGTGACGATGACCACAGCAATATCAGGTTACATTCGGTACCACTTATATTTCTATCAATTTACTCTTTCACCAGATGATGCGTCCAGTATCACTTCCAATGTGGTCATGACTTGCAAGAATCTTATTTATTTATTTACTGGGGATAACCTGTTAACTATAAAATAACAGGGTGAAAAGTGAAAAAGACAACGAAGTTCAATTTTACTCAATTCTTGACAGCTCTTTTATCGCAGTTTTTATTAAGTTAAGTTACGGTTATCTTTAAAATTGTTATCGTGTTACCATGTTTCCTGAATATATACTTTAAGACTACGTAGCTTCCTTTCTGTTTGTAAGCGCTACATAAAACAATACTGGCAGCGAAAAATATGCATACTTCACAACGGACGCCTGATTTCGAATGAAATTGAGGTTGTTCTCCTGTACGTGACAAAAGCTTGAACTCAATCGATTGATTATAATGGGTGTTTGATCTACCTTCCACTCGAGGATTGCAAATTCGATGTTGTAGCCTTGTGCTCTCGAGTATTATTCCGGTGTGTAGCTTGTGGAGGATTTCTCAAGAGATTTAATTGTTTCACTCACTATAAAAAAAACTTTAACTTTAGCCTCTCTGCTCCGTGTTAGCACTGGATCTAATTTATTCCTTCTCGTTACAAAGGTAAACAATTAGATCACATATCAGTCAACGAATACATGAAACTACAATCATGTTGCTAACGGATTTTTTTACGTTTTGTTTTAAACGTATAATAAACATGCAACTATCTATTTATAGAATGATTTACAATACAAAGTTAATGAAAATGATTCTTACCTTTATACGCATATGGCATGCATTCCCAATTCACAGTATCATGAAATAATCGAAAGAAAAGTACGGCGTTTCGCACGTTTCAGGACGTAAAAAGAAAGTTATACTGTTAGATTTTTTAAATGAAGGTAACAAAAGCACTGTGTCAATATTTTCAGCTGGACTTGAGACTGGATGCTCAGAACCAATCTGCCATGCTTCACTGAATCAAAAAGGGAATAATTAAAGTCCCGTATTGAAATTGGGCTCCACTATTGACTACAAGGTTTGATCCACGACCAACATAATTTTTTTTTCTGTTCTTTCTCATGATTTTTTTCCAGTAGGATTTTGCTTTTCTGTGGAGTTGTTAGTTTCTGTCTTAAATCAAACGTCGAAGTTAGAACAAATATTCTTGCAGCCACATCGACAACATAAATATAAACCATGAGATCTTTATAATATCATTATCATATCACCCTTGAGCTCCTCAAGGAGCATAGGCTTCCAACAAACTTACGTCAAGTCTTCAAGTCCCGTGCCATCAGCTCAAGGTCTTTCCATGGCTTCTTCATGCCCATCATGCCTGTCTGCAGTTTCCTTCTCCGCTTGTTCCTTAGTCTCCCTCTATCTCTCACGTCTAGGAATTCTAGAATAAATACTGCCTGCTGATGCTATCAACAGGTTTCCTCAATGTGTGTACTATCCATCTCCAGTGTCATTTTTTTTTTTAATTTAAAAAAAAAAAATTTAGCCTGGTTTTGGCGAGACGCGTCCCGTTCAACCTAGACGGTTATAGTAGGGCGCATGTCCAAAAATAAAAGACCTTTAAGTCAGATTATAATTCATGGATTTAATTTTTCTCATGTCTTGTTCCACTGGCATGTGTATAGGTCTTGTTATTAGTTCCACTTTGACTTACACCAGCTATTAAGAAAGATATAAATATGAGTGAGTCTGAGTCTTTTCCTGGTGCTGAGTTCCATAGTTGCCGATAGTGAGGCACTTTGGGGGTGTCTTTGTTGGCCGTTATCTTATCATGCTTGACTCTCGCAGCGAGGCGATGGTACCATTCAAATGGAGCCAGTTCGACTCTCCGGTGAGCCTATCACTGCCGTTCCTTTTCTGTTGTCTAGTATCCTCATTTGTTTCATTCATTCATTCTTTCTTTCCTTTCCTTTTTTTTCTTCTTTGTTTCTTCTTTCTTTCTTTTTTGTTTCTTACTTCTTCCTTTTTTTTTTTCTTCTTTCTTTCTTTCTAAAATTCTACTACTATATACACATTTCCGTTCTTCTTTTTGTATTGCCGGCCTCAGGTTTGCCTTTTTATTGATTTATTTCTAAGTTGGCACCTATTGTACCGCATCTTGGAAGCTCTGTATCTGATTTAGGACTCCTGCGCAACTGATTACCACATCCCGTCGCTCCTTAAGTCAGGCTCTTAACCGCTATCGTATTTCACAAAGACCAAATCCCCGTCTTTGAAGTTGAGTCATTAGGTGATGATTCTCTAGAGCTCAGCTTGTACTAATTGCTTTACTAACAGTTTTAAGCACCAACTGTTCTCGTTTCGCATTTTAAAAAATCAGTAATCTATATACAGCATAATGGTTACTTTCAGAATTGCTTCAAGCTGGCAATAGGTTAAAAACTAGGAGTGAAAGTCTCGAACAATGTGGAGTGGGTTCAACTTTCAGTGCATGCGGCAAACACACAATAGGACGCTGATACTTGTGTGTGAAGGAGAAGAAAGGACCGAACATTTGTTCGATGGGGGGAACATTTCTGATGATCAGATTCTCTCCTGTTGTAACGCTCTCTATAGAGTTTCCTGTGGTATTAGTGCGCAACTAGGAGGACGCTGGACATCATCATCTTTATTATCATTTTCGTTTGTGCTCCTTACAACTGTAATTGGCCACCTTACAACTGTAACTGGCCACCTTACAACTGTAATTGGCCACCTTACAACTAATTGGCCACCTTACAACTGTAATTGGCCACCTTACAACTGTAACTGGCCACCTTACAACTGTGATTGGCCACCTTACAACTGTAATTGGCCACCTTACAACTGTAATTGGCCACCTTACAACTGTAATTGGCCACCTTACAACTGTAATTGGCCACCTTACAAGTGTAATTGGCCACCTTACAACTGTAACTGGCCACCTTACAACTGTAATTGGCCACCTTGCAAGAGGTCAGCATTAAGCATTTACACGCCCCCACACAGCAGTGTCACGAGATTTCCTCCCTTTTCTCTGCAGTGATGGTCCAACAGTGACCAAAATTCAGAGCATCTACCGAGGGTCTTCACAGGTATTTACCTTTAGCTCAAGATTACTCTTGTCAGAGATGTGGATTGAAGAATGGTGCTTCAATCCTAGGAAGCCTCATAGGAATTTAAGAAATCAAGTACTACAGCTGGTATTATTCTGGCCGTAATAAACCTTTATCTGGCAAGAGCTTCTATGAGGAGAAAAAATGTTGCTCTTTTAATGAGCCCTCAACTGATGTAATTCAGTAAAATATTACGTTAATAGCTCTGTTTATGTGTATTTAAAATGACTGAAACATACGATTGCAATTCACTCAGAAATGATTAAAAGAGCTATAATTTTCTTTATATTTACAGATAACAAATTTAATAATCAATTATAGTTAACTTTGAAAAATAAAGAAAGGTTTTGATAGAGAAATTTTTATAGTTCAGGATTCATCACAGGTGACGGGCTAGTAAGTTTCTGAAATGTTTGTTTTAAGATTTCACTTGGCATCTTTAAGTGGGTACTTAGTTGCCAGTAAGGTGTCGGTTGGTTTCTGCTGCAGCCGATGTTTGTTCTTTGCTGGTTGTAGACTGGTTCTGTCAACCCTGGTCACGTCTGGTGGCTGTAATACGTCCCTCGTAGTATCGTGGGGTAATTACGAAGAAGGTTCAGCGTCTTAAAGACCCGTCTGATGTTGGTGCCTAGCTTTGACTGAAGGCTACATATACCACACACTCTTTCCACAGACTAGTGTCGTAAATTTATTTTGAGAGAAAAGAGTCTTAGAAATAGTGGTCCGGTTTAGAGTGAAAATGATGATGGACAGCTCAGTGATAGAAAATGTAGAAATTTAATAGTTGCTTCACAGCGGGCTGGAGGAGAGTAAAGACAGACTTATTTACGACAATTCGTCTCTCTCAATCTTCTCTTCCACTCTCCTGGTCAAACAATTATTTGCCAGTTTTCCAGACACGCATCTGCGCGCACACCGATTTGGTGTTTTCAAACACACAGACGACGTAGATACAAACTATATTAAACGAATAAGGGAAAAGTTGGGCTTTGGGTACATCCAACACAGAACTAAATGAGTTTATGTGATTTTATTCACTTTAAACATCAATCACTAACAAATATCAGGTATTACATAAATTATCATAAGTACACAAATGCAAATAACAAGTTTGGGAGGGGTGAAGAAGATTCGTATCGACTAAGCCCTTCCCGCTTATTAGACAAAGATAAACCCAGTCCAAAGATAGATAATATCAGGAACGTAGGTGTTGCGTACATATTTTTTATATGTCGCACAGATTACAGTTGATACGATTACAAATGAAAATGTAACTATCTGTTTGATAAAAGGATATTTATTTATGAACTTACAACTTTTAAGAAAGGGGAATAACTCAGAATAGTAAATGTGTATTTTATTCTTTGAGTGATCGGTTCCTGTTTTGTTTCCGTGGATTGAACAAGCGGAGGAATCTAGATTTTCTATTATAGCTGGAAACAGATTGTTCTCGCTTAAGGTTTTGCAGGAATATTGAAAGTCCGAATCTAGGTTTACTGTTTGCCTGTTTGAGACGATTCCGTCTTATATCATGTTATCTTTGTGTGTCTGGGCTGGATTATTTGTTCTTACACTCTGAGCGGATGAAGATAGGAGAGTGTGTTCTTCGGTTATGGAGTCTGGCGGGACGCCAATGTCGAGCGGTTGTTACGGTATATGATATTAACGCCGTCTGCTAAAGGTTATCAGACGTGCAATTGTAAAGGTTAAGGCATTTAATATATTGCGATAGATGTTTCAATTATTGAACGCTCCATACACGATCGATTATGACGTGTATAGCGTTGTTTGGGTCACAGTCGGTAACTAAGAAACGCCACCCTTTGTTACTTGACCGCCAAGCTGAATAGCTGCGTTTTTCTAACCTTCCAAGTCAATGGCATGATATAGCCATTTATATGTGCATTTTTTGATGGACCAGGGTCAGTCCTAGAACTCTATATGAGAGGAAAGTTTATGGAGGTTAGTAATTAACTAGAATCCTCAGAAGGATGAGAATAATCGTCAAATTCATAAGAAATATTCAGACTCGCAGTCTCACTGTCGGCAGGTAGCCATGTCTATCTGCTCGTGCATATAGCTGTGATGTTCTGACGACAATACTGCATGGTATCCTTAAACGGACATTGACACATAACCAGCAGTCTACATTATTGATTAATTTATGCATGACTTATATGGACTGATGCTCTACTCCTATTTGAACCGATCATCCTGTATGTACAACTGTGAATTAAATGTACGGACTCAATGAAATGACTTATCAAATCAATCGTATTCCAAGGTTCAATTATTGTTCGGAATCTTCCACCCCCGCATTCGCTTAATCTTCCATCGAAGGCACGATGCACTATCACTGAACAAAAAAAACTAACACATCAATGAAAAAACAATGGCCAGAAATTTATAATTGTTTTATTCATATCACATGGAACATTGTTCAGAGCAAACCACCACCCTTGTAACAGTGGTGGCCGGTATGTGAGGACGAAAAACAACCAAAAAAACCAAAAATTTTTTCATGACTTTTGAATGAAATATTTACGATCAAGTTTCGATCACATGACCATTACGAAGCTGACGTGACGCACGTGATCATGAATAGCAACATGACGTCACTGTTGCATTGTCGCAGTGAAGAAGACATATTTTCAACGCCTCTCTAGTTCGTTTCAAATTGATCAAGATGCATAAGATGGACTACCATTGCCTGCCCATCAGGAGCAGACAGTCAAAGGCACAGGCCTAGCTGTTGACGACCTCTAGCACTGATCTAAGCAACGGAAAAGATAAGTCTAGCTGTTTAAACTGTCGTCATTGCAAAACAGTAATACTGAGTCCATGCCTTTTGCCTGCATAGGCATGTCTTTCTGAATGTGTTTCATGTATTTTTTTGGGTTGTCTTAATGTGTTGTTAATTCGTGGGCCGGTTGGAGGGAACTGAAATCTCTGGGGAATGTCGCGAACAGCTGACCACCTAGATTTCAGTCGGTCTTAGGGCAGTTAAACGATTGCACTTTTGGAAGCCCCATTGAGGTTTGCCATTGGACTATCTGTCCAAATAATTAAAAAAATTTAAAGCTGCTATCGTTTGACGATTTTGTGTTAGCTGTACCGTTCCGTAGATAACTGGCGTATTTTATTCGTACTCAGTTCACAATTTTTATTTAGTTTTGTATCATGTACGTTAACTATTTCGTCCAGTCTCCTCTTACTATCATTTATTTGATGATTGTTAAATTTTCGTCCGTTATGAGTCCTGTGATGTCATCATTTTTTGCAGTCATTTTTTTTTTGTGTACTCTGAATATTAAGTTGACCTCGGGTCAGACCTTGAACCTTCATTTGGCTTGTGACATTTCCGCTTATTTTATTTAGTTCATAAATTCATTTTTAATTGTGAAAATGTCTTGTTTGCGTCTTAACATTGTTTGTACCCTTTAGTTGCATCATTGTTTTGTTTGTCCTCATAATATATATTAATACTACATTAATAATATGTTATTATATGCAATAATATACTTGTAATTTAATTTAATTAATTTTTTCTTATATTTAAGGTTAATATGGGACATTGCATAATTATGCAGTGATAGTCCAAGAAAGTAGCACTACAATTTATAATAGATGCCTAGGGCATAATAATATAATATATATATTGACAAAATAAAATAATCTTATAGCTACCTTTGAGGTAATAGACCCATTGTATATTATTTAATATACTTTTCTGGTACTAAGAGAGTGACTTAGTACATTGAACAATATAATTACTAGGAATCATACCCAACATTATTGGATATTAAGATTAATTGTGTGAAGTAATTACATAATAGTTAACAGATATCATAACTATTTATGATATAGTATTATTTAGATACAATATTGTTACAAAATATTGTCTATTAGTTGAACTTAGACATTAGAGTTCAGTACTATTGTGATTATTTATATTGAATATTTCTAAGTTGAGTAAGTATAATAATTACTCTGAAGCTACTATTGACTATTTTAATCAGTAATTATTGATAATTACTTACAGATAAAAGTCAAAATGCTTACTATAGACCATTTCGTTAAAATTGGTCGGGAATATGGTTATAAATCTCAAGAACTTCGTCAGTTTGCTGAGGCAGAACTGGAAAAACATGAAAGAAAAGAAGCAGAGAAAAAAGCTGCATTAAAGAAAGAGGAAGAGGAACAAAAGGCTGCATTAAAGAAAGAGGAAGCAGAACGTGAGATGAAGCAAATTGACAAGGAAAATAGATTGAGAGAGATTGCTCAACGTGAAAGAGAAGAGCAAAGAGCAATCGCCAGACAGGAAGAAGAGAATAAATTGAAACGAGAGGAAATTATTTTACAACAAGAAATGGAATTGGCGCGTATTAAATTGGAGACAGCAAGATTACAAGCACAAAGTGCTGATGCAAACCAGAATAATAACGCACAAAATGGATCATCATCCAGCCAAACTAAACATTTCTACAACTTTAAATTACCCACTCTCAACTTGAACGTGGACGACCTTTCATCGTTCCTGTCACGTTTTGAACAGACTTGCAAAACAAATCATTTGCCTGAAGAGTCATGGGTACTCAAGTTAAATGAATTCTTGGTTGGAGAACCATTGACGGCTTCTCAAAATGCTGACCCATCAATAGCGAATAACTACGGTGCTATTAAGTCCTTGCTTTTACGAAGGTTTCACCTGGACGAGGAACACTGTAGGTTGAAATTTAAGGGAATTTTACCTGAATCACCAAAAGATTTTGCAGGATTCATTGCGAATATACGCAATACATTTAATAGATGGGTTGAACTGGCAGAAGTCAACAAATCATACGACAAATTAGTTGATTTACTACTACGGGATAAGGTATTATCTTCGGTTAGCCAGCCATTTTTTGCATATTTGCAGGAGCGTAAACCAGGTACTATGGACGATTTAGAAAAAATTTCTTTAAACTACTGTTCGGCACATCCGAATGCAACCATTTCTAACTCCTCATTAAGAGAACCTCTACCTGTGGCGTCTAATATGGCCTACAATCATAATAACAAACAAAGACATCACAGTGTAGACAGAAGCAGGTTCCAAAGAAATCACAATGTTCACTTTCAGAAGGGATATAATAATGATTTCAACAATAAAAATGAGTTCAACAGAGGTAGATCACGAGATAGAAATTATTCACCTCAAACAAACTACCACAATGGTCAACATAACACTCATTATAATCGATCACATACTCCCAATAATAATAGTAACTGGAATGGTAATAATCATGGCTCGAGACATCGAGATAATAGTTACTATAGAGGACGACGAGATAATTCTAACAATTATACTCGGAATCGATCTCATTCTCGGGGATCATCTCATTACAACCATAATACAGGGGCGGCAGTTACAAATAATACTACCCCTATAGCTCAGGTCCCACTTGACAATAATACAACACAGTCTTCTGCTGCATGTTTTGCTATTAATTATAATGTGGCAAATAGTTGCCAACAATGCAATCTTATTTTTCAGAAGGCGAAAGAAACAGTGCTTAACTGCGGACATATTACACCAGAGGTAGGTCTTGCAGTCAACGATGGAACAGGCCTACTAATTTTTAACAGGGGATTAGTTAATGGATCCGTCGTCTCAGTGCTGAGGGATTCAGGATCCACAACGATTGGTGTACGACAGTCGCTGGTACATCTTAGCTGTGCAACGGGAGAATATGTCCGTTGCATGACTTTTGGGGGAACTATTGAGTTTTACCCCACAGCTATTATTCATGTTAACACACCTTTTTTCACAGGGAACGTAAAAGTATGTATGCTAAAAAAGCCTATAGCTGATCTGTTGGTTGGTCGTATACACGGCAGTAAAGATTGTACTCCAGATGAGATTATAGAATGGGAGAAACATAACCTATGCACTGGAAACGCCGTGACGACTAGAGCACAGACTCAACTCATGGAGAAAGTTGATGATAATAAAATGGATGCAGACAACCAAGAGGAATTTGTAGTCAATTCACCTATTGACAGGGAAACATTTGCAACCAAACAAAAAGAGGATAAATCTTTAAAAAAAATTTTTAAGTTGGTTGATAAAGTTGACAATCTATCCTCAGGTAATAATAACAAACATTGGTTTGTTATTAAAAATGACATATTGATTAGATGTTTTAATGACAAATCACAAATGAAACAACAAGTTATGGTCCCGTATACTTTTAGACGGTACATTCTTCAACATGCACATGACTCACATTGTGCTGGACATATGGGATATACTCGAACACGATCTCGAGTACTGTCTTCATTCTTTTGGCCAGGAGTGTCAAGAGATATTTCGCAGTATGTACGTTCCTGTACTACATGCCAAGAAGTGAAAGCACGTGGAGCTTTTCACACGGCGCCTATTCAGGCTTGCGATATCTCAGTAAGACCGTTTGACAAGATGGCCATAGATATTATTGGTCCATTGCTACCATCGGCCAGAGGACATAGATTCGTCCTTACGTGCATTGATTTGTGCACACGATGGCCAGAAGCTATCCCATTAAAGACCACCACTACCACAGATGTAGCTGATGCACTACATCTCATCTTTTCTAGAATAGGGTTTCCTAGAAAACTTTTATCAGACCATGGGTCACAGTTTATATCTGACACCATGAAGGAAGTTATGAAAACTTGGAACATTGATAGGAATTTAAGTAGTATTTATCATCCGATGAGTAATGGTGCGGTTGAAAGACTTAACCGTACACTTAAACAACTACTACATAAGGTTACTGCTAAGCACCCTCATGACTGGGACAGAGCACTCCCAGCTGTTCTATTTGCTTATCGGGAGGTACCGCATGAACAAACTGGCTTCTCTCCCTTTGAATTAGTTTTTGGTGCTCCCCCAAGAGGTCCTATGGGACTAATAAAAGACTTATTAATTGACGCGGAGATGACTCAGGACACTCAGTCATCTTACGAGTACGTGATTAATCTTCGGAAGAACATTATTGAGTCTTGCCAGTTGGCAACAGCTTCTTCTGAGGCTGCAAAAGCTAAGGCTCGATCTCTACAAAATAGGTCTCGACGATTACGCCAATTATTCCCAGGCGACGAGGCTTATGTGTTACTTCCTCACAATAACAATAAATTATTGATATCTTGGAATGGTCCTTACAAAGTCATTGATAAAATTTCCGACGTTGATTACGTCTTAGATATCAAGGGACACAAAAAGATATTTCATATTAACATGCTCAAGCAATTTCATACACGTCCTGAACACTTACAGTCAATTTTTCATGAACTAGATGACAACACAGTATCTACTTGTTATTATTCTAACTTATCTGTCATCCAGGAAGAAGAATCTTCTTTTCCTGAGGTACAGTTACCGTTACCGGTACCAGTAGTTCAACCTACTGAATCTTGGCGAGATGTAACCATCTCTTCAACGGTTACACCGCAACAGTGTCTACAGATTGCTAATCTATTACAATCTTATCCAGATGTATTGACCGACGTCCCGGGTCGCACATCGGCTATCAGTCATGACATTACTCTCAATGATGATACACCTATTCGTGTACATCCCTATTCTGTTCCTTTACATTTCCTTGCTAAAACTACTAAGGAACTTGAACAGATGTTGTCTCTGGGAATCATTGAGACTAGTAATTCGCCATTCTCTTCTCCATTAGTGATTGTCCGGAAGAAGGACAATAACATCAGACTATGTGTTGATTATAGAAAATTAAATGCTAAAACTATAGTTGACAGCGAACCACATCCACTTATCGACGACTTACTGCCACGTCTATCCAACGCAACTATATTTAGTAAGATAGACTTAACTAAAGGTTATTGGCAGATACCACTGACCGAAAAGGCTAAGTACTACACCGCATTTTCCACTCCACAAGGTCTATACCAGTGGAATGTGATGCCTTTTGGGCTTGTTAATGCGCCAGCTACCTTCATTCGCCTGATGCGACAAATTTTATCAGGTAGACCAGACGTTATTACATATATTGACGACATATGCTTGTTTAGTTCGTCGTTTGAGGAACATGTTTCGGGACTTAGATATGTTTTCGACACTCTAAGGAATTATCATCTAACTGCTAAACCTACAAAGGTGCAAATCGCGTGTAATGAGATAACCTTTTTGGGACATATCATTGGATCGGGATATATCCGAACGTTACCTAGTACAGTCTCCAAAATTCTAAACATAGCAGTTCCTCAGACGAAGAAACAGGTCAGGAGTTTGTTAGGACTTGTTCAATATTACAGTAGATTCATACCTAACTTGTCATCCATCACGGCTGTATTGTCTTCATTGTTAAAAAAAGACATGCCGGTGAAGGTGACATGGACTGGTACATGCAATGAAACTTTCAACAAAATTATAAATTTGTTCTCGCATGAACCAATTTTAAGACTTCCCGATGCTTCCAAAAGATTTTTCTTACGAACAGATGCTAGTAACTACGGCATTGGTGCATGCCTGCTCCAGAACCATGATGGCATTCTACATCCTACCTTATACATTTCAAGAAAGCTAAAGCCTGCAGAAACAAAGTATTCAACAGTCGACAAGGAACTTTTATCTGTGATATGGGCAATAACGAAACTTGAAAAGTTCCTCCTTGGTGCTCCCTTCACCATACAGACGGACCAACGTGCTGTAGCATCTTTGCGTCGCTCTAATCATAAGAGCCAGAAACTCGCCAGATATGCTATCATCCTACAGCCATTTGAATTCTCCATTGAACATATTCCTGGCACTGAAAACATTGTCGCTGATGCGTTATCACGTAATCCTATTGACGACGAATAATCAACATTAACATTCCTAAAACATATCAAATATAAAGGAACTAACCTTGCCTTCAATTTAAACTTTATAAACACTATATGCATCACAGAATTGAACTCAAGACAATCAAGGTATACATATTGAAATGAAACTTCGTCTAACGTCCATACACGATATATGAATATTCGTTGAACAATCGTGGAACAATATCTGACGACAAGTCGAACTTATTATCCTATATGCACTTAATTCTTGGATGCTGGGATAAACGACATTTCTTTCCAACGTAAACGTTTGAACATTTTTGCCTAAAAGAATTCATCAGGATCAAGACTACGGATGGATCATCATATCCCATACTAATTAATTGGTTAACTTAACTTCTTAATTGAATTATTATCAATAAAATGAAATGTGAGAAAAAAATGAAATGAAAGAACAAAAAAAGAGAACGAAATATAAAAAGAAGAAATTATGAAAAGAGAAAATAAATCTCACACAAGTATTAGATTAATATTTTTTTTAATGTACCTATACGTTATTTAGTTAGTTAAATTAGATAGTTATTATTCACTAACACTTAACACACACAATTAAGTTAAACTTATATTCGAATTTCTTTCTATTTCTTCTCACTTTTTTTTTTCTTCTCTCATAACATCGCGTTACATTAGAACCTTAATAATTTAACTCTTAGTTTAATTCATTAATTTAATTTTAATTAGTCAAATTAATTCCTATATGACATACTAATACGACAGACCTTACTTTAATTTAATTCTATCATTCACTATTAACATTGGACATTTTATTTAGTTGATATAATAATATGTATAATATTGATATATAATGTGATTTATGTTAGATGACTAGGACAAATAGTTAGTTGACATGACCGCAACACGGTTCTACTCAGAACATCGTCGGCCATATGTCACAATTGTGTTAAACTTTTTTGAAAAATTGTTAAGTCGGATAGATATTGAAAAAAAATCTATCGATTTTTTTTCCCCGGTGTACAGGGAATTGTTACGGTATATGATATTAACGCCGTCTGCTAAAGGTTATCAGACGTGCAATTGTAAAGGTTAAGGCATTTAATATATTGCGATAGATGTTTCAATTATTGAACGCTCCATACACGATCGATTATGACGTGTATAGCGTTGTTTGGGTCACAGTCGGTAACTAAGAAACGCCACCCTTTGTTACTTGACCGCCAAGCTGAATAGCTGCGTTTTTCTAACCTTCCAAGTCAATGGCATGATATAGCCATTTATATGTGCATTTTTTGATGGACCAGGGTCAGTCCTAGAACTCTATATGAGAGGAAAGTTTATGGAGGTTAGTAATTAACTAGAATCCTCAGAAGGATGAGAATAATCGTCAAATTCATAAGAAATATTCAGACTCGCAGTCTCACTGTCGGCAGGTAGCCATGTCTATCTGCTCGTGCATATAGCTGTGATGTTCTGACGACAATACTGCATGGTATCCTTAAACGGACATTGACACATAACCAGCAGTCTACATTATTGATTAATTTATGCATGACTTATATGGACTGATGCTCTACTCCTATTTGAACCGATCATCCTGTATGTACAACTGTGAATTAAATGTACGGACTCAATGAAATGACTTATCAAATCAATCGTATTCCAAGGTTCAATTATTGTTCGGAATCTTCCACCCCCGCATTCGCTTAATCTTCCATCGAATGCACGATGCACTATCACTGAACAAAAAAAACTAACACATCAATGAAAAAACAATGGCCAGAAATTTATAATTGTTTTATTCATATCACATGGAACATTGTTCAGAGCAAACCACCACCCTTGTAACAGCGGTCCAAAGTTTTGTGATCTCAAGTTATCATGGGGAAGAAGATTGTGTCTTCTAGGACTGTTTTAGTCTATGTGTTCCCCAGTATTGTTTCTATTACGCCAGAAAAGTGTTTTTGTGCTTGCTATTGATTCTTGGCCAAGGTAAACGTACTTTTACTGACTTCGTTCCTAGGCTTACGATGGGTTATGTTTAGGCCTACATGAATCTACTTATGTTCAGATGTCAGAACGACATATCGTTTAGCAGCACTAAGAATGTTTCTACACAGCAATTATGAGGACAGATAATGCTGATATTGGTGGAAACTTTGATACCCTTATGAATTGAATCTTTCTAGAAGTTTTGTCATCTCACCGTTGTGTGAGTGATGTTAAGGACCAAGGAAGCCATCTTGGAATCCGAATTATTGTCAATCATTCATCAGAGAACAGGGTTGTCCCTTACTACCCGATAATGATCCAGAGATCACAGTTATGAAAGAAAGATCTATTATGGGAGATTTAGCATTTACTCCGAAGATATGTGCTGAATGCTATTTGAAAGAATCTACGCTAGAGTACAAGCTACACTCATGCTAAGAGAGATTGTGTACAAGAGTCATTATGAACATTATGTATAAACTGACGTGATCTGTCAGTACAACCTGATATATATATATATATATAGATGTGGATTAACTATAGAACTCTGAATGCTTGTCTACAAATGTTCCAGTATGAGGTTATCCAGCATGTATGCTAACTTAAGATGATACACCATTGATCAACACCATGCTGTTTATGTCGTCATGTGTTCCTGTAATCATACACGTACTGTTCCAGTGTGCGTCTCATTAAATATTATAAAAAGAACACAGTGGTCCCAGTAATCCTTGACTTCTACATGTGAGAGTATGAATATATTGTTACCAAGTTGTCAACTCTTCAGAACCATTCTACCATTCGCGTACAATGTACTCTCACTTCAATGTTTACACTACCCTGTGTAGGTCGAGTTGACCTGTGTCTGTCTTCACGGTGACAGCACCTCTTTGAATACAACAGTACTACCAGCCATCATACTTTACAGTGAGGTTCTATACACCACACTCGATTCTTTACAGTGGAGTCGCAAACAACAGAACTTTACAGTGGTGTACTACAGTTGTAGTAAGAAAAAACCTCTTTACAGTGGTGGCCAACTTTTTTACAGTAGGTAAGTTAACCTAACAATAAAGTTAATTACTCTGAAAAGAGGTGTTACCAAATTAGGTATAGGTGATAGAAAGAAATCCTGTTCTTCCCAATTGTTCTTCCCTTTACTAAGCAAAAAAAAGGAGGGGGTTTTAAACATAGTTAACTAATTATCAACTATCCCACTTAAAGGAACAATGTAGGGTATACAGAAAAGATATATATTACCAGGTAAGCAAGTTAACAAAATGGTTACACAAAAGAATTAATTTCCTGTCATTCATACACTCTGTGCGGATCCACACTCATATACACCACACACTTACCGAGTTGCAGCATCAGTCACTCCATAGAATGATAAACACACTGATTAAACTCTTGACACGTGTAACTGTCTAGCACTTCTATGCCCCGCCCCAGATATTGCGAGTTTTTACTGAGAGCAAATATTCCCGCTTATCGCCGGACTTGAAGTTCTAAGAGTTCTTGTGGTTTATTATAAAGAAACGAGTCTATGGGATGGCACTGACGCGGTTCGACATAGGGGTGAAAAATGAGGTGATGGTATAATCCTTCACTGCGTGATGATAGCCACTGACCGGGAAAGTTTTTAATCCAGTGAGGAAAAACTAGGCTCGGTCACATTCAGGTAAATCGGTAATCTCTCACAATAGAGCAGTATATAAACTATCGCTACTGGCACTGTTCATCTTCCAGTTTATCTTACAGATTGTAAGTTAAATTTGATGATAATAATCAAATGATCTTGGGTAGGCTTTCTTTCATGTAATTATGTTAGCAAGGCCGTACCGGACAACCACAAGATTTACTTTAAAAAATGTCTCATCAAACTGTCTGGAAGTTTAAGAACCGAGTATGGAAACTCTGAAAGATTTCGTTATTGCTGGGATTGCAAAAGGTGATCAATCTAGAGAAAAAGATAGAAAACCCATAACAACATAATCATACTTTAAACCAAATAATCTTCTAAGTGCGCGATAAATTTCCCGTTAAGCCTATAATACACTCGAGTATTTAATTATGTATTTAATAAACACTGCGCGAGTTCTAGTGGTTAAATCACACATCTATAAATATAGGACTTAACTAAATTTATTAATTATAAATTCCTTCGCGACTTTAAAAGTTAATTTAAGCATCTATTATCTTTTGAAATAATATAATAGATAGATCATTATATTTACAACTGGAACTATTGAGATGGTTTAATTTAATAGATTTAAATTAACACAAAATCCAATGAAATATAATGAATGAACTCGACCACTGATCACTTTACACAATATATATATTACCGCTTTGCACAGAATAGAATTCACTGCCAATATGTATAAAATCCATGGGATAATCTAGCAAGATTTCAAATATCGCTAGTGCTACTATCAAGTTCTGGCCAGCGAATGATGAAGTGTATTTCTAAGTGATCTGTATATCTACAACTGGAATGCAAGATGAGTGGGACATGATAAACTTGACAGCTTATTTGATCTCATGACTTTGGGGGATCTGACCGCCAAATCCAAAGAGAGAAGCCGCCCCTGGCCTCTTCGTATCTTCGCTCGCTGCTTGCGTCAGCTTTCCCCGTTCGCTCTGGCTGCGATCGATTCCGTGCTTAACACCGAGATGCGAAATCGTTTCAGGGACCACTACTGTCTTTGATAGCGCCGATAGTCTCCCCTGAAATCCCTCAGTCTGTCTCTTTGATCTCGTGCCGCATACTAAATGAGTCCCGGTCGGTTCGCTCTGGCGAAACGAAAAGTTACAACAAATGTTCAGGGGTTCTAATGTTATGAAAAGCTAAAGGTCCCTTTAAATCATCCATCATATCAGGGAAAATTCACTTGTCAAACTAATCGTCCCCACTTTTAGACATGAAACTATTTTTCATGTTTCATTTTTTGACAATGGAGGTGACCTGATTGGTGATTTTAGGATGAGTGGTATCTTCAGTTTGCTCTTCTTCCTCTGTAGACCAGTTTCTACTCAGGAAATCAGCCCCGACATTCTGTCTTCCCGGAATATATTCCACTTTGAAAGAATAAACGCTTAAAAGGAGGGCCCAACGCATGATCCTAGCGTTAAATTCTTTATTGGCACCAAGAAATGCTAACGGAGCGTGGTCTGTTTGCACCGTGAAAGATGTACCATAGAGAAACTCATGATGGCGTCTGATACCGTCAATCAGAGCAAGACATTCCCTTTCAACTACGCTGTAGTTCCGTTCCGCTTTATTTAATTTCCGACTGCCATAGGCAACTGGAAATAGCATGTTCAGGTCACTTTCATCGGCTTGAAGCAGTGTTGACCCGATGCCCTGACCTGACGCGTCGACTCTCAGTACAAAAGTTTTCTTGAGGTCAGGCAACCTCAAAATGGGGTATGCAGACAACTGTCCTTTCAAAGTGCTATACGCGTGTTCGCACTTTTGATCCCATATGACCTTATCAGGACAACCTTTCTTTGTGAGGTCAGTCAGAGGTGCCGTCAGTCCGTTGAAGTTCTGGATGTACTTCTGATAGTATGCACATAGCGATATGAAGGAACGTACGTCTTTCTTCGTTCGGGGTCTTTTTGCTGCCATTATTTTCTCCACGTTCTTCTTAATAGGCCAACTGCATCCGTGAGAAATAGTATGCCCCAGGAAGTCTAACTGTTCAAACCCGATGAGACATTTGCTAGGTCTGGCTGTGAGACCCGTTTCCTGTAGTCTCCTGAGGAGCATAGCAACCGTAGCAATATGTTCTTCATAGGTTTCCGATGCAATTAAGATGTCATCCATGAAATTATGGATATGGGGACTTTGCAAAGGTTCTAGAAGCTTCCTCATCATCCTGGTGAACACTCCTGGTGCGTTATGCAATCCGAACGGCATCACATTAAATGTGTAATGTCCTTCACTAGTGCTGAAAGCTAACAAAGGTTTAATTTCCTCCTTGACTGGTATCTGATAATAACCTTTACTGAGGTCAGTCTTGGAGAAAATCTTTGCCTTGCTAAGCTTGGTGAACAACTCAGAAACAGTTTGGAGCGGTTCGGGCTGGAATTCCGTTACAGTGTTTAGCAGCCGGTAATCTATACACAGCCGAACTTCCTTATTGGGCTTCTGCAACAGCACTACACTGGAACTGTAAGGAGATGTAGACTCACTGATAATTCCTGCTTGACGCAGCTTGTCTATTTCTCCGCAAAGTGCATCAGCTTTAGCGTACGGTGTGGGGTAAACTCTGGTTCGAACAGGGGTCTCGTTTGTTAATTTCATATCAAATTCAATGAGATTTGTTCGACCAGGTACATCCGTTAAGACTGCACTGAGCTGTTTTAGTAGAGCCCTGGTTTCTGTTTGTTGTTCTGGTGAGAGATTGTCGCCGAACTTGACATCTTTAAAGGATTCTGTGGGTTGCAGTGGATACTCCATGCAACCATCATCATCTTCCTCGTCTTCCGTTGCTATGGCGACAGCCAGGAGATGCTCGGAGGATGGCACCGGTCTTTCACAATATTTCTTTAGCAGATTTATGTGGAAGACCTTCTCCTTTCCTTTGATGGAGATCTTGTAATTGGTACGTGAGATCTTTTTAAGGACGGTAAACTGTCCTTGCCATCCGATGCGAAGTTTATTGCTTCCGGTTGGAAGTAGCAATAGGACTTTCTCCCCTGGTTGTAGTTCTCTCTCTTTTGCAGCTTTGTTGTATCTTTTAGTAATTTTAGCGCGGGTTTTCTTAAGGTTGGTAGTAGCTAGATCCCATCCTAGCTTTAGCCTTTCCTTAAGCTCAGATACATACTTGCTTGCAGAGACGACTGTCTCGTCAGCCTTCTGGTCTGTCAGGGACCGAAGTAAGGCTTCTAGTGGCCCCTTTATAGGTCTGCCAAATAAAAGTGTAGCTGGCGCAAAACCCGTAGACGCTTGGGGTACCTCTCGGTAGGCGAATAAGGCAGCCGATATATATATTGGTCCCAGTCTTCCGGTTTCTCCTGACCCAGCTTACGTAACATCATGGTGAGGGTACCGTTAAAACGTTCCACGAGCCCATTTCCGGCCGGATGGTAGGGACTTGTGTGGATATGTTTGGCCCTCAAGATCTTAAAGATCTCCTCCATTAACAGGCTACGGAATTGGGATCCATTGTCCGTCAAAACTTGTTGAGGGAATCCCAACCGTGTAAAAATTTGCACAAGGGCTTCTGCGACATGCTTGAATTAGTGCATGGTAGCGGTACAGCTTCGGCCCACATAGTGCAAGTGTCGACTAAGGTCAGGATGAACCTGTTCCTTCTTTTGGTCTTTTCCAGGGGACCAATAATGTCGACAGCAACCCGTTCAAATGGAGTCCCTACTATTGGCATTTGCCCCATAGGTACTGGGGGTGTCAAGTGCTTGGGTGCTACCCATTGGCACTGGGCGCAGGATTTCACATACCTGACAATGTCAGAGTTCATTCCTGGCCACCAATAGTGGTTTTTTATTCGCTGAATAGTGGCGTTTTGTCCCATGTGTTCGCTAAAGGGAAGAGAGTGCCCCATTTCTAAGATCTGGTTTCTGTACTGCGTCGGTACTAGGAGCTGGTTATTCCCCGTGTCCGGGTTGCCCGTTCTACGATACAATACGCCATCCTTAGAAAAGATGTCTCCGTTGTGTCTGGGGTCCTTAGCCATGGGCAGTTTTTTAAAGCAGGGCGCCAGAGTAGGGTCCTTTTGTTGCGCCTCCTTCAGTTCATTCGGCAACAAATTTGGCGCAGGCTCCCTCTCCTTCTTGGCTTGCCCTCTTGTGGTTACCGCTGCCACAATCGGCTCCTTAGGTCTCCCAATGAACACATATCTACATCCCAAGATAACTGGGTAGATAGGATCATCCATAATGGCCGCTTTAATAACCCCTCTGACAAAATCAGAGTGTATTTCTACCAATGCGATAGGAAGCGTCCTGGGTGCATCACTCCTGAAAACTCCACTAAGTTTGACGGTTTCCTCTGTCTCCTGACCGGGTTTGACTAGGTGCCTAGCGACAATACAATCAAAACTTAATCCAGTGTCAAAAAGACAAGTAGTAGAGGTACCGTTCAAAATTACAGTTCCTCGAGTTGAGGGTCGGTCTCCCTCAGGTTGAGAATCACTGACATTGACTCTACCTTTCGAGGCTGTATGCAAACATCCAATGCGGTTTGCACCGGTTTGTTTGCCCTGATCAGACGTTCCTGGTGTAGGGGTCTTCCCTTTTCCTTGACCTTGGTGGCCGCGCTGCCACGTAGGATTGTTGGGTTGATCAGAATTGTTGTTGGGGGGGTATCGGGTTTTGTAGAATTTCGATTTTTCCTGGGGAGGTTTCTGGGTATTGTTATCTCGTTGGTTATAATGTTGAGAGGAAGTGGAAGAATAGGATGCCTGCTCTAGATTCTGTTTACGAGATGGCTCATCTGTGGGTTTACGTTTAGTGCTGGGAAGTTCGGCCATTGCATTGCTATAGCGTTCGGCTTTATTGAGTATGTCTTCAAGCCTGACTGCCCCCTGTTCAGCCAAAAATCTACGAGTTTCATTCGACAAAGTGGATTTTATCTGCTCCACAAGAACAAGTTCGAGGAGTCCCTCATATGAAAGAGGTAGGTCAGATAATTCAATGCACTTTGTCAGATAACCCGTGAGACGTGAAGAGAACTGGGGAAATGTTTCCGTGCTCTCTTTTCGGCTGTTTCTGAACAACTGCAGAAACTTTCGGGCAGTCATCTCAAACTGCTGTAGTAAGGCCTTCTTCAACAGGTCATAATCATGTTGATTCGGTCCCAGCTTTGTGTACACGTCATAAGCATTGCCTTTCAGTGACATTGAGAGTTTAAGCGCCCAGCGGGTACTCTCTAATCCATAAAGATTCGCGAGTCTCTCGAATTTTTCTAGGTAGCTGTCAATTTTTTCGTTAGGGCTAGGAAAAGATTCTAAAGAAAACGACATAGCAGTTAATTGGGCAGATTGAGTACTGGAGAGGTCCATTGATTGAGACTGGGGCGAAGACGGCTCTCCGTTAGTCGAAGTAGAGGCGCCCCGACTCTCTAGAGCCTTAAGCGCCAGTTCATGCTGTCTTTCCTTGTCTCTCTCTCTCTCTCTCTGCGAGTTTCCATCTCTGCTTCAATTTTCTTCTGTTCCAAAAGACGTTCTTCCGCTTCTTTCTTATCTGCCCTCTCCTGGGCTTCTCTCCTCTCTGTTCTTTCTTTCTCTTCCTTCCTCTCAGCTTCTGCTCTCTGTTGCTCCGCCTTCCTCTCAGCTTCGGCTCTCTGTTGCTCCGCCTTCCTCTCAGCTTCGGCTCTCTGTTGCTCCGCGTCATATATTTCCAATTCCTGGTTAATAAACGCGTTTGCAGCTTCTGCATCTAATCCTGCCTCTTTCGCTTCCAGCCTCAATCAATGGACCTCCCAATCGACATCTTTATCCTCTCTGCCATTGTTAAAGAATAAGATGAAGTATGCCTCTGTTTGAGACTGTTTCTAATTATAACTACTAGAGCATGTGTTTAAGAACTAGTGGGCCAAACCAACTTTATTGCTTGGGACTGAAAGAGTTAAAGAATAAGATGAAGTATGCCTAGAGAACTAGTAAGAAGCAACGCGAAAGGGAGGAACTCTGAACCGCTACGAGAAAAAAAACACAAGTATAAATTTACCTGTGTTACCTCCTACCTGCACTGTGCAAACTTATCGCTGCTATTATCTGGCAATTAAGGCTCTAAACGCAAGCGACTATGCCACTAAATGGTAAGTTACACTGGAAAAGAATCTACTTTTACTAACAGTAGAGAAAAATTTATATTAAAACAATTTAAAAGGAAAAAAAAATTTTCCCCTAAATTTTAAATCTCTGACATTAAACTCCGTCCCTAAAGTCAATTATGGAGATGAGACGTTGTTAACTTAATTTTTAAAAATCAGAACAATCCGTCTTTAGCTGAGCTCAACTCTTTTTAACTTCAAAAACCTTAGTGACTGTAAAACAATCACGCAATAAAAATTAAAACTGTACGCTGAAAGACTAGTTCTATTACTAAAATTTAAGACTGGCTGAAAAAATTTAACTGGCTAAAATGTTTATGTCTTTTGTTATATTAAAAAAAAAATATTTAAACTTTTACTCTCATACAATACATAAACTTTACTTTTTATTTAAAAGTCTTAAATTGTTACATATGAAATGAATAAAGTTTACAACTTTTATTACATAAATCTAATAACATTTTATTTTTATTTTTATATCCCTTGGTTAATTAACAGCTTTTTTTCTTCCCTTGACAATACTAACGTGCTCAAAGTCTTTGTTATTTATCTCCCATAATGCCGCGTTTTTAACACTGTCCGAGGCACCACTTGTCTATTATTATCTTCATCATCACCAGCTGCCGAAGGTCAACAGCAATGGATCTTATGGAACAAGAGGTGTAAAGTAGGTCAGGCTTCATTGCTGCTCTCGCTAATTGTGGCCATAAGCAATGTTTTTTTTTTTATTTTACTTTGTATATGGATTAATGATGTTTGAAGACTAAAAAGAAAGTTTTATTGTCTACAACATTAATTTGTCTTTGGTAAGATCGTATTCTACAGTTAACTTTTTAGTGTTTTTCAATTTTCCATGCAATATGTTTTAAGTATACCGAACACACTTGTGTTAATACTACCAAAGACTTTATATATTACAATTCTCTATCCATTTCTCTACAGTTTGGTATATAATAAGTATATGTTCACAAAAAATGATTAACATAAAATGTACACTGAAAGACAGTACACTTCACCGTTTATAATTCTTCACAAAATAATTATGGCACAGGGTGGAAAATAATAATGGAGTCAAAGAGTTAAGATCATCAATTCGTGGCAACAATCCAAAGGCACACAAACACTGTACACATTAGGAAGAACCAAACAATGCCCGTTCCCATACAAACTAGTAAAGTGGGTTCCATGTTTGTAGAAGTTTTTTGGTAACAAGTTTTTTACGGGATGAGGCAACAAGCCCCACGCCCAACGCTCCTTTGTCGCTTTTTACGACATGCATGGTAGGGTACAGTGTTACTATTCTTTGCTCCCCTTTCGGGCACCGGTAACACACGGGTGAATGTGAATTCACCATGTGGTAATAATATCAGCCAGTGTGTCTCAAACTGTGGTACATGTATACCACAAGGGTGGGCAAAAGATGTTGCTTAATTTGTAATTATCATACTATTTTTAGAGTCCAACACACACACACACACACGCACACACTCTCGCTCTCTCACACACACACACATATGTACAGGTATACCTAGGAGATATTGCGGGGTCGGTTTCAGACGACCGCAATAAAGCGAATATCGCAATGGAGCACTATTGACCTGTCATCAAAGCATCATTTTTTGGTGATGCGTAGATGGCAGAGAGGATAGTGCGATTCGCTTGCATAGCTAGGCGGGGTTGTCGCACGGAAGGTCCAGTGTTCAAATCCTGGGTAAGCCACTCATGTCTGTTTTTTTTCTGTTGTCTAGTGTTCTACTTCTTTATTTCTTACGAGTGCCTGAAATCATACCTTTATATTTGTTTCATATTAATTTACCTATGTTTTTTTTTGCTTCCCAATGCATATAATAGCCTAAAATCATGTTTACACTATGTCTGTTAAGTGCGAAATGGCGCTAGGTCTTAAACAAGCAGTGTATTGTAAAATCAAAAATACTTTATTGCTAAAAAAAAAAATGCTAATCTTCATCATCTGAGCCTTCAGCGAATAGTAAATTTATTGCTGGTGGAGAGCCAAAATCCATCGGAAGTAAAAGGCACGTTCTAATAAATAAACAAGAATAATTTGAAAAAAAGCGCAATATCTGCGAAGCGCAATAAAGCGAGGTGCAATAAAGCGAGGTATACCTATATATATATATATATATATATATATATATATATATATATATATATATATATATATATATATATATATATATATATATTTATTTATTTATTTATTTATTTATTTATTTATTTATTTATTTATATATTTACTCGTTGTGCTACCAGACTGTTTGTTGACTATTACTAATGTTAAGCACAGTGTAGTACCCGGGAGTCTCTGATGTCGCAAAGAAAGAATAGGAAGTTGAGGGGAACTCAATATATTATTATTATTATTTTTATTTATTTTTATATTTCTTTAAGTTCTTATGTCTCCTATCTAGCCTTCACTTTCTTTCTTTTCCTGACGAAGGCCTTGTGGCCGTAACGTAGACTACTTTCTTTGTCTTTTGTCCTCGTAAGACGAATCACCTTTTTTCGATTTTTTTTCAAACCCACCCAAAGAAAGAATAGAGCCACTGCTCACACCACATGTCCCTACTAGGCGACGAGTATGAGGTTGTGTGTGGACTGGCAAACTCACCACGCACAACAAATTGCCACATAACCCGCCACTTCAAGAACATATTCATTGTTTGTGCAGGCTTCCTACAATGGGACATGGGACATGCTGATGTAATGGCTCCATGGGGAGCGAAAAGGAAAATTAGGACGTATATTCGTACGGCATTTGAACTAGTTTGTTTCAATTATTTTGTCTATGTATGGTTATTGTCATTGTTGAACACAAATGACCTCACTGCACTCTGGGCAAACCAATGGGTGCTTAGTCAGTATATGTGGAAGAGTGTGAATGCTAATGTTCTTGTAGCGCGTTGCTTGTATACACGAAGGATACATCCTCTCATACGTCCTTCCCTGCTGGTCTTACGTTTGATGCCCAGTTCCAACAATCTTAATCTTGATGCTTCATCTATTACAGTGTCGTTCTCTAACAGGCGACCATTAATTTTTCTCAGTATCTCTTCCTCATCAATATACATTGTCCCCACTGTGGGTCCTTTTGATTCTAGTCTGTCAGCTCTCTCATTACCGCGTACCCCTGCATGACCAGGACAGTAGATCCACACCAGTTCCTGCAGATTCGAAGCTCCTGTGGAGGTATTCCATTCATTCCTTAGCCAACCATTTTGAACCTTTCGAAGCATGGACTGAGTTTCTGACACAATGACTGTCTTTGTTAATACAGTATCAATTAATCATCTTAAATCTGCAGTAGCTGCCTCTACCTCCATCTTCAAGCTGGAAGTTGTTATCTTGTAAGCGCCGCTATCTTCGGCGTCGATTCTGAGCTTCATTCTAGCAGAGAATCTATATTGTCTTTTTAGATAAGTATACATCAATAATATATAGTCGCTAGTGTAAAACTACCTCAAAATTATCTAAGCCCGAGAAGCTTACGCTAATGAGACTAAACTCTCATAAGGGGTATGGGACTATTCTTTGAGAAACATTGATATAAGCAAACAGGCAGGTGAACTAGGTCATCCAGCAGAACAGCGCTATAAAGTATCAGACACGGAGCACCTGATCAGATAAAATAATTTTTATTTTTTAACCTTATAAAAAGATTGGCTGAATATCCTGACACGCCAAAGAGCGTCATTACTTTTGTCTATGGTTTATAAATAAACTGGACTGGAAATTGAACGGGGATAATTCTTTAAGTCTGGGGGTAAAGCCTTTGTTCTAAGCGCACGCAGAAAAGTTGGAAAAATATTCGAAAATTTGAGATTTCTTTTGCATTATCTTCTTTTGATGTAATTTATTTTGTTCTTATCAATAACACAGCCACGTCTGGACAATTATATTGCAGAGAAATGCATAAATATTTATGAGACAATTATATTTGGCTTAATTTAGATATGCCGTTTGGTTCAAATATTTGGAATCGTATATTTTATTCTTTAGTTTTATGGTCACTAGGTCAGACAAATGGCGTTGAGGATGTTAACTGAACGAATAAAACATGAATGAAAAATGGTATATCTAGATTTTATTTTTACTATCATCATCATCGTCATGATCACCATCAATATCATCATCACCGTCATCATCATCATCACCATTATCAACACTATTATCATCACCATCACCGTCCTCATCATCATCATCTCAGCCACCATCATCATTATTATCATCATAATTATCATCATCATCATTATCATCATTATAATAATCATCATCTCCGTTTTCACCCCTTATGTAGCACTAGTGTAAGAGCCGTCATAAGACTGGAATTAAATTCAAAAGCACCAATACCTAACGGCAATTTTACTTATTCAAAAGTATTTTTATAAACCACTGTGCATCACCACAGTACACGAACTACGTGGCAGCAGCGAAGATCCCAATGTGTGTATACGTGATCACAAATTCTATAAATATTTTTGCGCATTCTTCTTTGGTAAGTGTTACTATTTTCGGGAGAGTACATATAAGGGAAACAATGCAATTAATGTCTAACACTCAACCAAAGTTGCATCCCTTAGCGTTACACACTGACAGAAAAAGCTGGGATTTTATATATAGGATGGAGCGTGCAGATGGCCTCATTGCGAAAACCTGCAAAACGAAACAAACAAAAAAATTCTTACAGCGCTGGTTTCTGTAGCAACTTGTGTTAGATAATGTGGTTGGCAGCCTCTTGCACAACCTTCTATTAGTCACCGCTTCAGAAATTCCTGACGGAACAGTAGTCCCATTTTTTTTTCTTTATCTGTTCAGAGACAACGTGATTTTTTGTTTCTACATTTGTGCTGTCAGAAATTGTACGAAAATGTGTGTTGTGTGAATGCAATTAACACCTTTTGTATGAAAGATATACGAGATATTGAAGAAAAAAAGGAAAGAAAACAAAAGAAAGAAACTTATAATGGGAGGAAGTAGAGGATGACAAAACACAAGTGAAATCTGAGAAGAGGATGCGTATGAATAAGAAGAAACGGAAGAAAACTGAGAAGGCGGAAGAAAACAAAGAACTAGACAAAAACAACGGAAATGAAGAAGCGAGACCGAACGAACTTTATGTTCAGAAGATTAAGAATTAGGCGCGCAAGCCCATCTGACATTCTACCCTTTCCCTCTCTCTTATCTGGCATATTGTATTCTTTCCTTCCCACATGTAGTTGAATCATTATTTAGGCATGCAACATTTTAAAGGTAATATAACAGCATACAAAATCCAAACCCTTATAACAGTAAATTATACAATGGTTTGAAACATAATCAGATTAGGCTGACAAATTAAAAGAGATATAAGGAGAGTATAAAGAACAGGACGAAAGTGAGGAAGATATCAAAATGAAGATTAAATGATAATAAGCAGTGAAATTAGGAAGGAAAAATAAAGAAGATGAGAACGAAAACGAATGAAAAGTAAGGAGAAGAACAATAATAACAGAGATGAAGAGTAAAAGAAGAATGAAGAAGAGATGATAGGACAATTATGTAAAAGAAAAAGATGAAGAGATTGATGATAAAAATAAAAAAGAAAGGACTAATTGTCGTAAATTTGGTAGGTATTAGAGATAGATTTGGTCCTTCTGAATAGAACAGGCAAAGTGGTAAATATTGAGATTTAAGGTATGAGAAATAGAGTTCAAGAGTGAATAGTTTAAGGTTAGAATCTGTCACTGGATTGAGAAGATACTCTAGTCCAGCCTATCTGTACGACTGTAATTTGATAACAGACCATCCTACTCTCCATATATTTGACATATATGTTTAACTATACACACACACACACACAGTTATGTGACAACAGGACACCCAAACGTGAAAACTATGGTAAATAGAGTATGGGTATGGGCTGAGCTGACTGATTATACAAAATAATAAATATTCACTCCTCTTTCTTTCACTCTGTCAATCTGTGGCCACATTCAATCTCGCTTACCTATTAGTTGATTAGCAACATCTTGAACATAACCGTCAGTGTACATGTAACAAACTCCAGTGTTGTGCTTTTCCGAAGTGAGCCCCAGTTCCTCCACGAATAATTAATTTTCTTAATGGGGAACGCTTACTTTGGTAGTGATTATTGGATATGATAATGTCACATCAGATAGTTCAGGTAGCAAAAATATAGACCACGATCTAGTGTTCACCGTAGACAGTAGACGGTACTTCCAATAGTTAAAATAAAGGTCTGGTGGGTAAACTGTTAGAAAAAATAATGATGAAAGTATCTCCTATCGGTTTTTCTCTCTCTAGGGGTTGAGTGTCGATTATGAAACCACATACTCTTCCTGGATAAATCCACTTGAAAACACAATGGTCAGTAGTCGGGAACAATGTTATGTATAGATATTTTTGGCCACAGCGGGCTAATAAAATTGAATGCAAAATCTGTGTATTTTGTATCTCCAGTTATAATTAATTCTTAATGTTCATAAGTTTGGACTCTCTCTCTCCGGATGAAGCAAGAGGACCGCACAGGTCAACCTCTAAGACCCGATAAATACTAAATAAGAATTGTTACTGGAGCTATTCAGACCGCTGGCAGGCTGGTTTGTGATCAGTACTACATTTGGGAGAAAACAAAACATTTAATCACAATATCAATAACCTATCATATCACGCGAAAAGGTAAGATCTCTTATCCACTTCGTGATTTAATTAAATTAAAAGCACACGTGTCTTAGCCTATCTTATCACGCTTCGCTCACCTGTTACGGGTTTGGTTTTAAGGTATGCGCCTTTTCCCCTCCCGCTCGGTAAACTCTCTGCGCACAATATCAGTGTTAATTTAATTATGACTACTTTACAAATATCGCTTGTCATTACTAGCTATTTGCTTCGCCACATGATACTACACTAGTCACATACACAATTACACATAATGAATTAGAAGTACATTTATATTCCGTCAATAGTCAGTCGCCTAGTGTATTTATTAGTCAATTAAAACATCTCTTTCTAGGTGATACGCGTGATTAAATTTACTTTATACTGGAAAGATTTAGCAGTGCACCATTTACTACGCTAGTCAATTAACACATAGAAAATCCCAGTGAATTATAATGAAGAACTTAACCCATTAAATCACTTAAATGCTAATACATGTTACCGCAAATCAGAAAAATGAAACAATCTCCATGAAATCTAATAATCCACGTTTTAAAATGGCTCTAGAATGGCGAGCTAGATATTTCCAAACATTCAGAAGCGACTAGATACTGACTTTGGAAGGAAGGACTATTTATACGGAAATGGCGTTATTTCACTAACGGGTGTTATTTCTCACACCTACTGCGTTTTCAGGGGGAATCAGCGAGCTGGCTTTCTAGATAAACGATTCTCTACCAGCGAAGGTGGACGATATCAAAGACATGCCCCGCGACGGGCCTTCTAGATTATCTACCCTTGGCCGTAGATCAAATACTAAAGTCCCCTGAAAATGTAAACATCAAAGGTACGGAAATAACGTTGTCGTCCTTGATTTCTTCAAGCAAATAAACCTTTGTTCTTCGGGCGTCTGTCTAATTGCCGATAACTGTCGAATCAGCTCGCGTGATAATTTGAGATAAGCGAATCATGCTTTCGCTGACTGCTATCTTAGCCTGTACGTACGTATGTAAACCTTGTCAGTGCAGGTCAACAGAAAAAATAGGCGTGGCTTCAAAGGTGAGTCTATAGTCAGTGAATTTCGTGGTTTAGCGTAGCAAAAACTATAAACCTTAGATGGGGAAGCAAGGTGGACGGGTCACTGTTGCACTATTTACATATATATATATATATATATATATATATATATATATATATATATATATATATATATATATATATATATATATATATATATATATATATATATATATATATATATATATATATATATATATATATATGTGTGTGTGTGTGTGTGTGTGTGTGACATTAATGAAATAGAAGTGCAAAAAGAAAAAATAGAATGAAAAGAAGGAGAGAAAACTTAACAAGTTGGAAGTAAAAGGGAAGAATACGGAGACATATATCGGCGAAGAAAAAAAAGTAGAAGAAGACGTAGGAAGTAAACACGACATCTTGCTACTTCATGGTAGAAAAAGAGGTGTTTCATGTCTCAAAATATACCAGCATATATATATATATAGAAAGACTCCATTGGAAAAACCTGACATGACACATTTTTATAAAAACAGTTACTGACCTAAGCACATTACGCATACCCCAAAGATGGTGTTGAAACAAAGTCTATATTTGAAAACACATTCCTATCCAAGAAAATGAAGCTTAAAAACAGGTCATCCTTCTATGTGTCATAGGGTTTCAAATTTTAAAAGTCATTTTTCTCGGACTGAATTTTTGTGTGACATGGCTTGTTTTATACTAGCTCCCGGCGTTGCCCGGTTTTCCTAGTAACTGTTTTAGGTAACTTATCAAATGTAAAAATCAAATTATGATATTTTGATATTCGAGTGAAAATGAATTTTCGTTTAAGTTAATGACCACTCCTTTATGTGACTTTCCTCGTGAATTGTTTACAGTAATTGCAAATGCAAGCGCACAACTGAAATATTCCTCTTGATGATTTATTTATGTTTTAGTTGTTATTCAGATTGCTTTATTGTTCTAACGCTGTGTTGTAACTTCAAAGTGTAATTAAATTTTTTTATTGCGTTGTAAAATAATAACAATTTGAAGTTATTTGCAAAAAATATATATAGTTTTATCATTCTGATTATTTCCCTTGATGCAGCCTTTACGTTTCATATCGGTGGTCAGTCAAATTTTCTGAATGTGTCTCCAGAGTGTTATCTTTTGAGGCAAGAATTCACAGATTCTCACTTTTGTATCTAAGGCACAAGCTTATTCTTTTTTTTAAACTAAAGCGGAAGAAGCCAAATTATTTTACAATTTAAAATCGCTTGACGTAGCATTGTAAAAATTGTAAAATAAACTCTAAATCTTTTTAGATTTTCATTCAAATTAAACATGTACAGTTGATGGTGCTTACTTTGAATGTTGATCCACATGGAACATTCACTATATATATATCGATACAGTTCTGCTACAATTAGAATCAGCGTGGCAAAATCAGTGCCAAAACCTGGCAATATGCGACCAAATTACTTCTCTTTAAACGGTCCTTCAACTATTACAATTATTATATTTTTAATAATCTTGTTTTCTGCAAAAACCACAAAGTGTTTGCTATAACATGACTTAAAACTAATTTCTATCGAGTGCGTTTGGTTTTTATATATGTGGATACAGTTATTTTACAGTTTAAATTCGCTTGACGCAGTATTTTTTAAATGCTGTAAAAATTTCTTTTCTAATTCTCTAAGTCTCGTTAGATTTTCATTCAAATTAATCACGCACAATGCTGATCCACGTGAAACATTCACTGGTTTTATAATATATATCGATACAGTTCCGGTGCAATTATAATCCTCGTGGCAAAATCAGTTACATTAAAATTACATAGTTAAAAAAACGGAAGTGCTACATAAAATTGAGTTTTTTTTCTACTTCCCCTACATATGTGTGTAGTTAAACTGTTGCGGTCATTTTTGACGGAGTTTCAAACGTCAATTTATTTGTCGTATTTTTTTCCACCCTTGTCAAAGTTGGGTAACTATGTCTTAACTTTGCTGTGTCAGGTTGATTAGGGGTTATCTCCCCTTTTGGTTCATTCATTGTGTTTGACCAGTATTGAGATAGGGTCAAAGGTACATAGTTCTGTGCTATGTGCCCATGCGCAGTTTTTGAGCGCGAAGAGTTAGACTTCCGTCAGGTAGAGATGTGAACTGGCTTCTGTGGGACGTGAATGTCCGTTGTATTTTGGGGAAGGAAAATCTTCGAAGTGACTGCGTTGTCAGTTTTCCCCAGTGATTTTCTGTACGTCAGGAATGACGACAGTGTTGTTTCTTGTGTTCTGAGGATTCTGTTCAAGGTAACACTGACTTTATCATTATTACGCATTCGGTTGCAGAACTTGTTAAAGGCTTACCTAGCCTGTGAGAAAAGCTCACAGTTCCTATAATGCAGAACCTATATTTTGTGCTCGAGGTAGCCATTTAAGAATATTCGTCTTCATTTGATCAGAAGTCCAGTGACGAAGTTATATATGGTGGAAACCGCAGGTTGGCGGTATATTTATACAAACATTATAGCAGGGTTTTATGTAACCTGCTTATGAAGAATACACAGCTGACGTCATATCGAGGCCCTGTGTTACGGCCAATATTCTACAGCATGATAAGATGTAACTGGCGTGATCTGCCAAGTTGAACGACGGCCCTGGTAATAGGATTACATGAGGTAAGGGCTCGTCTTTTGTATGACGGAGTTATTAAGGTATCTGACGCGTTCAGTCAGGGATACCAAAGCGGCATTGTGAACTATACGTTAAAGAACATACCACTATTGACCATGCCCACATATTTGAATGTTTACCAGCCTTAGAATGCCTGATATGTACCAATCGATTTCAGTTAACATGATGTACATGATCCTGCTTACATTGACTGTTCCTGTGATACTACTGTTAGTCCTGTGATTAAATGTGTGAACTGTTACCAGTAGTTGCAACCATGATTGGCTTCCGTATGAGTGTGACTGGGTGCATTGTTTAACTATATATGAGCCTAAACGCATTCACGTCTCTACACACCCATGTCTCACATCATCATCGTACAAGAACCATGTATGCTGTCAGCGTGAATGACCTAGATCTTCACCGCACCATTACACTGTTCAGGTGACATCAACACGCATACCTGGCCAACTACACATCAACATTAGGGGACCCCATGAAAACACAGTAACATAAACCTTTTTAATTATCTTGTAAAATATGCAAACGTTCGGTTATTAATTACAAACATAAAATAATAGTATTGACATTTGTGTTACGAACCTTGATTTCTCTTGAATTTCTGTTTCCCTTGATTATGACCCGTGAAAAAATGAAAGGTATGTTAACAATTTATTGGAAAACATTAAATAACTCTCCTGTCATAATTACAATATTAAATTATAACCTTACGGTGTTACCCACCAGTACCTAAAGAGAAACTCTCCCAAAATTCATTAAGTAATAATACGGCATGCAGCTTTGTTTTAAGAACATAGAAACAACGCGACACTGCCATATATATATATATATATATATATATATATATATATAAAGCTTCGGTGGCGTTGGACATGAGAGACCTTGAGGAAACTGACTGATAGCATTACAAGACAGTCCTTGTTTTGTTCTGGAATCCACGTGATAAGAGAGAAAGAGAGAGACAAAAGAACACACCAAAGACATGAAGCGGATGAAGAAGACGTGGAAAGATATTTAGCTGATGACGCGGGACAGAAAGACTTGGCATGGATTTGTTGAAGGCAGAAGGCATATGATCTTTGGAGAGTTGAATTTTGATGATGATCATCATCATGATGGTGATTTTATATACCGTATATATATATATATTTGTCCACTTGTCTGTCCATTGATTTTGTGCATTTCTAGACTAAAAAGCTGGCATTTGTGGAAGTTACAGTAGAACCACTAAACTAATTAGCGAACATCAGACAATGGGGAATTCCACCCCAAGAGATGGATACAAAGTTGGGGGATTTTGAGAAATTCAAAACGGCGGGACATGAAAGGCTAATGGTGTTTGTCTGTCCAGACAGTTTTGCGTACTTCCAGACGACCTAGAAATCTTAAATGTGTGAATGTTTTACAAATGTGGGGATGTTATCATCATCATCAGCTGCCGTCGAAGGTTGGCTGTAATGGATCTCCTACGTCTTCTGTATTTTGTCTTGATGGTTCACTCTGATAGAGTCTTTCCTGTCCATGTCTTGATGTTCTCCTGCGCGTTTGTTTTCAATTCTTTCTTCTATTATGGTCTTCAATTAGCTGTTATGTCTTTTTACAGAGTAAAAATATTGTTGCTAATTTTAATTCATCATTAATTCTCTTTTCATTCCTACGTTTTTACTTACCTTTTTTATTTGTTTTCTTCTCTTTCCGTGAGACGCACTGCTTCCTTCTATTTCTATATATCTCAAAGGCCTCAATTCTTTCTTCCATTTGCTTGTTAATTGTACATGTTTTTACAACAAACAGTAATGAAGAATGTGTATAGCATTTCATGATTGTGAGTTAATTGTTTGGATGTTAATAGTTGTCTCTTGTTGCTGTATATAATAGCTTTGGCCATTCCTATGCTCGTCTAGATTTCTGTTTAACATCTGCCATCTCCTATTATTATATGACCATGACATAAGAAACTCGACTTATTCCAGGATGGCATAGATTGCCTGAAATTTGCCTTTCGTATACGTCTGGACATTTATAAACGACGTAGAACAGTTTACAGGCGCATTAACACTTTAAGGTCCGTTGTCCATATTTGACTTAATACAGTATATAAATCTCTATAATGACTATAATGACACAAGTATGAATACCCACTGGATCATATTTTGGTAATTTCATAAACAAATGAATGGCTTTCAAGCCTATAAAGCAAGTTACGTTTTAAAAAACACATTCAGCTTATAACCATGAGTAAAGTATTAAAAAATTTATTGTTTATTATTAGAAGTTCTTGGGCCAGAAGGGATTAAACAATAATTTTAACATTCTTTTAATGTTAATTTCTGAGCAGAATTGTTATTTGTTTTTCTTCTCTTCACAGTCTGACTGAACGTTGGTTATGATACTTAATTTCTCTGAGATCAGGTGAGATCACATACACTCGGTACCTATGAGAACAACGAATTAGACAGCTTGATCGAAGCACTGATGGAAGCTAATATTTCAGCTTCTTCCGGTTTATCAAAATACATAATTTCCGCCGTAAGTACTTCGTCGGTAGGTCGAACGGTCGGTCGGTCGGTCGGTCTTATTTTTGCACACCGTCATTTGCGCACTTTTTTTTATTTTCGAGGGAATGCATTAACTTTCAACCACAGCTAAGGGGGTGCAACTGTGGTTTAAAGTTAGACAATAATTGTATTGTTTCCCCTTATATATACTCTCGCGGAAATAGAAAAAAAAGCGCGCCTATGAAGGTGTGCATGAACAGTTTGATTACGGAAAGAAGCCAACAACACGATTGATAAACAGTACATGAACTGGAGTTTCGTCAGACTTCAAACTTTGTTCTCAGAGGCAGTAAGTCGACCAGGGCAAGATTTTAAAAGATGAAGGAACAATTACGAGTCATGGTGTCTGTTGCCCACATATTTTTTGGTGGCACGGATTACGCATACAAATGTAAAATGTTTTAATTGTCTGATAAAGACATATTCATGTTTGAATGCATGTTTTGGTCTTGAGGGACGGAACTCAGATTAGGCAATAAGTATTCATTCTGTGAGTTATCGCTCTTTGTATCGTTCTAAGAATCGAACTCAGCGGAGGGATTTAGACTTACTTGAATCTATTCTGTGTTTGGTTAGGAATAGATTGTTCTTGCTTCAGAATGTCTATGGCCCGAATCTATGGGTAGTTCTTGTCTATGTAGGACGAGTATGTCTTATATCTTGATATCTTAGTATGTTTAAGTGGAACTATTTTTTCTTGTACTGTACTTTAGGGTGTCAGGTGTTTTCGGCGGATGAAGATAGGTTAGAGTGTCCTTCGGTTGTAGAAGCCTATGGCGGGAAGTCATGTCGTAGAGATGCCCAAGAGTTTGTGATCTCTTCAATTCATTATGGGGACGAAGATAGTTTCTTCCAGGATTGTTTAGTCTATGAGTTCCCCAGTTGTGATTCTATAACGCCGGGAGAGCGTTTGTGCTTGCTAGTGTATTTCTTATGTCAAGGTAATCGTACTTTTGCTGACTTCGTTCATTCCTAGGCTTAAGATGGGCAGATCGTTTACATGAATTTACCTATGAATATGTCGGGACGACATATTAGCTAGCAGCACTAAATATGTTTATATGCAGCAACTATGAGGACAGAATATGCTGATCCTTGTAGAATCATGTATTGTTGAGGAACAAAGCTTCGATTGAAGATTTGGCTATACATCCGTATAGTGAGTGATGCTCAACCGGGAACCAGCAGCCATTGTGGAATTCGATTGATTTTGGAATTCTACTTATTGCAAATCATCAAGCAGAGAATGGGAATGCTTCCTTATTATCAGGTGATGATTGAGAGATCACTATTATAAAGAAAACCCTATACCAGTGGGTTAATATTATCTTCACAGAGATTTGCTGTAATTTACCTAAAGGAACCTTCGCTAGAAAGAGGTCCTGTTTAGGGGTCAAGTTTGAACAGTATTGCTTAATTGACATGCTCGGTCAGTAAGGTTCACTGACGGTATTTATAAACAATGGAAATCTTGGTGTTTACAGATGTTCCATTGCAAGATTATTCTACATGAATGCTAATTTATGACGGTAGTCCATTGATCAACACTATGATGTTTATGTCGACTTATGTTCCTGTAACTGTACCCATTCTGTCAAGTGTGTGCGTCAAATTAAACTATTGAAATGTCTACGGTAGTCTGCATCAGTAACTTCTAGATACGCATGAATGAGTGTTTGAACCTTCAGTCAACTCCACAGAACAGTCTACACATTCGCGCATTGACATTTACTGTAACACTCATTGTCAACACTGTATTCTTGTCAGGGCCTCATTGTGTCCCAGGACAAGGTGACATGTATACCTGACACTGTGCTCGGTTGTTTGAGTTGACTATTCAGTCCCAGTACATCTTTACAACGTACACTGACAAAACACAGTATACAGCATCCAAAAATAACAGCCTTTATTATTACTACAAGAAAGAAAAGGCGTTTATCGATGTGATGGAGAAGATCCAGCGTTATCAATATGGTAGGCCAGATTTCTGGGCTTAACCTGCACAGTGGACTTTGCAAGAAGTTAACAGCTACTGATACCAGTTTGTTTCCCTGACGCCTGATACGACACACCAGCAGTGTTAGTCTACACCTGATTGACAGTTCGTCACGTGACCCATGAAGCGATTGCTGTATCTAGGTCACCGCTGTTGACATTTTGCTCCGTACAGGCATAATTTCATAGAACAGACAGCGTAGCACGGCAAGTTGTTTACAAGTGGACATTTAACTGTGTTAGCAGAAGTATTAAACTTAGAAGTCTACACGTCGACGATGGACCTTCTTATGTTCTGCTATTGTGTTGAACTTTGATATTTAAGGCCAGAAATTGTAGTTCAATAAAGTGGCAGTTTATTTATTTTGATTAGAATATCTGTGCCATTACTATAAAACTGAGCCTTCTTTACAACACTCTATCTACATCACAGTTTATTAATGATATATGCATTTATGCTTTATATATTTTCATGTTTATATGTATTTATGTTTGCATATTATTTGTGTGTCTATGTCGCGGGCCTGGTTGGGAGGAGACTAGTATAAGGTATACCAAGTGATATTGGTCTTATATTAGCGTTCTATAGGGAGCAATTTTCTTTATTGGAAATCTGCTGGCAACATCTGGTGCTATTTTTGTTAGTTGTGATGAGGTGTTCTTTTCTTCGTTGTTTTTGTTAATAATTTTGTGTTCCTTAGTTTTGTTTGATTTGTTTGTATTTGTAGGTCTATCCTTTCGTATCTTTCAGTTCTATACACCATTTATGTTTATACACTGTGGCGTTATTTGTCTTGTCGATTTCATTGCAGTTGTCGTCACAGATTCTGTGATTATTTTCATTGATTTCTCTATTTGACTTAGTTGATTTCTGCAATTGTTTTCATATTGTCTTTTATGCTTGTCCTTTGTTAATGTCTTTGGTTGACATTTGATAAGAGAAAGTTGATTACACGTATTTTATAGGAAGTATACAAGACCGTTGTAAGGCTTGTCTCCCACAGAGATTGGGATAGTAAAATTAATTAATCAAGTTCATTGAGAACTTGTTCCTGTTTACTTGGAAATAGATTACATTTTTGTGTCAACTGATTGCTATCATTATCAGACATAATGTCAAAAATGATGGATGGTGTACATTATTTTCTTCAGGAAGGAAGAAAAAAATTACATTTATTTGGTGAAGACTGTGAGGATTATGCCACAGAGCATTTCCTACTTCAGGCGAGTGAGGGTCTTCAAGAATATGCTAGGTGTTATTATAAAAACAGCTATTCAACAGAGAAAGCAGTGAGACTTTCTAAGTTTATATCTACTGTTTTTTACAAAGAAGCTGAACTTACGACTCAAGGCAGTAATATTATTACTTTGAAAAAAAAACGAGAAATGATCTTCAGGGTGATAAGAAAGCTCTTATTGATGTGTTACAGCGATTTGAAATGCAGCTGATGAAAGAAAAAAAAAGAGCAGAAGAATTAGAAAAACAATTAACACAAAATAAACTAGACAAGGAAAGAAATGAGTTACTTAATAATGAGGTCACCTCATTAATGAACATAAATGTTGAAGAAGAGAGTAACGATGATTGCAATACACATGTGGCTCAAATTCAGAGCCTGGAATCTGAGGTAAATCTTTTGAGGGAAAAGATTACTAAGCAAATCACGATGGAGCAGAACATGAAGGTTCTGGATAAAAGGGTAGCAGAGCTTGAGTGGGGTAATCAAGAACTCAGAAAAGTTTTAGGTCAACAGGAGAAAGTGACTGAGGAAAAACAAAAAAATATTGATACATTACTCATTGAGAAAAAGGAGCTGGAAGATGAGATGAGCTCAATTAAAAATAAATACCTATGTAAAGAACAAGCTCTTGTTAGTGAGCTAGAACAGATCAAAATGGACAATGAGAAATCAATGGTTGAGTTGCTGAAAAATAATGATGCATTTGAAACTCTGATTAGAAATTTGAAATTAGAGCATGAGAAGTTGAAGGTAGATTATGTAAATTTGGAATTTGAGATTGAAAAACAGAAAATAGAAATTGAAACACAGAAATTAGAGGCTGAAGAAAATATGAACTTGCATGAGAGAGTCTCAGCTATGGAGCTGGAGAAAGTAAAGGTATTGAATGAGAAAGATATAGTGGCTCCTGAAAAAATTGATGAACTTATGACTACTCAACATAGTGCTATGGAAGCACTGAAACTTGAACTTGTTCAAGAGAAGGCTAAGGTTTTAGAAGTTACATCTGAGATGGCAGTATTTAAAAAGGATCTTAAAGATAGTATTGCTAAGGAGAAGACTTTAGCTTCTCAGTTACATGACACAAGGTTAGATTATAACAGGGAAGTGAGAGCCAATGAGAAAATGCATAGAGCTGTTTCTAGAGAGAAAACTGTTGCGGAAGTAGAAATTGCAAAACTTCGCAACAGAATTGATGGTTTATTAGATATTGTTTTGAACAATAAAATGTTGTCTGCTACCAAGGTGAATAGATTTGGACATAAGGCTGATGATCAATATGCTACAAATGCAAAGAGCCAGCCACATGCACTCAATGCTCATGGTAACTCTAAGCAATATATGAATAAATCTTTTCGTGGCAAATATGGTTTCCCACGAAATAACGATACTGCCTCTAATGGGAGTTGGCGTGAGGCCAACAAAGGTAAATCAAGTTTGGATCACGGTGAGGACTTTGATAAGTGTCATGATAAGATTTCTCAGGAAAACCGTACATCGAATTTTCAGATTTATGTTAAGTTAGAAAAAGAAAACAAAACTGTTAGTACCCATCGTACTCAGCCCAGACATTACGATGTACATATTAAGCACAGTGACACAGGAAAAAATAAAAACAATTTTGCTAGGAAAGATAGGCGTGATTATGAACAGCGCCAAGGGCGTTCATCACGTGGTAATCTTCCTTTTTCACGTAATGGTTCTTCTTCAAAGAACTGGAGGCAATTTGATTGTCCTCAACATTATGGTTCCACTAACTATAAGAACTTTGATAGAGGTTACCAACCTCATAATAATTATTTTTGTGGACAACAAAATCCTACTAATAGGAATTTTGATCATAAGGGTAATAACACAACTTTTCATAACTATGGTAAATGGAGTTCAAATAAGAGCAATGGGCTCAACAGAGATAAGAATTTTGATAGATCTCGTTATCATAGCACCTCTTTCTACCTTGCTAAAGAAAGGGTCTCCTAATATAGTCCATTGGACTCAAGAATGTCAATCCTCTTTGGATAAGATCAAAACTATGTTTTCTACTGCACCTATTTTAGTGTTACCTACTAAAGATAAGACATTTGTTCTTCGTAGTGACGCTTCATCCACTGGGATTGGAGCGGCACTAATGCAAGAGTACTCTGGAACTCTGCATCATGTAATGTATATTTCCAGAAAGCTTAATGCTGCAGAAAGGAATTATTCGGTTTTAGACCGTGAACTGTTGGCTATGGTATGGTCAATTCTCAAATTACAAAGATTCCTTCTAGGCGCACATTTTATAGTAGAAACCGATCAGAAAGCTCTTACAGCTATTCAGAGTAAAAATTTGAAGAGTTCGAGGTCTACTCGATATGCAATTGCTCTTCAACCTTTTCATTTTTCGGTACGAGCTATCCGTGGATCAGATAATGTGATGGCAGACATTCTGTCTAGATGCCCACATGATTCCACTTAACTGTTGAGTCTTGGACTTCTTAACACTTCCAACTCGACAACAGATTTTTCTTTTCTATATCAAGATAGATACACATTGTAATTCGTAATGACACTACGTTCATTGATATATATTCACCGGTACTCGTTGATGATTTTTCTTTTTGTCAATCATGTACTTGGAATGCTTAAACTTAAATTGTTATATGCATTGTATCATTGCAATTATAGTAGTATGCGTGGGTGACACCTCCCTGGAAACACTTATGCTTAAGAGAAATGCTTTCTCTGAGAGATTGAGATTTTGCATTAATCTGGCTTAAATAATTCCAGATATTTCTCATCTGCGCAGTATTTATGCGTTGGGAGCCTATTGTATGTTGCTCTCAGATGAAAAAAAATGATTTTCATTTTTTTCCCCGGGGGGTGTGGTAATCTGTTGCCCACATATTTTTTGGTGGCACGGATTACGCATACAAATGTAAAATGTTTTAATTGTCTGATAAAGACATATTCATCTTTGAATGCATGTTTTGGTCTTGAGGGACGGAACTCAGATTAGGCAATAAGTATTCATTCTGTGAGTTATCGCTCTTTGTATCGTTCTAAGAATCGAACTCAGCGGAGGGATTTAGACTTACTTGAATCTATTCTGTGTTTGGTTAGGAATAGATTGTTCTTGCTTCAGAATGTCTATGGCCCGAATCTATGGGTAGTTCTTGTCTATGTAGGACGAGTATGTCTTATATCTTGATATCTTAGTATGTTTAAGTGGAACTATTTTTTCTTGTACTGTACTTTAGGGTGTCAGGTGTTTTCGGCGGATGAAGATAGGTTAGAGTGTCCTTCGGTTGTAGAAGCCTATGGCGGGAAGTCATGTCGTAGAGATGCCCAAGAGTTTGTGATCTCTTCAATTCATTATGGGGACGAAGATAGTTTCTTCCAGGATTGTTTAGTCTATGATGAGTTCCCCAGTTGTGATTCTATAACGCCGGGAGAGCGTTTGTGCTTGCTAGTGTATTTCTTATGTCAAGGTAATCGTACTTTTGCTGACTTCGTTCATTCCTAGGCTTAAGATGGGCAGATCGTTTACATGAATTTACCTATGAATATGTCGGGACGACATATTAGCTAGCAGCACTAAATATGTTTATATGCAGCAACTATGAGGACAGAATATGCTGATCCTTGTAGAATCATGTATTGTTGAGGAACAAAGCTTCGATTGAAGATTTGGCTATACATCCGTATAGTGAGTGATGCTCAACCGGGAACCAGCAGCCATTGTGGAATTCGATTGATTTTGGAATTCTACTTATTGCAAATCATCAAGCAGAGAACGGGAATGCTTCCTTATTATCAGGTGATGATTGAGAGATCACTATTATAAAGAAAACCCTATACCAGTGGGTTAATATTATCTTCACAGAGATTTGCTGTAATTTACCTAAAGGAACCTTCGCTAGAAAGAGGTCCTGTTTAGGGGTCAAGTTTGAACAGTATTGCTTAATTGACATGCTCGGTCAGTAAGGTCCACTGACGGTATTTATAAACAATGGAAATCTTGGTGTTTACAGATGTTCCATTGCAAGATTATTCTACATGAATGCTAATTTATGACGGTAGTCCATTGATCAACAC
>JAMPIV010012067.1:350000-396201 GCA_024509875.1 Oreohelix idahoensis
AAAAAAAATTGCCTAGAAAAATCACAAACAGCCAATAAAAGCTGGGGTTGATTGCCACGTCCTGTAAAGGATAAGCAACTAACTTAAGCATCCATTTATGAACGTCTAGCTTTTTGGTTGTTTTTGTTATTGTTTGTTTGTTTGTGTCTCCGTATTTCGTAGGTCTGACCAGGGATTTGAGTTGAATATTCTTATTTTATGCTAGATTTGATTTCTTTTAATCTCCATATATTTCCCTAAAAATGAAAGCTCCTCTGGCTTTTAGTATTCTTATTTTGATATCACTGACTGTCTCCAACTGTGTCTATATTGCTACCAAGATTATATACGAGGTATATATATATATATATATATATATATATATATATATATATATATATATATATATATATATATATATATATATATATATATATCAATGATTCTACAGTTTGTAGTGGTATTTCTTCAAGGTTAGTCTTGTTATAATTTCCTGCATTTATTCTCATTATTTTTGCCACAACCCTGTATATTTTCAGATCATCTGTCAGTGAACTCTCACTGAGTATTTTCATTTTGTCTTGCATTTAATCGCGTTTATTGGACACAACATGTTTTGAAATTACTACACTAAATGTGTTTGCTTCATTCATGATCCTTTTCACTCCTTTTTGGAGCATGGGGTCACAGCTGTAGTTGGTCTTCATGCAAGAAGTCTTTACCAAGCACTGTCATAATTTAGCAAAGTGATAAATTCGAATAATGCGTCAACTCGAACCGACACAGTGTTGAGGATACAGGTCACCTTGTCCAAAACGCATTGAGGCCCCGACAAGGATGGAATGTTGACTATGAGTGTAAATGTGAGTGTCAGTGCGCGAATGCATGGACTGTGTTCTGTAGAGTTGACTAGAAGATCAAACACTCACTCACTCGTAGCTAGTAGTTAATGATGCCGACTACTGTGGACGTTTCATACAATTTAATTGGACGCACACACTTGGACAGCACGGAGTACAGTGACGGTAAACAGGTTGACATACATCATAGCAATGTTGATCAATGGTCTAAAATATTACATAGGCACTCAAGTTGTATAACAGTTCAATGGAATGTCAGTAGACAAGCACTCAGTATTTCAGCACATATGTATAATCTCAGGCCTTACTGACAAATCGCGTCAGTTAAGAACCAATGTTTACTCATGGCTCCCTGTAAGAACCTCGTCTAAGTCTTTCAGGCCGAAAATTCAGTAAATGAATTTATGAATACAATGTCAAACCACCAGTAGTGGGTTTTCATATAATAGTATGCAGATCTCGATATCATCGTCTGATATTAAGGACATTCCTGTTCTAGATCGATGATTTTATAAGATTGAAACTTGGAATCCAAAGATGGCTCCATCTTTGACTTTCGCTCATGACAAAGATAATGACGAAGCATGATCATAGGCTCTGTTCCTTTCATAAATATATGTAAATTAGACTCTGCATATCCTGTTCAATCATGTTGCGACATAAAATGTATATATATATATAACTGCTAGCAAATATGTCGTCTTAACATCGCTAATCAAACGCCTGTGCAGACGATAGCATGTCGACCTAGCTGAATATGACGAAAGGTTCAATATGTCTGTTTTACCTTATTTCTCAGGAAAAACACAACAGCGAATAACGCACACCATTCCTTGGCGTCAAGAATCAACACTGAGGAAGAATCTCTGATAATTCAATCATAGATATAAACAATCTCCTTTCCCCAAAAGGAACCACAGAGCTCAAGAAAAATCTTCAGACCGCCTTCATCTAGGTCCAACAGGGCGGAACCTTCTCACCTCCCCTTAGCGACACATCCGCAGAAAAACCTTTGACACCAGAGTTGGACACAGAAAATATAGTTCGACTTAGACATACAAAGATGTTAAGATATAAGACATACTCGTCCTACATAGACAAGAAATACACATAGATTCGGGTCATAGATATTCTAAAGCAAGAACAATCTATTTCTAACCAAACGAAGAACAGATCGCTGTAAACCTAGATCCCCACGCCGAGCTCGACATTCAGGAAAGATACAAGAACAGACAACTCATAGAATGAATACACATCGACTAATCTGAGCTCTGTCCCTTAGGCTAAGAATGGTGAATTCAAAGATAAATATATTTTTATCAGACAAATAATTACATTTTACATTTGTATGCGTAATCTGTGCGCCACACAAAAGAATATGTGCGCAACACAAAGGTTGTTTATATAGCAATATGTTATATGATGAGGTTGCCAGCCTCATTCACAACCTCATATTAGATGCCTTGTAGGGAGCAATATTCCTTTTCTGTCTCAACTTCCCCAGAGACCTACTGGAGATTCACGGAAATTATGATTATTTAGATGTAGATTTTGATTATTGTTTGATGTAGATAAAGGCGTTAAAACAATCTGTAGCAGTAGAATATTGGCCACCAAAAATGTTGGAGTAATTATTTGTTGTAGTCACCAAAGTGTAGTGGTAATATTACTACTGTAGACACCAGAGGATGTTGAAGACTGTATGGAAGTGTGTCTCGTGTCTGGTAGGTTGTCTGATGTGTTGATAGAATATAAAGGTCCACACAGGACTACAGTACACAGGTCACAAGGACGTCACTTTGACTCACAACGAGGAAGTCAAGTAATGGTAACAGCTGGTGACGTTTCATGGATTTATTCATGAAACAGAACAGTAGACGTTCATCATCATATACAAAGTCAGTACGATCTTGACGACATACAGCATAGCAATGGTGAATAATATAATTGGCATCAATGTATCATAAACGACTGTAGATATATTCAGGTGCTGAAACCATCATCCTTTTCTACAACAGCCGAGATATATAGATGTAGGAGATTAAACCAACTCTCTCTTTCTGACCCCCAGCAAGACAGACATATCTTCTGGAGTACATCAGGCAATGTCCTCTAAGTTCCTTTAATAGCAAAGGTGTCAAACCCTGACCGACGTGACCGCCGGAGCAACAGAGTTCAACCAACAGATAGCCCTTGGGGCATGCACCAACCCGATGCATAAAAGACTTGGTGATTCGTGAGATGAACTTCTCATGACAGTAGACTCAAGCAAGCAGACTACAAAATGGCAATCATAAAAGCTGGCGACAAATAATAATCATATGAAGAGCAATTACCTTTCTTCAGAAATAAACACCACAACTCACACGCCTCCAGGCGCTTAGAATCACAAGGGGAAAATCACCTGTAGATAAACTAACAACTTGAGAGGACTTCCATTTTCCCCGTCAAAATGAACACGGACGCTGAAACGCGTCTCACTCTGAACAGAACCCCTGTTCGACTCCTGGAACGGAAGTCTTTTTCAAACCACCTTAAATTCGACACATGCGCAGTAGCGCTAGACCCCTGAGTTAAACTCAAACGGGACGATGTTGGACACATACCAAGCAAAGACACTGACCAAATCGAGCCTTATATGGTCTGGGAATAACCATCAACTCAGGTTGCAAACATTCCAAGAAAAGCTGACCTATTCGAGCCATATAAGGATTAACAACCAGACATAAATCTAATAATAGACCGTCAGGTTAAGACACAAGAGAAGGTAACAACAATTGTAAAGTGTAACCTCAGCTAACCAAGAGTTATGCACCTTAGATTACAAAAAATTGAATTGTACAATCAAGACTCAAAGGCCGTCTCAATCTACAATATGCAACACAGTAAGAGGAACTCAAAACGTTCAAGACGATATCAATCAATCTAGACAACTCACCAGTACTCGACCAATGCTAACATCGCATCTGGCACTGTTACAATTACCTGGATCAGAAATTGTAACGAGTTGTAAACACAATGCCTTGTTATGAGAGAAAGAAGAAGAATATTGCCAGCCAATCAGAAGCCGCGAGCTCGCTTGTAGACGAACAGGTTTTTATAATGGCGTTTTGCAGAGGAAAGAAAAGTGTGCTAGTATAAAGATGGATTCGTGTATCGTACATGTGAAAGCAGTGACAGAAAATGATGACAGTTATTTCGTTGTCTGGAAGATAAGACCAGCTTTATTCAGTTCAAAGGAATAGTTGCTGTGTGCAGTACTTTTGGAGAAAATTTTAAGTAAAGGCGATTGTCGATTGTATTTAAAAATTTGATATAAATCGAAGTCGGAATCAATTACGGAAAACTGTGTATAATAGGAAAGCAGAAGTTATGGAAAGTGAAAGAAAATATAAATAAAAGTCATGGATAACAGGGCTGAGAAGCATAAAGAAGAATTCTGGACCCAGCTAAAACTAACTCGCTGCATCAAATATGCAGTCTGATAACTGTGACACCACATGGCTCTCTGATATGCCCGCATACCCCCTATAAAAGGGCAAGCAGCGGAAAGCTCAAACTTCACACACACACAGAAGAAGTCAGATAGACGGACGGAGGAAGACGCTTGTAAAGGCTAAACCTTTACCATCTGTTGCCGTGCAGTTCTTCCATCACCAAACCAAGTCTATTCTGTGCTTTACATTGATTCTAGAGGGTATGTAAATTTATGAATAATTAATTGTTTTATTACAGATTGTTTAATTAGAATTGTATCAGGATCAGGCCAGGGGACTGAACTGTTTTTGAGTTGTGGATAGAAAGGAATTCGATGCTTACCATCGGTTAGCAGAAATGTCAGTAGGAGTGTTCAATTAAAAATTATTACCCTGGACTAACGGACTTGGCACTCCAGAGTGTAAAAGGCGACGGTAACATCATCATCATGTATAAAAATGTATTATATTTATTCATGTATTATATTAGAATGATTTTTGCAGTTAGACGCCTGTCTTGTCTCGCTATTCTATTCAGAACTGATCCATGTATCACTCATATACATGCAAACATCTGAACACTATCATTCATGGACACATAGGCTTATGGGGCCTATAACCAAAGGCTAGCCACTTGTCTCATATTGTCCCCAGGTTGATCTGTGTCATACATCAGTGGTCTAGAATCCGAGGTCGATAGTTGCCTTTCTTAACAACAGATATTGTCATCTAGAATTCAGCCCTGAGCCCCATCAGTGCTTGGTGGTCCAGTGCCAGACCTTCAACTGATACTGCTGTGTATACTCATAGAGGACAGTCACATAACTTTAATATAAGTATTCTATGTGACCAAATTCCAGCAACCATTGTCAGATGCCAAAAGAAGCTAAGCTTATTAACTTTGTGTAGGGATGAGAAAACAGTTCTGAAACATTAGACCAGACAAGTTATACTTAAGTGATAAAGGAACATTTGGAGGAACATTTTATGCAATTCAGAAGATTCCAGAAAGGACTTCTTATTTAGTTATTTAGTGTAACTCAACTATAAAGCAATTTTGTAATTAATTTTTATTCATTCAAATTTCATAATTTTTCATCTTTCACTTTTGCACAAGGAAAAAAGATACATGTACATAATAAATTGATACAGTAATTGTAATCAGCTGACTTATTAATTTTATATTGTTTAATTGAGTTTTGCTGAGTTTGTTTGATTATCATAGGTTAGTTATATAGCAAGGTGGCAACTTAGGCTCTTCCTTTAACCTGAATACTATCTGAAGTAGAGACCTTTACAGCTGGGACTATTCTGTGATACCAGTGCTCGTCTCTGACACTGGCACTACATTCTTGTCAGACTGAATTCTTCTTCAGTTCTTTTCAGTAACTACTACTGAATACTTCACTCATAAAAAGCCTTTCGCTACAGAAATAAACCTCAATCTTTGCAGAACGACAATAACACAACATATGACTGCATTAACAATATTACTTATGAATTCAGTATGAAAGGTGACAGAAAGGAAGGGCAGAATATCCGACGGGCCTGCGTGCCCAATTCTCAACCCTTTGAAAATAAAGTTCGTTCGTTTGTTCGTTCGTCCTCTTTCGCTTTCCCACGAGAGCAACACTCGGACACGTCCGCTACCTTTCAGATCTTCTGCCAACTCACCTTTCACAAACTCTCTAAACTTCGACCTTCAGCAAGAAGTCCTCCACCAAATCACAGTCTCTCGGTTAGTCATATGCCATTGTTATTAGTGCTGAAAGTCTCAGGGAAACATCATATGCAGCGCAAAAAAGGTGTACTAGTTACACTACAAGTCTAACTCGATTCACCTTGCATTCACGTCTACCAAACAGCGACAAAACCAAAGCTAGCTCCCTTTGGAACACATAACCCTAGTACAGTATCAAAAACATGCCTTGTTAGTTTCCATACTACGAGAACCCTAACCACATTTTTGACTCATTATCTGCGGTTTCCACGTTAAATTCCCTCTAGCTATATCTGAATGAGACATTGCGCGTTATGCAAATGTCCCTTTTCAACATCTAATCTATTTTTGGGTTAGACTTAGTTTATTTGTTTTCCTATGCCTCATAATGTCCAGCTCTTTGCCTCAATTTCCAATTGGTAGCTCGTCTCACATGTCAGTTGAAAGTAATAAATATACGTCTCTTGATATTGAAAAAAAAAACAATAGTTAATAATACAAAATTGACATTCGTTGACAGACATTACTTGCATTTGCTGTCCCAGAAATTGAAAACCTGTACACAGTAATATTTTCTTTGCAACGTTTAATGTCCTTAATTTGTTTGCGGAAGGCTTATTAACGATTCTTCTCTATTGAACCATTTCTTCCCAAACACAGAAGGTTCAAAATTCGTTGCCGTGTCCTTGAAAGATTTATTTTGCCAATCATTCTAACTATTTATTTATTTCAAGTGTATTCCATCTAAAAGCATGTTTTAATGTACGTGGAACTAAAAGAAATTGTGATTATTGTACAACATTTTCATCCCTCGTAACTAATCTAAATTGCTTACTGCCACCAATCAAGAATCAACATTCAAAGCAAGACGGGCATTTAGACTATCTGGGGAAAGCTTTGGACGCGCATAAATAAATCATAATCTGTAAATACAACTTATCAGTTTGTATCGGCAGAAGATATTTCTTCTTGTCGTCTGCATCGCTCCTGATTTGAGGTGAAGGTCTGTAATGTTGTCATTGAAAGCTAACCTTTGACTTGACGGTTCAAATCGTTTCTCGCTTTGGGTGCCCGGATGTCTGCAATGCGCATGCTTAAGAAAAGAATTATGGGAAATTGTACGGGGAGGAGAAATCTGAGTAGGCTGGACTGAATGAAGAACTTCTGGAGGACTTAACGAAGTATGAGTAGATGGTAAATGAATTATTAAATGAAAAGAACATTCTTGTGTTAACCAGAGCCCTAAAGTGGAGCGAAGGACTTAAATTATCATGCTTGTTGTGAAAATCCACTAAGGAGGTTTGGGCAAGTGACCGGCTAATCAATCCTGTGGAATTGGAAAGTTTTAAAAACTTTAACAAAATAAAATCTGGACACGTAAACTGTACAAAGACATTTAATTCAGCCATCAAAGGCAAAAGAAAGTCCTTTGGTATGAAGCTTCATGACGCGACCCAGAAAAAGCAGAACGGAGTCTGGGTCGCTGACTCACCTAATTTCTTCTTAGAAAATCTCTACATTTGGAACCTGGAATGTTCGTACATTGAGTGAAAAAAAAAAGTGAAAACTGCCCAAATTTCATAAGAATTTTGGAATTACAAGTCTGATATCCTGGGGCTCTACCAAACATGGTGGATGAACATGGACAGGAAGAATCTCTATACAGGAGAAAGGGTCCTGTCCTCGGGGCATGAGAAAGAAAGGGCCTGCCACATTGAAGTGGTGGATTTAATGCTGTCTTAAGAAGAACAGAAAGCATTGATAGAATGGGAAGCAATAGAAGGTAGATACAGCGTCCAGGAAATCCTGGACAACAAAGTACAACGCTGAACAAAGAAACGCAACTCGTGTAGAGCCCCATGGGCTGGGAATAATGAATGAAAATGGGGAACTATTCTCAAACTTCTGTGCTTCAAATCAACTGGCTATAAGAGGAAGCATGTTTCCACATAAGAGAATACACAAGGCAACATGGATATCATAAATAACACATAAGGAAGGGAAACCCGAGGCCTGTAAACAGTAAATTAATATTAGACAAACATAAAGGTATGTTTTCAGGCACTCGTAAGAAATAAAGAAGTAGAACACTTGGACAACAGAAAAAACAACAGACGTGAGTGGCTTACCCAGGGTTCGAACCCCGTACCTTCCGTACGACAACTCCGCCTAGCTATCAAGCGAATCACACTGACCCCACGGCCAGCTAGGCATCCCCAATAAAAGGATGCTTTACTGACTATTTATCAGTATGAAACACAAGATAACACCGGAATTATACAGTGGGCAACTCAGCCCCTTAATGACGCAATCACTTCTGTTGTTCCCCTATTAACAGTATGTGTCAGTCCAAACAAGACAAAGACCTTGATACTGGGTCCAGTAAATAGTAGAAGACTTAAGGACAGTAGTATAGAACAGAGGGTAGGTTTCTGGTATTGTATAAACATAAATAACACATAAGGAAGGGAAACCCGAGGCCTGTAAACAGTAAATTAATATTAGACAAACATAAAGGTATGTTTTCAGGCACTCGTAAGAAATAAAGAAGTAGAACACTTGGACAACAGAAAAACAACAGACGTGAGTGGCTTACCCAGGGTTCGAACCCCGTACCTTCCGTACGACAACTCCGCCTAGCTATCAAGCGAATCACACTGACCCCACGGCCAGCTAGGCATCCCCAAAAAAGGATGCTTTACTGACTATTTATCAGTATGAAACACAAGATAACACCGGAAGTATACAGTGGGCAACTCAGCCCCTTAATGACGCAATCACTTCTGTTGTTCCCCTATTAACAGTATGTGTCAGTCCAAACAAGACAAAGACCTTGATACTGGGTCCAGTAAATAGTAGAAGACTTAAGGACAGTAGTATAGAACAGAGGGTAGGTTTCTGGTATTGTATAAACATAAATAACACATAAGGAAGGGAAACCCGAGGCCTGTAAACAGTAAATTAATATTAGACAAACATACCTTTATGTTTGTCTAATATTAATTTACTGTTTACAGGCCTCGGGTTTCCCTTCCTTATGTGTTATTTATGTTTATACAATACCAGAAACCTACCCTCTGTTCTATACTACTGTCCTTAAGTCTTCTACTATTTACTGGACCCAGTATCAAGGTCTTTGTCTTGTTTGGACTGACACATACTGTTAATAGGGGAACAACAGAAGTGATTGCGTCATTAAGGGGCTGAGTTGCCCACTGTATACTTCCGGTGTTATCTTGTGTTTCATACTGATAAATAGTCAGTAAAGCATCCTTTTATTGGGAATGCCTAGCTGGCCGTGGGGTCAGTGTGATTCGCTTGATAGCTAGGCGGAGTTGTCGTACGGAAGGTACGGGGTTCGAACCCTGGGTAAGCCACTCACGTCTGTTGTTTTTCTGTTGTCCAAGTGTTCTACTTCTTTATTTCTTACGAGTGCCTGAAAACATACCTTTATGTTTGTCTAATATTAATTAACATGGATATCACCAGACCATAGAACAGAAAATCAGATTGATCATATATACATAAATAAGAAATTTAGATCATCATTGCAGGATGTAAAGGTATATAGAGGAGCAGATGTGGCATCAGATCACCACCTTCTGATAGCCAAAGTAAAAATGAAACTCAAAAGATATGCAACAATGCAAAATTATAGACAACAATTTAATGTAGGACATCTAAGAAATCAAGAAACAAGAGACAAATTTGCGGAAACCATCAATAAGATAAAAGACAGAAAAAAAAGAAAGCAGATTTAAACACAAGCAAAACCAGAAGTTCCAAAGCCAAGGCTCAAGAAGTGTACACAGAAGCAAACAAAGAAGTAAAAAGAAGTATCAAAAGAGACAAGAGGAAGTATATTGAGGAGTTGGCAAGAGAGGCAGAAGATGCTGCAGCCAAAGAAAATATGAGAGAAGTGTATAACAGCATAAAGAAGCTGACAGGGAAATACAAGCAAACACGTTGCCTCATAAAAGACAAGAATGGAAAACTGCTCAGCAATATACAAGAGCAAATGAAGAGGTGGACAGAATATTTTGAGGACCTTCTCAATAGACCAGCTCTACAAAACCCACCTGACATCCAGTAAAATTTACTAGTTAATATTTATTTGTCTCTTTGGCCAATCCTGTTCACAAATGAAGTTGAGAACACGTAAGCCAAGAAAAAGACAACATTAATCTATCAGTAAATGAAGAAAAAGGACCGCTGCTCGCCCTTGATCATTTCTGCTTACGAATAAAGTAACATTTATGAAAAAATGCTCCTATTCTATATCGCTACATATATGTACACAGACGGTGAAAAGACGATCTCTTATCCACTCCGTCAGTCCTGATTACATTTAAAAGACACACGGTGTCTTTAGCCTATTTCTGTCTGGTCAGCTTTCGCTAGCGCGGCGTCTCTAGGTCGGGTGAAAGTATGCGCCCTCCCCTCCCCTGGCTCGCGATAACGATCAGCGTACAAAGTCAATTATTATTTAATTGTCCATGCGCGCACTTACAAAATATCGCTTGTCGTTAATAGCTATTAAATTGTCGGCGTCTGTTTGTTTAGTTGTATGATATAAATAATAGTCACTTATGATAACTACACAAAATGAAATAAACGTGAATTCTTTTCTGTCACTTATCACTCGCGCCTAGTGCTTAATGAGTCAACTAGAACCGTCTCTTCTTGTGTGAGAAAGCGGGTGATACAAATTACATTATAACTGCACATCTGGTATAAAATAGCTACGCGTTATTTTATTTCACTAGTTTCAACGCTAGAAAATCACAGTAAATTATAATGGTAAACTTAACACATTAAATCAAGTAAATGCTAATTTATATTACCACAAGTCAGGAATGAAACAATCCCCACGAAATGCTATTAACACATCTTCCACAATGGTTCTAGAAAACGTGCTTAGACTATCCAAAATTCTGACCGACAACTGATAGCGGGTTTCGAAAACCACAGTTTATATATATTATTGGTCCTCTGATCTATAGATGACGTTACATTTCACAATACCATTTGAATCGAGAGAATTGTGAACAGAGTTCCCTCGATAAAAGGTTTTTACGGTCGCTCTGTCTCAGCGTTGCTAATCGACATCAGAGACTTAAAACCGTGCAACGGGTTCCACGGAGATTTTCCCCTCTTTTGAAGATCAAAGCGTTAACTCGCCTCTGTGTACAAACTTCAAAGGGTAGTCGGGGAAATAATTTTGCTCGTGCGACTACTTCAAAATGGTCCGGTGTTTTCCCACGTGCAGTCTGTCAGATATCCGATGATTGACAGATCAGCTCGCGTGAGAAACTTGATAAACAAACGTGATTCGCCCCCTGTTATGACTGGCAGGTCGCAAAAGTTGGTAAACAACTTCGTTTGTTTATAGTCAAGGAACAGAGGGGTGGATTAAAAGGTGAGTAAGACAGGCAGATAATTGCATGGTTTTGCTAGCAAATCATAGAACGCTAACGAGGTCACTAAAGACTGTCAGATACTGTAGGCTATATTTCCATTATACGTCACACTGAGTTTATCGCGTGTATTTTTTCATTGCAAAGCGAACAGGTTAACAAAAAACTACAGATTACAGCCCATCTTTGCTCCAAATGAGAACATCAAAAATAGTTCAAAGACCAGAGTTAAGCGAGAGTTAATAGTCCAGACAGGTTATCGTTAGTTGTGAAGTGATAAATTTTCATTGTGATATGCTGGTTAATGAAAACAAATTGAAGAGAGACGAGAAAGGTATTATAAAAAAAGGTATTAAGTATATTCTCGTTGCCCAGTCTTGTTCCAGGAGGTCTCTGGAGAGACAAAACAAAGAACGGGACGACTGTTCCATGAAGGAGTCTTGTACAAAGCGACTAATAAGCGGTTGTTCATGAGGCTGGCAACCTCATCAGATAACATAAAATGCAACATAGATCACTACTGTTAAGAGCATGTAGATAATTGGTGCAAGCTTCATGTAAATGAAACAACAGCAGTAGTGGCTCCGTGTTTCGTAGGGCGCAAGCAGGAAAATGATGATGACGACGATGATGACGTTGATGATGATAATGATGACGATGATGATGATGATGACGATGACTATTATGATGATGACGATGATTATGATGATTACGACGATGATGATGATGACGACGACGATAATGACGATGATGATGACGATGATGATGATGGCTGTGATAATGATGACGATGATGACGATGATGATGATGATGATGACAATGATGACGATGATGATGACGATGATAACGATGATGATGACGATGATGACGACAATGATGATGATGAAGACGATGATGATGATTATGATGACGATGATTATGATGGTGATGATGATGACGATGGTGATGATGATTATGATGACGTTGATGACGACAATGATATTGATGAAGACGATGATGATGGTGACGATGATGATGATGATTATGATGTCGATGATTATGACGATGATGATGATGATGATGATGATGACGTGATGATTATGTTGATGATTATGACGATGATGATGATGATGACAATGATGATGATGATGATGATGATGACGATTATGACGATCATCATGATGATGAAGACGATGATGATGATTATGATGATGATGATGATGACGATGATGATGATGAAGACGATGATGATGATTATGATGGCGATGATTATGATGACGATGGTGATGATGATTATGATGACGATGACGACAATGATGATGATTATGACAATGAAGATGATGATGACGTGATGATTATGTTGATGATGATGATTATGATCATGATGATGATTTTGATGATGAGGACATTGATGATATTATTCTCACCATAATGCTATGCCAGTTCTGTAAGTTATACATCTGTGTTCATCGCTTCCTTCATCTTTTCGTTTCTTCTTCACATTAATTCTTTATTCTTCACCTTTCTACTCGCCCCATTCTAAAATTAAACCACTTCAGTCACCCCCACTTAATCTGATTCCGCAAGAGTAGTTTCACATCTCACAGGTGAGACTATAAACGGTGTCAAAGAAGGATTGCCCGTCTCAAGGGTTACCTTTACAAGTACAGAAGCAGGGAACCGCGATATCTGATTTCGTAAATTCAAGCACTTGCTTCACCAGCTCTTGTAATTCCTGTCCGCTTTCAGCTAAGAACAAGTCAAGCAAGTACATAAGTCATGAATATGTATTGTACATTAACATTAAGAAAATGACAGCGATGATAATTAGTAAAGCAGATGATAAGCGAACGTCACAAATAAGAATAAATGAGAAGATAGTGGAATTGATCTAGAGTTTCTCAGATCTTGGCCACATAATAACAGACGATGGCAGATGTGAACAAGAAATCAAGAAAATAATAAGAACAACCAAAGCTACATTCAACAACATGAGATAGATACTAACATCCTAAAAATAACTCACAAATCACACATGAGTCATCATGGATATAAATAAAATAACCCCTTCAGTCATAACTGACTATGGGAGTGCGTCAGGGAGGTAGCAGCCCTCGGCTGCTTATTTCGACATTTTCTTCTGCTTGCCAAGAGAGCTTCTTTTCGCCTAATCTATGGTGGCGCCGTAGAAAGCATCGCCACTTGATGCGATCGACATCTTCATCCTCCCAGGCTGCTGGATCCATGCCCAGTGCCCTCGTCTCTCTCTTGCACACATCTTTGAAACTCAGCTGAGGTCGCCCAACTGTTCTTTTGCGATCTGCCAGACAGAGCACAACATACGGTAATTAATTCTTTTGATAAGTTTTCACAGATTATTTGCTCGCTTTCGATTAATTCTCTTGTGTTTGTCTTAAATGTCAAACTGAAATACGGGTATGTAAATTATATTTAATTAGTTCTTTTTTGAAGCTCTTAAACAAATTTCTATCAAAGTGGTGGACCTGAAGATGTCTTCTGCTCATTGCAATGTTTTTATTGCGGCTGTATTAAACAGCGAAGAGGAAAAAAGACAGGTGAAACGAGAATTTGTGGCCAAGTTCGTACGGGACAGATAAATTAGCGCAATTTGTTAAGTGTCTCATGTTCCAAAAAAGAGCAGCACGAAAACAACAACAACAAAACTTGTTTCTACGGTAATTAAATAGACGGAAGTGAGACCGTCTTGCATAGTCATCACACGATTCCTGGCAAGTTGCATTCTACGGGTTGTATTCATTTTACTTATTTTCTTGTGTTTCTCACTTTTCTCTCGCTTTCTTTCCTTTCACTGATGAAGGTCTTGTGACCGTAACGTAGACAATTGTCTCTGTCTTTTGTCCTAGTAAGATACATAATCTGTTTTTCATTTGTTGAAACCCTTCCATTTCCTTCTTACTGCATGCCCTACCCATATTCTTACATTTCTATCACCTCAGAAAAAAAAAGGAAGTTAGCATCTGTTCAAGAGTCAAGAACCTGCTCCCACCCACACAAAAGGCGGCCTCTTTTTTCCTACTCATTACTTAAATTGAAACAACATGTGTGGCATCATAGAATCTCTTAAATCTCGTTTAAAAAATGTTAAAAAATAGGATCCAATAGAAACATCGCTAATTCGAATGTCAGTACTTCCTGTCCTAAAAAAAAAAAAAAGAAGGAATTTGGAGAACGACGATAAAAGAAAGTTAAACAATATTATCATCATCATCGGTCAGTTCCTGAAGGAGCAAAGGCCTTCAACAAACGTCTGCCAAGCTTTCTTGTCTCGTGCCCAGGGCACTAGGTCTTTCCATTTCCTCTTCATACCCGTCATGCCTGTCTGCAGTTGTCTTTCCTAGGTGCAAAGAATCTGGAGATTTTCTTAGCAGACAGAAGATTAGTCAGCAACACAGACTCCTTTCTGCTTTCTCAGTGTTGCATCACGCGCCTCCTTAGCTGAGGACCTTCTCTTGTCTTAGATGGCTGAGATGTATTAACTTTAGTTGAGCTGTCTATGTTGTTTGTTGAAACTTTTGTGATTTTAAAATGTCTACAGGATGGGGTAACCGACCCCATTCTCAAACCCCCTGCGTCGCATTTTTTTTACAAATACATGGTTGGTCACAGTGTTACTATACTTTGCTGCCCTTTCGGCCCCTGGTAACAAAGGGGTGAAGGTACACAGGTAAACAAAAATTGCTGAAACATCTAGGACAACATACAAAGATAATTACTTACGTTCAGGCCGTAAGGCCTTCGTCGGGGGAAAACAGTCGAAAACAGAGGAGGAAGACAAATATATTTAAGTTAAATACAACGTAAAATTGAAGTATCTGGTGATACTTATACGAATATCTTGCTTATTCTCACAAGAGTATCACCAGAAACTCCAAATTCGTGTCGCGTTACTTATTTATTTATTTTTAAATGTATTTAACGCAGTTCTCGATGTCTTCCTCTTCTGCTTTTAATAGTGTGTCCCTGACGAAGGCCTTGTGACCATAACGTTAGTAGTCCTCTTTTTCCTTTACATCAGCTATTTCGTTTACCGCACCGTATTTCCTGTTCCATGAGATAGTCATCTGTTTCGCTTCTTCTCCATCTAAATTATCTTCAGCAGGTGACACGCATTGCGTTTTTGTAAAGGTGTTAATTGAAGGCACAACTGTAGCAAGAAATATTTTAACGTCTGTTCCTCAGCTGTGTACAGGTCAGGCTGAAAAATATTGTTGGTCACCTTACTTTATTTATATACAGCATTTCCAAGTCTATCTATCTATCTATCTATCTATCTATCTATCTATCTATCTATCTATCTATCTATCTATCTATCTATCTATCTATCTATCTATCTATCTATCTATCTATCTACCTACCTACCTACCTACCTACCTACCTACCTATCTACCTACCTACCTACCTACCTACCTATCTATCTATCTATCTATCTATCTATCTATCTATCTATCTATCTATCTATCTATCTATCTATCTGTTTATCTGTCTGTTTATCTGTCTGTTTATGTGTCTGTTTATCTGTCTGTTTTTCTGTTTATGTGTATGTTTATATGTCTGTCTGTCTGTATACTTGTCTTCTTGTCTGTATGTCTGTCTTACTAAATTAGTATATACTTGAGTATGCAGGTTTTGATGATAGCTGTTCTTTTCAATACATTTTATTTCTTAATTATAATTAGTTATTCTAAGCGTAGTGTTACATTTAATTACCTTTTCTTTAGAATTAATATTTGAAGTGCACGTGAGCAAACAGGGATACAGTATTACAATGAGAAAAAGGAAAGTCAGAATGTTAGACGGGCCTGCATGCCAGGTTCTCAATGTTTTTTTTAAAAATAAGTCGATTCGTTCATTCGTTCTGTCTGTTTGCCTGTCTGTTTGTCTTTCTAATTGTCTGTGACTCATCGTATCTGTCTCTCTCAACCTATGAGATTTAAATACGTAAGTGTGTGGTATGTGATTTTGCGTGCGTGCGTAACTGTCCTGATTTCATATAGATAACTTGAGTGCATGTTTACGAATAACGTTTCTATTAGTATTACTTATTTACGATAAACTGAATTACGTAAACACCTCACAACAGATAGTCTTATCTTAGCTCTTAATGTACGAGTAAAACAGTCGATAAAATACCAGACATTTGAAGTCAAGTATGATTAATCTCTAAGTAAGGCCGTCTTCTTATTATGAAAGAGCCGCCGGTTCCAATTGCTTTCCTCAGACTGATATTATTTTGGCTGTTATGAAAAATAATTTATAGAAACAAATATCAGTATGTACTCTGAAACTGAAAGTTACACGAAAAACATGGGAAAGCGGGAGGTCCGTGGAATCAGATACGAACTATTAAAAGAGAACAAAAAGACGAGAATTACTGTCCGTTAACTACTAATGAGATAAATCAAATTGGCGGAATTCTTAGATTACCAAAAAAATTGTTTTAACAACGATAATTGTCTTGGTATAAAATGTGATAGCGTCTGAAGCGGAAGAGCCTATCGAAACCCCTTTCGGGTAAATACGGAAACGGCGCGCATTGCATTATGTTCTCTATCTCTGCCCCCCCCCCCCCCTCTCCCCCTCTTTTCCTCAATGCTACAGCTAAACACAAAATAGCCAAAGCTGATAAGCGAGAACGTGAAACTCTCCTAGAGAAAAAAAATGTGAGATTAATTATAATCTAATGAATTCTTCGTTCAGTAAAAGTAGAAATCCCACGTTAGGCTTCATTGGCTAATCAGAGCATGTCCAGATAGCTCTTTTCAGAGTCTTTCTGGTCAGCCTTCATGGCTACCGTAACGACCTTATTAAAAAAAAAAAACACACCATAAACTGCCTGCGTCCTTGCTGATCAGTAAGCCAGATGTTTGGGACAAAGAACAGAACAACAGCAGCTTGTTAAGCATACCGTAAACGGGGCGTTGAGGACGGTTCTTTACGGGTCTACCATACTCATCATATTAAAATGCCACAGAAACGACCACTACAGGCTGTAGCAAGTGAACTAACAGAAGCTCATCCATTCATTACCCTTCAGCTCCCTGAGAAACTTAGGGCTTCAGCAAATGCAGGCTTGCCCTATGTCCTCCGCTGAAGGACCTTTCTTGTCTCCTTTAAGCCATTCATTTCTATCTTCAGTTTTCTTCTCTATTGTGTATGTTTTTGTGATCTCCTCCTGTCTCTATTACCGTGGGGATTTCAGAACAAGAACTGCCTTGAACATGTTTCCTATATGTGAGTCTTATCCATCGCCAACTTCTTTGTCTCATACCTTAATCCACTAGCACCTGTCTGGTTCTTGTCATCAGTTCCACATTGGTCATCATGTCATATCATTTCTTTCTTTCAGTTCTACGCAAGAATCCATTTATGAATGTCTGTAGCTTTTTGGTTGTTGTTTTTGTTGCTCTCCGTGTTTCAGAATCCAGAATGGAAGAAGATTGGCTACCACGACAAGTATGGGACACTGAGAGCCAAGGATTCAGAAGTCCAAGATGGCTCAGAGTTCGCAGGGAGGACAACATTTGGTAATGTCTGAAGGAACGAAGACTATATTGGAACAAGGCCAGAAGGAAGACAGCCGATAGGATAGTATGGCGCTCTCCCATCCAAACCTCTACACCTCACGGTAAAAGAGGGATGGCTAAGTAAGCAAGTAAGACTTTTGAATCATCGTGTAGATTGTATACACAGTGACAAAAGTAATATCCCAGACGTATCCCGTTTTCTGGCGTGAACCCAAGTATCGTCTGCTGCCAAGATTAAGTCTGCGTCTACACGGTCAACAAATTGATCGTAGGCAAGATATTAACCCTTGCTTCCTCTGCGTCTGCTATGAACTTTTATCAAATATTTTGTTTCTTTTCCTTGGTTTCTACTTTCATATTTGTAATGCCTCGAACTCGGTTAATATTATCGAAAGTATTATTTTCTTTTTTTTCTCATTTAATATTCTCCTTATATTTTACCTTTTTGTAAGGTCTGTCTGTGTTTAACCGTGCCGTTGATTCTACTTCACTGACGTGAATTATTCTAATCCCCATATATAAATTAAAACGTAAATGCAAAGCCTAACAAATAAATTTAATAAAAGGAAAGAAGAATGGTAAAGAACAGTGCTGTCACAATGACTGTACTCGAAATCCCCCTTGTTTTCTACTGCGTCTGCAAATTGTAACGCTTTCACGTTGATAGTAAAAGCCTACTGTATTATTACCCGCTTTCTTCAATGAAACGTGTACTGTATTTCTTGGAAAAACCTTAAGATACGCAAGCTGATCAATGACCTAAATTTAATATTTCATTCATTCCATTTTATACACGGCGTAACTAAAAGACAGATGGACTAAAGGATAGAGAGAAGGGAGAGGCAGAAAGCAGGGACACGTGCAACACTAAACACGCGTCGCGCGATACACAATTGCTGCCATCACGCGTGTAAGGCCACATGCACTAACTTTATTTCAAATCGACAGTGATAAAATTCATTACCCATACCAGAGTTAGGTTTTAAAATCCTGAAAAACGCTTATTGGGAATTATGACATTATACCGGTTTACGTTTGAAAACATGACAGTACCCAGACACCCTCAAGTTTGGAAGTGAGAAGGTAGTAACAGCACGACTATCCTAGAAGAAAATGCATATTGGCTCCATTAAATTCGTATATTTGGGTTCCTTAGGGTTTGCTGACAAAGAATATGTAAAACGTTACGCAAATAGTCTAGGAATTACCAGGTTATGGCCAAAATAAAATAGTGGGGGTGCCTGACAGCATGAAATCATTTCTGCTCATAAAATTTTTTTTATAACGTGTTTGAAAAAACATTACGTTACGGAAATAGCCTACCATGTTAACTCCTATTTGATTGGAGCGCAACAAATGTAAGACTAAACACGATTGGTCGGGCTATAAATACTATCTTGTGTTGTCAGGGGAAACGTGAAAAGGAGTACTTTTTTGAAAAGATGTGTAGACATGGTTTGATTGGGTAGAGCTGCGAATATACTCAATTCAGAGCGTCTGTTCATTGCCACATCTTGTAATAAACCTACTAAGAAGCAGTGCGTTGAGCACCAGTGTATATTTTTTATAAAATAAAGCCTGGGACATCGGCAGATCGGAGTTGTGCTATATTCATTGCCAGTCAACGAAACTGTTTATTATTATTTCCATGAATTGTGGTAAGCTTGAAATATTCAATAATTTTAAATGAAAATTGAATGTAAATTGATAAATTATGTCTGTATATATGTGTGGTTCAGTAGCGAACATGATGTAAAGCCTATAGTGCTCCAGCCTGAACAGAAGGTGTCGGCGGAAAGTAAAACTGCATGGAATGGCCAAACAGTACACTGACACCTAGATTATTAACTAGAAAGAAATAATGCTGGAATTGCAGAGGCGTAGTAACCATTAGGGAGGGAAATACTGGTATAAAGTATTTCAGATGAAGCTGACAGTTGGCCTAACGCTCTGAACTCAATGTTTGTGATGTATTGTGCTCAGTGTAAAAATAGAGTATAAATTAGTTCTGACGTAGAAGGTAAAACCTTCTTGTTTCAGGGACCGTGGTCTTAAAGTTATTGAGCAGCACCTGGTCAGAGCTTTGCTGAAGCCAGAGGTGGACAGCATACTCCTTGGTCCATATAGCAACCAGTGGGGCGGCTCCAGAACTCATTAAAGTAATCGAGCAGAGGAGTCTTTTACTGCAGTCATCACGCAAGATAAGAGAGTGTGGCCATGGAGCTCAACATTATGTACCCCATCTTAAAATGATATTGTAAAAGAAAATTAAGAGGGGAATTTAATTGTTTTAATACCAGGAACTGAGAACATCTCCAATACTAGTTCCAATAGAAACAAACTATTGAAGTCATGATGACAAATACCAACAGAGCTTGAACAAAACAAAACCAGTATTACCTCATATTAATACTACACAACTGACACACATAGGATACTATTAATAATATATGTCACTACAAGATTCATATTAATAAATTCTGTACATATAACTTGTAATTAAAATTGATTGTGATTCCTGGTTCCCTTTGTATTTGAATCAGGACACATATACATTCATGACAGCACTGAATACATATTGTTATTTGAAAAGTTATCAGTGACTCCTTTAAGATATTCTCTTAGAGTGTTTTATGTATGTGAGTGTCACAGTGTTGTCAAGTGTGGTGGAATAAATTAAATTGTTTATCTGTCTGTTGTTGTTATGACTTACACTTCATCATACACATACCCTAGACATATAACGTAGTCATCACACTATTCCAGAATAATTCTGACTGAGGTATACATATGTGGCAGCAAGTAAGGTTATCTATAATACACTACTCTTATTAGATATAGATACCTTCACAGCTGATCTCAGTCAGTACACTAAGTCCCCTATAAATATTTATAACATCCCACTTTACCACATATATTGGGGTCTCGATCTCGGGATTTTGAATCTTTCCCTATTAAAAATATTGGGGGTAATTCACTTCAGGGAATAATAAGAATTAAAAGGTATCCTTGGGTGAAAATAAATAAGGTTGAGCTCACAGTGCCTGTGTTGTCCTGAGTTAATTAGTCATAGATAAAATTGTTTAGTTGATTATTTTAGACATTTATCTGTTAGACAATGGCCGACCTGGCAAAATTTCGATCTGCTGCTGTACAGACTGCGAAAGAGTTAGGAATGGACGGGCAAATTATGATTTCTTATGTCACTGCTGAATGTGACAAATATATTGAACGGGAAGAAAGAAGATTAGAAAAAGAGGCCGAAAGAAAATTAGAATCTGAAAGATTGGCCGAAGATAAGAGAATAGAAGCTGAAAAAGAGATTAAGAGGTTGCAGATTGAGGCTGAGGCTAAGAGGTTGCAGATTGAGGCTGAGGCTAAGAGGTTGCAGATTGAGGCTGACAAAGAGGCTAAGAAATTGGAAGCAGAAGAAAGAAGATTGACTGCAGAGAGGGAAGCAGAAAAGGAGGAGAAGAGATTACAAAGGGAACATGAGTTACGACTAAGGGAGTTTGAGTTTCAAGGCCATGCTCCTGAAAATGGTGCCAGTCCCTTTGCCTCTGATGCTACTGCTAGCCAGGGAGCCTCAACCTCAACTATGAATTTTCATTTAGATCATTTTGTTGAGAAAGACGATGATATAGAGAGCTATCTAAATAGGTATGAACTATTAGCTACCACATATGGGTTAGAGAGAGAAAGGTGGAGCTTAAAGTTATCTCAGGGACTTCGTGGGGCAGCTTATGAAGTTTTTGCAAAAATGAGCAGAAGTGATCAGGAAAATTATGACATGCTAAAGCAGGCTCTTTTGTTAAGATATGAAAAGAATGCAGAATTTTATAGGAAAAAATTTAGGAATGCTAAACTACTGTCAGGTGAAACCTATCACCAGTTCTCTGCACGAATAGAGACATACTTGGAGAAATGGACTTCTCTGGGGAAAACCCAAGATCTTAAGGAAATGGTCCTTATAGAGCAATTAAGAGAGTCCATGGCTCCAGACCTGAGAAAGTTTCTCATGGAACAAGGTGCAGAGAGGCTGGGTGAGTTGCTAAATGTTGCTGAAAGGTATCAAGCAGCTCAAGCAGAGGTAACAGGTAATAAAAAGAAACAAGTGGATAACTTTAGGGCACCACAGAACTTTAATAAATTTGATCCTAGGGATCAAAACAAAGGTAAGCACCAGTTTGATAGGCCACGGTATGAAAAATAAAAATAAAACCCCACAATTCGATGAAAGGAAATATGATGAAAGAAAATCTTTCAACCAAGGAAAAAGGTGGTGTAAAAATTGTAAGATGAACAATCATGACACTGACCATTGTAGAAGGAAACCTCCTCATTGTGCTGCTATGACATCGGGGAAAAAGGAAAAGAAGGTCAAACCTGAAGAACTACAGGAACCATACCACCCCCCAGTGTGTGAAGATGTCATCTGTAATGGTGTCACTATAAGGTGTTTATATGATACCGGTTTAGATTACGATTCCGTTGTGAGTTCTCACCTGGTGCAGGCCGATCAATACACCACAGAAACAGTGGAGATTCAAACTGCAACCAAGGATGTAGCTACCATGACACTTCCCGTCGCCCGAATAAAAGTGAAAACGCGATATGTGGAAGGAATCATAAAAGCAGCAGTGATAAATGAGCCAATCTACCCTCTGATATTGGGGTGTAGATATGTCTTCTTGGGGAATCCCAAGAGACCTGTGATATTGGCAACAGTGCAGACCAGATCACAGTCTAAAAAGGAGGAGGATAATCCAATAAATACTCACCCAGATGAGATGAGGAAGGCACAGGCTGAGGACAAAACACTCAAGCCATGTTTCAAGAAGTTGCCCAAATCTCATACACCTCCAGGCAAGGGAGAGTTTTTATATGAAGAACAAACTGATATATAGGAAGGCTGGATCTGAATCCAATGGTCACGGACAGCTGGTCCTTCCCACTTCATATAGGACTAAAGTGTTGGAACTAGGGCATGCGATTCCCTTCAGTGGTCATATGGGAATCAGCGCAACAGGACAGCGAATAGCTTGTCATTATTTCTGGCCAGGAATAACTGAAGATATCAAACGATATGTAAAATCCTGTCCAGAGTGCCAACGAGTAGCACCTAAACATTGGACTGCACCAGCAACTCTGGGGGAAATGCCCATAGTGGGAACACCCTTTGAGAGAGTTGCCGTGGATCTTGTGGGACCTCTCACCCGAACCAAGAGAAGGAACAGCTACATTCTGACTCTGGTGGACACTTGTTCTATGTGGGGAGAGGCAGTAGCCCTGTCATCGATTGATTCTAAACATGTGGCAGAGGCATTGCTCACAATTTTCACAAGGTTAGGCTTTCCCAATCAAATCTTGACTGATAATGGCTCTCAGTTCAAGGGGAAACTAACTGAAGAAGTTTTCAGGATCTTCCAGGCCAAACACTTCCATTGTAGTGTGTACCATCCCCAAGGGAACGGCCAAGTGGAAAGATTTAACGGCACGTTGATGTCGATCCTGAGAAAGTTGGCACACGAAAAACCAGATACATGGGACCAGTACCTGCACGCCGCCCTCTTTGCTTATCGGGAGGTACCCCATAGTTCAACCGGTATGGCCCCGGCAACATTATTGTTTGGAAGGCCAATAAAAGGTCCACTCGAAGCTTTGTTAAGAACGTGGACTGATGAAAAGGCAGAGGAAAACATTACATCTTCATACCAATATGTGAATGAGCTGACCACTCGTTTAAAAACTGGCTGGAAACTTGCCAATGAAAATTTGAAACAAGCCAGGAAGAAACATGCTGCCTATTATAACAGGAAGGCGAAAGACAGAGATTTGGCTGTGGGAGAGAAGGTACTGCTTCTTCTCCCCGGGAGTCAGAATAAGTTACAGATTGGATGGCAAGGTCCATATACAGTTTTAGAGAAGGTGTCTAGAACAAATTATAAGATAGATAAGAAGGGGAAAGAAAAAATCTATCATGTGAATCTCCTGAAGAAATATTTGGAAAGAGAACATCAGGAAGAGACACACTTGTTGACCTTGTCCATCGCCATGGAGATGAAAAAGGAACCACTTTCATCATTTGAATATCCATTACACCCCTGTGAGACAGCAGCACAGGTGAAAATCAGTACACATTTAACAAAAACTCAGAAAGAGAGAGTGCAACAGGTTCTAAATAATCATGCAGAGGTGTTAACAGACCGACCAGGGCATACAAACCTATTGGAATATGATATGAAACTGATAGACCCCACACCTGTCTGTATGAAACCATATTCGATTCCGTTTGCTAAGGAGAAAGCTTTGAAGGAAGAGATAGACTATCTGTTGAAGGAAGGAATTATTTCACACAGTGAATCCTCATATAGTTCCGGTGTTGTACTCTTAAGGAAGCCCTCTGGAGAACATAGACTCTGTATAGATTACAGGAGACTGAATGCTATTACAGAAGGACAGGTGGATCCATTGCCGGATACAAATCAGCTGTTTGCCAGACTAAATAAAGCTAAATATTTCTCAAAAGTGGATCTGAGTAAAGGATACTATCAGATTCCAGTAAAGCCTGAGGTTAGACCATACCTAGCTTTTAGTACCTCAGAAGGACACTATGAGTTTAATAGATTGCCATTTGGATTGAAGAATGCGCCTAGTGTCTTCTCTAGAATGATGAGAAAATTATTGGACCCTCTGAATAATCCATGTATAACAAATTTCATGGATGATATCCTTATAGCAACAGAAACATTTGAGGAACACATTGACTCTCTGAAGATGCTGTTTGATCGACTTAGGGAAGCAAATTTAACAGCCCGACCAACCAAATGTTGCGTTGGATGTAAAGAATTGGAATTTTTGGGACACACAGTTTATCAGGGAAACATGACCCCTGACCCAAAGAATTTAGAGAAACTAAAGAAAGCCCCGAGACCACAAACCAAGAAGGACGTGAGATCCTTTGTCTCATTATGTGGTTTCTACCAGAAGTATATCAAAAACTTTAATTCCATATGTGCACCGTTAACTGATTTGACACGTAAAGGACATCCAGATCGCATTACATGGACACCACAATGTGAAATGGCTTACCAAGAATTGAAGGAAAAGCTCACAAGTAAACCTATTTTGAAATTACCTGACTTAAGTCAAGAATTCATAGTAAGGACGGATGCCAGTAATATTGGGTTGGGTGCAACTCTACTACAGAAATCAGATGCATTGGATGGGGAATTAAGCCCAGTGGCATATGCTAGCAGAAAATTGAATAAAGCTGAAATCAACTACTCAACTAGCGAAAAAGAATGTCTTGCAGTAATATGGGCAATAAAGAAATTCAATATTTATCTGTATGGGAAGGCATTTAAGTTGCAAACGGATCACAAACCTTTATCGTTTCTAGCCCAGGCTAGGCATGAGAACTCTAGGTTACTCCGATGGTCCTTACTTTTGGCTCCATATAATTTTAGCATTGAGTATATATCTGGAAAAACAAATTTGGGAGCGGATTTTTTAAGCCGCCATCCGTGTGATGAGAATCACCGTAAACCCCAGAAATAATAATAAATTTCTCTATGTGTATATAGAATAAAGGACTGACATATAATGTCTGTTTTAAGAGGGGAGATGTCGTGAATTATTCTAATCCCCATATATAAATTAAAACGTAAATGCAAAGCCTAACAAATAAATTTAATAAAAGGAAAGAAGAATGGTAAAGAACAGTGCTGTCACAATGACTGTACTCGAAATCCCCCTTGTTTTCTACTTCGTCTGCAAATTGTAACGCTTTCACGTTGATAGTAAAAGCCTACTGTATTATTACCCGCTTTCTTCAATGAAACGTGTACTGTATTTCTTGGAAAAACCTTGAGATACGCAAGCTGATCAATGACCTAAATTTAATATTTCATTCATTCCATTTTATACACGGCGTAACTAAAAGACAGATGGACTAAAGGATAGAGAGAAGGGAGAGGCAGAAAGCAGGGACACGTGCAACACTAAACACGCGTCGCGCGATACACAATTGCTGCCATCACGCGTGTAAGGCCACATGCACTAACTTTATTTCAAATCGACAGTGATAAAATTCATTACCCATACCAGAGTTAGGTTTTAAAATCCTGAAAAACGCTTATTGGGAATTATGACATTATACCGGTTTACGTTTGAAAACATGACAGTACCCAGACACCCTCAAGTTTGGAAGTGAGAAGGTAGTAACAGCACGACTATCCTAGAAGAAAATGCATATTGGCTCCATTAAATTCGTATATTTGGGTTCCTTAGGGTTTGCTGACAAAGAATATGTAAAACGTTACGCAAATAGTCTAGGAATTACCAAGTTATGGCCAAAATAAAATAGTGGGGGTGCCTGACAGCATGAAATCATTTCTGCTCATAAAATTTTTTTTATAACGTGTTTGAAAAAACATTACGTTACGGAAATAGCCTACCATGTTAACTCCTATTTGATTGGAGCGCAACAAATGTAAGACTAAACACGATTGGTCGGGCTATAAATACTATCTTGTGTTGTCAGGGGAAACGTGAAAAGGAGTACTTTTTTGAAAAGATGTGTAGACATGGTTTGATTGGGTAGAGCTGCGAATATACTCAATTCAGAGCGTCTGTTCATTGCCACATCTTGTAATAAACCTACTAAGAAGCAGTGCGTTGAGCACCAGTGTATATTTTTTAAAAAATAAAGCCTGGGACATCGGCAGATCGGAGTTGTGCTATATTCATTGCCAGTCAACGAAACTGTTTATTATTATTTCCATGAATTGTGGTAAGCTTGAAATATTCAATAATTTTAAATGAAAATTGAATGTAAATTGATAAATTATGTCTGTATATATGTGTGGTTCAGTAGCGAACATGATGTAAAGCCTATAGTGCTCCAGCCTGAACAGAAGGTGTCGGAGGAAAGTAAAACTGCATGGAATGGCCAAACAGTACACTGACACCTAGATTATTAACTAGAAAGAAATAATGCTGGAATTGCAGAGGCGTAGTAACCATTAGGGAGGGAAATACTGGTATAAAGTATTTCAGATGAAGCTGACAGTTGGCCTAACGCTCTGAACTCAATGTTTGTGATGTATTGTGCTCAGTGTAAAAATAGAGTATAAATTAGTTCTGACGTAGAAGGTAAAACCTTCTTGTTTCAGGGACCGTGGTCTTAAAGTTATTGAGCAGCACCTGGTCAGAGCTTTGCTGAAGCCAGAGGTGGACAGCATACTCCTTGGTCCATATAGCAACCAGTGGGGTGGCTCCAGAACTCATTAAAGTAATCGAGCAGAGGAGTCTTTTACTGCAGTCATCACGCAAGATAAGAGAGTGTGGCCATGGAGCTCAACATTATGTACCCCATCTTAAAATGACATTGTAAAAGAAAATTAAGAGGGGAATTTAATTGTTTTAATACCAGGAACTGAGAACATCTCCAATACTAGTTCCAATAGAAACAAACTATTGAAGTCATGATGACAAATACCAACAGAGCTTGAACAAAACAAAACCAGTATTACCTCATATTAATACTACACAACTGACACACATAGGATACTATTAATAATATATGTCACTACAAGATTCATATTAATAAATTCTGTACATATAACTTGTAATTAAAATTGATTGTGATTCCTGGTTCCCTTTGTATTTGAATCAGGACACATATACATTCATGACAGCACTGAATACATATTGTTATTTGAAAAGTTATCAGTGACTCCTTTAAGATATCTCTTAGAGTGTTTTATGTATGTGAGTGTCACAGTGTTGTCAAGTGTGGTGGAATAAATTAAATTGTTTATCTGTCTGTTGTTGTTATGACTTACACTTCATCATACACATACCCTAGACATATAACGTAGTCCTCACACTATTCCAGAATAATTCTGACTGAGGTATACATATGTGGCAGCAAGTAAGGTTATCTATAATACACTACTCTTATTAGATATAGATACCTTCACAGCTGATCTCAGTCAGTACACTAAGTCCCCTATAAATATTTATAACATCCCACTTCACCACATATATTGGGGGCTCGTCCGGGATTTTGAATCTTTCCCTATTAAAAATATTGGGGGTAATTCACTTCAGGGAATAATAAGAATTAAAAGGTATCCTTGGGTGAAAATAAATAAGGTTGAGCTCACAGTGCCTGTGTTGTCCTGAGTTAATTAGTCATAGATACAATTGTTTAGTTAAATATTTTAGACATTTATCTGTTAGACAATGGCCGACCTGGCAAAATTTCGATCTGCTGCTGTACAGACTGCGAAAGAGTTAGGAATGGACGGGCAAATTATGATTTCTTATGTCACTGCTGAATGTGACAAATATATTGAACGGGAAGAAAGAAGATTAGAAAAAGAGGCCGAAAGAAAATTAGAATCTGAAAGATTGGCCGAAGATAAGAGAATAGAAGCTGAAAAAGAGATTAAGAGGTTGCAGATTGAGGCTGAGGCTAAGAGGTTGCAGATTGAGGCTGACAAAGAGGCTAAGAAATTGGAAGCAGAAGAAAGAAGATTAGTTGCAGAGAGGGAAGCAGAACAGGAGGAGAAGAGATTACAAAGGGAACATGAGTTACGACTAAGGGAGTTTGAGTTTCAAGGCCATGCTCCTGAAAATGGTGCCAGTCCCTTTGCCTCTGATGCTACTGCTAGCCAGGGAGCCTCAACCTCAACTATGAATTTTCATTTAGATCATTTTGTTGAGAAAGACGATGATATAGAGAGCTATCTAAATAGGTATGAACTATTAGCTACCACATATGGGTTAGAGAGAGAAAGGTGGAGCTTAAAGTTATCTCAGGGACTTCGTGGGGCAGCTTATGAAGTTTTTGCAAAAATGAGCAGAAGTGATCAGGAAAATTATGACATGCTAAAGCAGGCTCTTTTGTTAAGATATGAAAAGAATGCAGAATTTTATAGGAAAAAATTTAGGAATGCTAAACTACTGTCAGGTGAAACCTATCACCAGTTCTCTGCACGAATAGAGACATACTTGGAGAAATGGACTTCTCTGGGGAAAACCCAAGATCTTAAGGAAATGGTCCTTATAGAGCAATTAAGAGAGTCCATGGCTCCAGACCTGAGAAAGTTTCTCATGGAACAAGGTGCAGAGAGGCTGGGTGAGTTGCTAAATGTTGCTGAAAGGTATCAAGCAGCTCAAGCAGAGGTAACAGGTAATAAAAAGAAACAAGTGGATAACTTTAGGGCACCACAGAACTTTAATAAATTTGATCCTAGGGATCAAAACAAAGGTAAGCACCAGTTTGATAGGCCACGGTATGAAAATAAAAATAAAACCCCACAATTCGATGAAAGGAAATATGATGAAAGAAAATCTTTCAACCAAGGAAAAAGGTGGTGTAAAAATTGTAAGATGAACAATCATGACACTGACCATTGTAGAAGGAAACCTCCTCATTGTGCTGCTATGACATCGGGGAAAAAGGAAAAGAAGGTCAAACCTGAAGAACTACATGAACCATACCACCCCCCAGTGTGTGAAGATGTCATCTGTAATGGTGTCACTATAAGGTGTTTATATGATACCGGTTTAGATTACGATTCCGTTGTGAGTTCTCACCTGGTGCAGGCCGATCAATACACCACAGAAACAGTGGAGATTCAAACTGCAACCAAGGATGTAGCTACCATGACACTTCCCGTCGCCCGAATAAAAGTGAAAACGCGATATGTGGAAGGAATCATAAAAGCAGCAGTGATAAATGAGCCAATCTACCCTCTGATATTGGGGTGTAGATATGTCTTCTTGGGGAATCCCAAGAGACCTGTGATATTGGCAACAGTGCAGACCAGATCACAGTCTAAAAAGGAGGAGGATAATCCAATAAATACTCATCCAGATGAGATGAGGAAGGCACAGGCTGAGGACAAAACACTCAAGCCATGTTTCAAGAAGTTGCCCAAATCTCATACACCTCCAGGCAAGGGAGAGTTTTATATGAAGAACAAACTGATATATAGGAAGGCTGGATCTGAATCCAATGGTCACGGACAGCTGGTCCTTCCCACTTCATATAGGACTAAAGTGTTGGAACTAGGGCATGCGATTCCCTTCAGTGGTCATATGGGAATCAGCGCAACAGGACAGCGAATAGCTTGTCATTATTTCTGGCCAGGAATAACTGAAGATATCAAACGATATGTAAAATCCTGTCCAGAGTGCCAACGAGTAGCACCTAAACATTGGACTGCACCAGCAACTCTGGGGGAAATGCCCATAGTGGGAACACCCTTTGAGAGAGTTGCCGTGGATCTTGTGGGACCTCTCACCCGAACCAAGAGAAGGAACAGCTACATTCTGACTCTGGTGGACACTTGTTCTATGTGGGGAGAGGCAGTAGCCCTGTCATCGATTGATTCTAAACATGTGGCAGAGGCATTGCTCACAATTTTCACAAGGTTAGGCTTTCCCAATCAAATCTTGACTGATAATGGCTCTCAGTTCAAGGGGAAACTAACTGAAGAAGTTTTCAGGATCTTCCAGGCCAAACACTTCCATTGTAGTGTGTACCATCCCCAAGGGAATGGCCAAGTGGAAAGATTTAACGGCACGTTGATGTCGATCCTGAGAAAGTTGGCACACGAAAAACCAGATACATGGGACCAGTACCTGCACGCCGCCCTCTTTGCTTATCGGGAGGTACCCCATAGTTCAACCGGTATGGCCCCGGCAACATTATTGTTTGGAAGGCCAATAAAAGGTCCACTCGAAGCTTTGTTAAGAACGTGGACTGATGAAAAGGCAGAGGAAAACATTACATCTTCATACCAATATGTGAATGAGCTGACCACTCGTTTAAAAACTGGCTGGAAACTTGCCAATGAAAATTTGAAACAAGCCAGGAAGAAACATGCTGCCTATTATAACAGGAAGGCGAAAGACAGAGATTTGGCTGTGGGAGAGAAGGTACTGCTTCTTCTCCCCGGGAGTCAGAATAAGTTACAGATTGGATGGCAAGGTCCATATACAGTTTTAGAGAAGGTGTCTAGAACAAATTATAAGATAGATAAGAAGGGGAAAGAAAAAATCTATCATGTGAATCTCCTGAAGAAATATTTGGAAAGAGAACATCAGGAAGAGACACACTTGTTGACCTTGTCCATCGCCATGGAGATGAAAAAGGAACCACTTTCATCATTTGAATATCCATTACACCCCTGTGAGACAGCAGCACAGGTGAAAATCAGTACACATTTAACAAAAACTCAGAAAGAGAGAGTGCAACAGGTTCTAAATAATCATGCAGAGGTGTTAACAGACCGACCAGGGCATACAAACCTATTGGAATATGATATGAAACTGATAGACCCCACACCTGTCTGTATGAAACCATATTCGATTCCGTTTGCTAAGGAGAAAGCTTTGAAGGAAGAGATAGACTATCTGTTGAAGGAAGGAATTATTTCACACAGTGAATCCTCATATAGTTCCGGTGTTGTACTCTTAAGGAAGCCCTCTGGAGAACATAGACTCTGTATAGATTACAGGAGACTGAATGCTATTACAGAAGGACAGGTGGATCCATTGCCGGATACAAATCAGCTGTTTGCCAGACTAAATAAAGCTAAATATTTCTCAAAAGTGGATCTGAGTAAAGGATACTATCAGATTCCAGTAAAGCATGAGGTTAGACCATACCTAGCTTTTAGTACCTCAGAAGGACACTATGAGTTTAATAGATTGCCATTTGGATTGAAGAATGCGCCTAGTGTCTTCTCTAGAATGATGAGAAAATTATTGGACCCTCTGAATAATCCATGTATAACAAATTTCATGGATGATATCCTTATAGCAACAGAAACATTTGAGGAACACATTGACTCTCTGAAGATGCTGTTTGATCGACTTAGGGAAGCAAATTTAACAGCCCGACCAACCAAATGTTGCGTTGGATGTAAAGAATTGGAATTTTTGGGACACACAGTTTATCAGGGAAACATGACCCCTGACCCAAAGAATTTAGAGAAACTAAAGAAAGCCCCGAGACCACAAACCAAGAAGGACGTGAGATCCTTTGTCTCATTATGTGGTTTCTACCAGAAGTATATCAAAAACTTTAATTCCATATGTGCACCGTTAACTGATTTGACACGTAAAGGACATCCAGATCGCATTACATGGACACCACAATGTGAAATGGCTTACCAAGAATTGAAGGAAAAGCTCACAAGTAAACCTATTTTGAAATTACCTGACTTAAGTCAAGAATTCATAGTAAGGACGGATGCCAGTAATATTGGGTTGGGTGCAACTCTACTACAGAAATCAGATGCATTGGATGGGGAATTAAGCCCAGTGGCATATGCTAGCAGAAAATTGAATAAAGCTGAAATCAACTACTCAACTAGCGAAAAAGAATGTCTTGCAGTAATATGGGCAATAAAGAAATTCAATATTTATCTGTATGGGAAGGCATTTAAGTTGCAAACGGATCACAAACCTTTATCGTTTCTGGCCCAGGCTAGGCATGAGAACTCTAGGTTACTCCGATGGTCCTTACTGTTGGCTCCATATAATTTTAGCATTGAGTATATATCTGGAAAAACAAATTTGGGAGCGGATTTTTTAAGCCGCCATCCGTGTGATGAGAATCACCGTAAACCCCAGAAATAATAATAAATTTCTCTATGTGTATATAGAATAAAGGACTGACATATAATGTCTGTTTTAAGAGGGGAGATGTCGTGAATTATTCTAATCCCCATATATAAATTAAAACGTAAATGCAAAGCCTAACAAATAAATTTAATAAAAGGAAAGAAGAATGGTAAAGAACAGTGCTGTCACAATGACTGTACTCGAAATCCCCCTTGTTTTCTACTGCGTCTGCAAATTGTAACGCTTTCACGTTGATAGTAAAAGCCTACTGTATTATTACCCGCTTTCTTCAATAAAACGTGTACTGTATTTCTTGGAAAAACCTTGAGATACGCAAGCTGATCAATGACCTAAATTTAATATTTCATTCATTCCATTTTATACACGGCGTAACTAAAAGACAGATGGACTAAAGGATAGAGAGAAGGGAGAGGCAGAAAGCAGGGACACGTGCAACACTAAACACGCGTCGCGCGATACACAATTGCTGCCATCACGCGTGTAAGGCCACATGCACTAACTTTATTTCAAATCGACAGTGATAAAATTCATTACCCATACCAGAGTTAGGTTTTAAAATCCTGAAAAACGCTTATTGGGAATTATGACATTATACCGGTTTACGTTTGAAAACATGACAGTACCCAGACACCCTCAAGTTTGGAAGTGAGAAGGTAGTAACAGCACGACTATCCTAGAAGAAAATGCATATTGGCTCCATTAAATTCGTATATTTGGGTTCCTTAGGGTTTGCTGACAAAGAATATGTAAAACGTTACGCAAATAGTCTAGGAATTACCAAGTTATGGCCAAAATAAAATAGTGGGGGTGCCTGACAGCATGAAATCATTTCTGCTCATAAAATTTTTTTATAACGTGTTTGAAAAAACATTACGTTACGGAAATAGCCTACCATGTTAACTCCTATTTGATTGGAGCGCAACAAATGTAAGACTAAACACGATTGGTCGGGCTATAAATACTATCTTGTGTTGTCAGGGGAAACGTGAAAAGGAGTACTTTTGAAAAGATGTGTAGACATGGTTTGATTGGGTAGAGCTGCGAATATACTCAATTCAGAGCGTCTGTTCATTGCCACATCTTGTAATAAACCTACTAAGAAGCAGTGCGTTGAGCACCAGTGTATATTTTTTATAAAATAAAGCCTGGGACATCGGCAGATCGGAGTTGTGCTATATTCATTGCCAGTCAACGAAACTGTTTATTATTATTTCCATGAATTGTGGTAAGCTTGAAATATTCAATATTTTTAAATGAAAATTGAATGTAAATTGATAAATTATGTCTGTATATATGTGTGGTTCAGTAGCGAACATGATGTAAAGCCTATAGTGCTCCAGCCTGAACAGAAGGTGTCGGAGGAAAGTAAAACTGCATGGAATGGCCAAACAGTACACTGACACCTAGATTATTAACTAGAAAGAAATAATGCTGGAATTGCAGAGGCGTAGTAACCATTAGGGAGGGAAATACTGGTATAAAGTATTTCAGATGAAGCTGACAGTTGGCCTAACGCTCTGAACTCAATGTTTGTGATGTATTGTGCTCAGTGTAAAAATAGAGTATAAATTAGTTCTGACGTAGAAGGTAAAACCTTCTTGTTTCAGGGACCGTGGTCTTAAAGTTATTGAGCAGCACCTGGTCAGAGCTTTGCTGAAGCCAGAGGTGGACAGCATACTCCTTGGTCCATATAGCAACCAGTGGGGCGGCTCCAGAACTCATTAAAGTAATCGAGCAGAGGAGTCTTTTACTGCAGTCATCACGCAAGATAAGAGAGTGTGGCCATGGAGCTCAACATTATGTACCCCATCTTAAAATGATATTGTAAAAGAAAATTAAGAGGGGAATTTAATTGTTTTAATACCAGGAACTGAGAACATCTCCAATACTAGTTCCAATAGAAACAAACTATTGAAGTCATGATGACAAATACCAACAGAGCTTGAACAAAACAAAACCAGTATTACCTCATATTAATACTACACAACTGACACACATAGGATACTATTAATAATATATGTCACTACAAGATTCATATTAATAAATTCTGTACATATAACTTGTAATTAAAATTGATTGTGATTCCTGGTTCCCTTTGTATTTGAATCAGGACACATATACATTCATGACAGCACTGAATACATATTGTTATTTGAAAAGTTATCAGTGACTCCTTTAAGATATTCTCTTAGAGTGTTTTATGTATGTGAGTGTCACAGTGTTGTCAAGTGTGGTGGAATAAATTAAATTGTTTATCTGTCTGTTGTTGTTATGACTTACACTTCATCATACACATACCCTAGACATATAACGTAGTCCTCACACTATTCCAGAATAATTCTGACTGAGGTATACATATGTGGCAGCAAGTAAGGTTATCTATAATACACTACTCTTATTAGATATAGATACCTTCACAGCTGATCTCAGTCAGTACACTAAGTCCCCTATAAATATTTATAACATCCCACTTCACCACATATATTGGGGGCTCGTCCGGGATTTTGAATCTTTCCCTATTAAAAATATTGGGGGTAATTCACTTCAGGGAATAATAAGAATTAAAAGGTATCCTTGGGTGAAAATAAATAAGGTTGAGCTCACAGTGCCTGTGTTGTCCTGAGTTAATTAGTCATAGATACAATTGTTTAGTTGATTATTTTAGACATTTATCTGTTAGACAATGGCCGACCTGGCAAAATTTCGATCTGCTGCTGTACAGACTGCGAAAGAGTTAGGAATGGACGGGCAAATTATGATTTCTTATGTCACTGCTGAATGTGACAAATATATTGAACGGGAAGAAAGAAGATTAGAAAAAGAGGCCGAAAGAAAATTAGAATCTGAAAGATTGGCCGAAGATAAGAGAATAGAAGCTGAAAAAGAGATTAAGAGGTTGCAGATTGAGGCTGAGGCTAAGAGGTTGCAGATTGAGGCTGACAAAGAGGCTAAGAAATTGGAAGCAGAAGAAAGAAGATTAGTTGCAGAGAGGGAAGCAGAACAGGAGGAGAAGAGATTACAAAGGGAACATGAGTTACGACTAAGGGAGTTTGAGTTTCAAGGCCATGCTCCTGAAAATGGTGCCAGTCCCTTTGCCTCTGATGCTACTGCTAGCCAGGGAGCCTCAACCTCAACTATGAATTTTCATTTAGATCATTTTGTTGAGAAAGACGATGATATAGAGAGCTATCTAAATAGGTATGAACTATTAGCTACCACATATGGGTTAGAGAGAGAAAGGTGGAGCTTAAAGTTATCTCAGGGACTTCGTGGGGCAGCTTATGAAGTTTTTGCAAAAATGAGCAGAAGTGATCAGGAAAATTATGACATGCTAAAGCAGGCTCTTTTGTTAAGATATGAAAAGAATGCAGAATTTTATAGGAAAAAATTTAGGAATGCTAAACTACTGTCAGGTGAAACCTATCACCAGTTCTCTGCACGAATAGAGACATACTTGGAGAAATGGACTTCTCTGGGGGAAACCCAAGATCTTAAGGAAATGGTCCTTATAGAGCAATTAAGAGAGTCCATGGCTCCAGACCTGAGAAAGTTTCTCATGGAACAAGGTGCAGAGAGGCTGGGTGAGTTGCTAAATGTTGCTGAAAGGTATCAAGCAGCTCAAGCAGAGGTAACAGGTAATAAAAAGAAACAAGTGGATAACTTTAGGGCACCACAGAACTTTAATAAATTTGATCCTAGGGATCAAAACAAAGGTAAGCACCAGTTTGATAGGCCACGGTATGAAAATAAAAATAAAACCCCACAATTCGATGAAAGGAAATATGATGAAAGAAAATCTTTCAACCAAGGAAAAAGGTGGTGTAAAAATTGTAAGATGAACAATCATGACACTGACCATTGTAGAAGGAAACCTCCTCATTGTGCTGCTATGACATCGGGGAAAAAGGAAAAGAAGGTCAAACCTGAAGAACTACATGAACCATACCACCCCCCAGTGTGTGAAGATGTCATCTGTAATGGTGTCACTATAAGGTGTTTATATGATACCGGTTTAGATTACGATTCCGTTGTGAGTTCTCACCTGGTGCAGGCCGATCAATACACCACAGAAACAGTGGAGATTCAAACTGCAACCAAGGATGTAGCTACCATGACACTTCCCGTCGCCCGAATAAAAGTGAAAACGCGATATGTGGAAGGAATCATAAAAGCAGCAGTGATAAATGAGCCAATCTACCCTCTGATATTGGGGTGTAGATATGTCTTCTTGGGGAATCCCAAGAGACCTGTGATATTGGCAACAGTGCAGACCAGATCACAGTCTAAAAAGGAGGAGGATAATCCAATAAATACTCATCCAGATGAGATGAGGAAGGCACAGGCTGAGGACAAAACACTCAAGCCATGTTTCAAGAAGTTGCCCAAATCTCATACACCTCCAGGCAAGGGAGAGTTTTATATGAAGAACAAACTGATATATAGGAAGGCTGGATCTGAATCCAATGGTCACGGACAGCTGGTCCTTCCCACTTCATATAGGACTAAAGTGTTGGAACTAGGGCATGCGATTCCCTTCAGTGGTCATATGGGAATCAGCGCAACAGGACAGCGAATAGCTTGTCATTATTTCTGGCCAGGAATAACTGAAGATATCAAACGATATGTAAAATCCTGTCCAGAGTGCCAACGAGTAGCACCTAAACATTGGACTGCACCAGCAACTCTGGGGGAAATGCCCATAGTGGGAACACCCTTTGAGAGAGTTGCCGTGGATCTTGTGGGACCTCTCACCCGAACCAAGAGAAGGAACAGCTACATTCTGACTCTGGTGGACACTTGTTCTATGTGGGGAGAGGCAGTAGCCCTGTCATCGATTGATTCTAAACATGTGGCAGAGGCATTGCTCACAATTTTCACAAGGTTAGGCTTTCCCAATCAAATCTTGACTGATAATGGCTCTCAGTTCAAGGGGAAACTAACTGAAGAAGTTTTCAGGATCTTCCAGGCCAAACACTTCCATTGTAGTGTGTACCATCCCCAAGGGAATGGCCAAGTGGAAAGATTTAACGGCACGTTGATGTCGATCCTGAGAAAGTTGGCACACGAAAAACCAGATACATGGGACCAGTACCTGCACGCCGCCCTCTTTGCTTATCGGGAGGTACCCCATAGTTCAACCGGTATGGCCCCGGCAACATTATTGTTTGGAAGGCCAATAAAAGGTCCACTCGAAGCTTTGTTAAGAACGTGGACTGATGAAAAGGCAGAGGAAAACATTACATCTTCATACCAATATGTGAATGAGCTGACCACTCGTTTAAAAACTGGCTGGAAACTTGCCAATGAAAATTTGAAACAAGCCAGGAAGAAACATGCTGCCTATTATAACAGGAAGGCGAAAGACAGAGATTTGGCTGTGGGAGAGAAGGTACTGCTTCTTCTCCCCGGGAGTCAGAATAAGTTACAGATTGGATGGCAAGGTCCATATACAGTTTTAGAGAAGGTGTCTAGAACAAATTATAAGATAGATAAGAAGGGGAAAGAAAAAATCTATCATGTGAATCTCCTGAAGAAATATTTGGAAAGAGAACATCAGGAAGAGACACACTTGTTGACCTTGTCCATCGCCATGGAGATGAAAAAGGAACCACTTTCATCATTTGAATATCCATTACACCCCTGTGAGACAGCAGCACAGGTGAAAATCAGTACACATTTAACAAAAACTCAGAAAGAGAGAGTGCAACAGGTTCTAAATAATCATGCAGAGGTGTTAACAGACCGACCAGGGCATACAAACCTATTGGAATATGATATGAAACTGATAGACCCCACACCTGTCTGTATGAAACCATATTCGATTCCGTTTGCTAAGGAGAAAGCTTTGAAGGAAGAGATAGACTATCTGTTGAAGGAAGGAATTATTTCACACAGTGAATCCTCATATAGTTCCGGTGTTGTACTCTTAAGGAAGCCCTCTGGAGAACATAGACTCTGTATAGATTACAGGAGACTGAATGCTATTACAGAAGGACAGGTGGATCCATTGCCGGATACAAATCAGCTGTTTGCCAGACTAAATAAAGCTAAATATTTCTCAAAAGTGGATCTGAGTAAAGGATACTATCAGATTCCAGTAAAGCCTGAGGTTAGACCATACCTAGCTTTTAGTACCTCAGAAGGACACTATGAGTTTAATAGATTGCCATTTGGATTGAAGAATGCGCCTAGTGTCTTCTCTAGAATGATGAGAAAATTATTGGACCCTCTGAATAATCCATGTATAACAAATTTCATGGATGATATCCTTATAGCAACAGAAACATTTGAGGAACACATTGACTCTCTGAAGATGCTGTTTGATCGACTTAGGGAAGCAAATTTAACAGCCCGACCAACCAAATGTTGCGTTGGATGTAAAGAATTGGAATTTTTGGGACACACAGTTTATCAGGGAAACATGACCCCTGACCCAAAGAATTTAGAGAAACTAAAGAAAGCCCCGAGACCACAAACCAAGAAGGACGTGAGATCCTTTGTCTCATTATGTGGTTTCTACCAGAAGTATATCAAAAACTTTAATTCCATATGTGCACCGTTAACTGATTTGACACGTAAAGGACATCCAGATCGCATTACATGGACACCACAATGTGAAATGGCTTACCAAGAATTGAAGGAAAAGCTCACAAGTAAACCTATTTTGAAATTACCTGACTTAAGTCAAGAATTCATAGTAAGGACGGATGCCAGTAATATTGGGTTGGGTGCAACTCTACTACAGAAATCAGATGCATTGGATGGGGAATTAAGCCCAGTGGCATATGCTAGCAGAAAATTGAATAAAGCTGAAATCAACTACTCAACTAGCGAAAAAGAATGTCTTGCAGTAATATGGGCAATAAAGAAATTCAATATTTATCTGTATGGGAAGGCATTTAAGTTGCAAACGGATCACAAACCTTTATCGTTTCTGGCCCAGGCTAGGCATGAGAACTCTAGGTTACTCCGATGGTCCTTACTGTTGGCTCCATATAATTTTAGCATTGAGTATATATCTGGAAAAACAAATTTGGGAGCGGATTTTTTAAGCCGCCATCCGTGTGATGAGAATCACCGTAAACCCCAGAAATAATAATAAATTTCTCTATGTGTATATAGAATAAAGGACTGACATATAATGTCTGTTTTAAGAGGGGAGATGTCGTGAATTATTCTAATCCCCATATATAAATTAAAACGTAAATGCAAAGCCTAACAAATAAATTTAATAAAAGGAAAGAAGAATGGTAAAGAACAGTGCTGTCACAATGACTGTACTCGAAATCCCCCTTGTTTTCTACTGCGTCTGCAAATTGTAACGCTTTCACGTTGATAGTAAAAGCCTACTGTATTATTACCCGCTTTCTTCAATAAAACGTGTACTGTATTTCTTGGAAAAACCTTGAGATACGCAAGCTGATCAATGACCTAAATTTAATATTTCATTCATTCCATTTTATACACGGCGTAACTAAAAGACAGATGGACTAAAGGATAGAGAGAAGGGAGAGGCAGAAAGCAGGGACACGTGCAACACTAAACACGCGTCGCGCGATACACAGTTGCTGCCATCACGCGTGTAAGGCCACATGCACTAACTTTATTTCAAATCGACAGTGATAAAATTCATTACCCATACCAGAGTTAGGTTTTAAAATCCTGAAAAACGCTTATTGGGAATTATGACATTATACCGGTTTACGTTTGAAAACATGACAGTACCCAGACACCCTCAAGTTTGGAAGTGAGAAGGTAGTAACAGCACGACTATCCTAGAAGAAAATGCATATTGGCTCCATTAAATTCGTATATTTGGGTTCCTTAGGGTTTGCTGACAAAGAATATGTAAAACGTTACGCAAATAGTCTAGGAATTACCAGGTTATGGCCAAAATAAAATAGTGGGGGTGCCTGACAGCATGAAATCATTTCTGCTCATAAAATTTTTTTTATAACGTGTTTGAAAAAACATTACGTTACGGAAATAGCCTACCATGTTAACTCCTATTTGATTGGAGCGCAACAAATGTAAGACTAAACACGATTGGTCGGGCTATAAATACTATCTTGTGTTGTCAGGGGAAACGTGAAAAGGAGTACTTTTTTGAAAAGATGTGTAGACATGGTTTGATTGGGTAGAGCTGCGAATATACTCAATTCAGAGCGTCTGTTCATTGCCACATCTTGTAATAAACCTACTAAGAAGCAGTGCGTTGAGCACCAGTGTATATTTTTTATAAAATAAAGCCTGGGACATCGGCAGATCGGAGTTGTGCTATATTCATTGCCAGTCAACGAAACTGTTTATTATTATTTCCATGAATTGTGGTAAGCTTGAAATATTCAATAATTTTAAATGAAAATTGAATGTAAATTGATAAATTATGTCTGTATATATGTGTGGTTCAGTAGCGAACATGATGTAAAGCCTATAGTGCTCCAGCCTGAACAGAAGGTGTCGGAGGAAAGTAAAACTGCATGGAATGGCCAAACAGTACACTGACACCTAGATTATTAACTAGAAAGAAATAATGCTGGAATTGCAGAGGCGTAGTAACCATTAGGGAGGGAAATACTGGTATAAAGTATTTCAGATGAAGCTGACAGTTGGCCTAACGCTCTGAACTCAATGTTTGTGATGTATTGTGCTCAGTGTAAAAATAGAGTATAAATTAGTTCTGACGTAGAAGGTAAAACCTTCTTGTTTCAGGGACCGTGGTCTTAAAGTTATTGAGCAGCACCTGGTCAGAGCTTTGCTGAAGCCAGAGGTGGACAGCATACTCCTTGGTCCATATAGCAACCAGTGGGGCGGCTCCAGAACTCATTAAAGTAATCGAGCAGAGGAGTCTTTTACTGCAGTCATCACGCAAGATAAGAGAGTGTGGCCATGGAGCTCAACATTATGTACCCCATCTTAAAATGATATTGTAAAAGAAAATTAAGAGGGGAATTTAATGGTTTTAATACCAGAAACTGAGAACATCTCCAATACTAGTTCCAATAGAAACAAACTATTGAAGTCATGATGACAAATACCAACAGAGCTTGAACAAAACAAAACCAGTATTACCTCATATTAATACTACACAACTGACACACATAGGATACTATTAATAATATATGTCACTACAAGATTCATATTAATAAATTCTGTACATATAACTTGTAATTAAAATTGATTGTGATTCCTGGTTCCCTTTGTATTTGAATCAGGACACATATACATTCATGACAGCACTGAATACATATTGTTATTTGAAAAGTTATCAGTGACTCCTTTAAGATATTCTCTTAGAGTGTTTTATGTATGTGAGTGTCACAGTGTTGTCAAGTGTGGTGGAATAAATTAAATTGTTTATCTGTCTGTTGTTGTTATGACTTACACTTCATCATACACATACCCTAGACATATAACGTAGTCCTCACACTATTCCAGAATAATTCTGACTGAGGTATACATATGTGGCAGCAAGTAAGGTTATCTATAATACACTACTCTTATTAGATATAGATACCTTCACAGCTGATCTCAGTCAGTACACTAAGTCCCCTATAAATATTTATAACATCCCACTTCACCACATATATTGGGGGCTCGTCCGGGATTTTGAATCTTTCCCTATTAAAAATATTGGGGGTAATTCACTTCAGGGAATAATAAGAATTAAAAGGTATCCTTGGGTGAAAATAAATAAGGTTGAGCTCACAGTGCCTGTGTTGTCCTGAGTTAATTAGTCATAGATACAATTGTTTAGTTGATTATTTTAGACATTTATCTGTTAGACAATGGCCGACCTGGCAAAATTTCGATCTGCTGCTGTACAGACTGCGAAAGAGTTAGGAATGGACGGGCAAATTATGATTTCTTATGTCACTGCTGAATGTGACAAATATATTGAACGGGAAGAAAGAAGATTAGAAAAAGAGGCCGAAAGAAAATTAGAATCTGAAAGATTGGCCGAAGATAAGAGAATAGAAGCTGAAAAAGAGATTAAGAGGTTGCAGATTGAGGCTGAGGCTAAGAGGTTGCAGATTGAGGCTGACAAAGAGGCTAAGAAATTGGAAGCAGAAGAAAGAAGAAGATTGACTGCAGAGAGGGAAGCAGAAAAGGAGGAGAAGAGATTACAAAGGGAACATGAGTTACGACTAAGGGAGTTTGAGTTTCAAGGCCATGCTCCTGAAAATGGTGCCAGTCCCTTTGCCTCTGATGCTACTGCTAGCCAGGGAGCCTCAACCTCAGCTATGAATTTTCATTTAGATCATTTTGTTGAGAAAGACGATGATATAGAGAGCTATCTAAATAGGTATGAACTATTAGCTACCACATATGGGTTAGAGAGAGAAAGGTGGAGCTTAAAGTTATCTCAGGGACTTCGTGGGGCAGCTTATGAAGTTTTTGCAAAAATGAGCAGAAGTGATCAGGAAAATTATGACATGCTAAAGCAGGCTCTTTTGTTAAGATATGAAAAGAATGCAGAATTTTATAGGAAAAAATTTAGGAATGCTAAACTACTGTCAGGTGAAATCTATCACCAGTTCTCTGCACGAATAGAGACATACTTGGAGAAATGGACTTCTCTGGGGAAAACCCAAGATCTTAAGGAAATGGTCCTTATAGAGCAATTAAGAGAGTCCATGGCTCCAGACCTGAGAAAGTTTCTCATGGAACAAGGTGCAGAGAGGCTGGGTGAGTTGCTAAATGTTGCTGAAAGGTATCAAGCAGCTCAAGCAGAGGTAACAGGTAATAAAAAGAAACAAGTGGATAACTTTAGGGCACCACAGAACTTTAATAAATTTGATCCTAGGGATCAAAACAAAGGTAAGCACCAGTTTGATAGGCCACGGTATGAAAATAAAAATAAAACCCCACAATTCGATGAAAGGAAATATGATGAAAGAAAATCTTTCAACCAAGGAAAAAGGTGGTGTAAAAATTGTAAGATGAACAATCATGACACTGACCATTGTAGAAGGAAACCTCCTCATTGTGCTGCTATGACATCGGGGAAAAAGGAAAAGAAGGTCAAACCTGAAGAACTACAGGAACCATACCACCCCCCAGTGTGTGAAGATGTCATCTGTAATGGTGTCACTATAAGGTGTTTATATGATACCGGTTTAGATTACGATTCCGTTGTGAGTTCTCACCTGGTGCAGGCCGATCAATACACCACAGAAACAGTGGAGATTCAAACTGCAACCAAGGATGTAGCTACCATGACACTTCCCGTCGCCCGAATAAAAGTGAAAACGCGATATGTGGAAGGAATCATAAAAGCAGCAGTGATAAATGAGCCAATCTACCCTCTGATATTGGGTTGTAGATATGTCTTCTTGGGGAATCCCAAGAGACCTGTGATATTGGCAACAGTGCAGACCAGATCACAGTCTAAAAAGGAGGAGGATAATCCAATAAATACTCATCCAGATGAGATGAGGAAGGCACAGGCTGAGGACAAAACACTCAAGCCATGTTTCAAGAAGTTGCCCAAATCTCATACACCTCCAGGCAAGGGAGAGTTTTATATGAAGAACAAACTGATATATAGGAAGGCTGGATCTGAATCCAATGGTCACGGACAGCTGGTCCTTCCCACTTCATATAGGACTAAAGTGTTGGAACTAGGGCATGCGATTCCCTTCAGTGGTCATATGGGAATCAGCGCAACAGGACAGCGAATAGCTTGTCATTATTTCTGGCCAGGAATAACTGAAGATATCAAACGATATGTAAAATCCTGTCCAGAGTGCCAACGAGTAGCACCTAAACATTGGACTGCACCAGCAACTCTGGGGGAAATGCCCATAGTGGGAACACCCTTTGAGAGAGTTGCCGTGGATCTTGTGGGACCTCTCACCCGAACCAAGAGAAGGAACAGCTACATTCTGACTCTGGTGGACACTTGTTCTATGTGGGGAGAGGCAGTAGCCCTGTCATCGATTGATTCTAAACATGTGGCAGAGGCATTGCTCACAATTTTCACAAGGTTAGGCTTTCCCAATCAAATCTTGACTGATAATGGCTCTCATTCAAGGGGAAACTAACTGAAGAAGTTTTCAGGATCTTCCAGGCCAAACACTTCCATTGTAGTGTGTACCATCCCCAAGGGAATGGCCAAGTGGAAAGATTTAACGGCACGTTGATGTCGATCCTGAGAAAATTGGCACACGAAAAACCAGATACATGGGACCAGTACCTGCACGCCGCCCTCTTTGCTTATCGGGAGGTACCCCATAGTTCAACCGGTATGGCCCCGGCAACATTATTGTTTGGAAGGCCAATAAAAGGTCCACTCGAAGCTTTGTTAAGAACGTGGACTGATGAAAAGGCAGAGGAAAACATTACATCTTCATACCAATATGTGAATGAGCTGACCACTCGTTTAAAAACTGGCTGGAAACTTGCCAATGAAAATTTGAAACAAGCCAGGAAGAAACATGCTGCCTATTATAACAGGAAGGCGAAAGACAGAGATTTGGCTGTGGGAGAGAAGGTACTGCTTCTTCTCCCCGGGAGTCAGAATAAGTTACAGATTGGATGGCAAGGTCCATATACAGTTTTAGAGAAGGTGTCTAGAACAAATTATAAGATAGATAAGAAGGGGAAAGAAAAAATCTATCAATGTGAATCTCCTGAAGAAATATTTTGGAAAGAGATACATCAGGAAGAGACACACTTGTTGACCTTGTCCATCGCCATGGAGATGAAAAAGGAACCACTTTCATCATTTGAATATCCATTACACCCCTGTGAGACAGCAGATTTGAATTTTTTTTTTTTTTGTTTATTTAATTTTTCCCTGCCCCTCCTCCTTTTTTTTAGGGACTGTGAGCATATGCCTAAAAACTGAAGGCTACTGGTCCCCTGCAACTGGCGTCGGGGGAAATCTTTGCTGCCGTGGGCCCGTACATAAGGGTAGGGTAGATGAAGGAGAGTGGTGTTTAAAAGAGTATAATAGGGAAGGTGGGAAAGAGTGAAGAATTGGAGGAAGGAGGATTATAAAATGGAGGGGGGGGGTAAAAGAGATAGGAAAAGGAATGAAATAGTGAGTTTTTGTTGGTGGATGTGGTTGATGGTTGGGTGTGAGGATGTTGGGTTGGTGGTGGTGTTAGGAGGTGATTTAAGATAGTTGGAAGTAGAGAGGTGTATGTGTGTATATTGTATAGATTTGTATTTATGTTGTTGTATTTTTAGTTGTTGGGGTTTATTATTTGTCTTTGGTTGTGTGTAATTTTGGCGTTTGATGGTGGTTTTTTTTGGGGGGGTGGGGGGGGTAGTTTTTGTGGGGGGTTTGTTTTGGTGGGGGGGGGGGGGTAGTGGGGTTGTGGGGGTGGGTTGGGTGTGTGGGGGGTTGGGTGGGGTTTTGGGGGGGTGGTGGAGGGGGGGGGGGGTGGTGGGGTGTGTGTGGGGGGGTGGGGGTGTTTGTTTTTTGGGGTGTTCATGGGGTGGATGGTGGGGGGGTGGGGGGGTTTGGTGTCGGGGGGGGGGGTGGTGTGGGGGGGTTGGGTGTGTTGGGTGTTTTGGGGGGTTT
>JAMPIV010012068.1:0-124594 GCA_024509875.1 Oreohelix idahoensis
CCCCCCCCCCCCCCCCCCCCCCCCCCCACCCCCCCCCCCCCCCCCCCCCCCCCCCAACCCCACCCACCCCCCCCCCCCCCCAACCACCCCCCCCCCCCCCCACACCCCCCACCCCCCACCCCCCCCCCCCCCCCCCCCCCCCCACCCCCCACCACCACACAACCAAACACCCCCCCCCCCCCCCCCACCCAACCCCACAAAAACACACCAACAACAACAAAACAACAAACCAACCCCACCCACCAAAACAAAAAAACAACAACAAACACAACCACACACCACCACAAACCAAAACCCACCCACAAAAACACACAACACAAAACCCCAACAACACCACAAAAAAACAAAACAACCCAAAACCTAACAAAAAAAACAACAACAACAACAACCAACCCCCCCACAAAAAACCCAAACAACACAACAACCACAACACAACACCAAAACCCCACAACAAAACCCCCACCCCACACCACCACCCACAAACCACCCCAACCCCACCCAACACCATAACCAAACTAAAACCAACTCCCCAACACCACCCCACCCCTTACCACAACACCTACCACAATACCAACACCACTACACACTACCCAACCCCAAACACCACATCAACCTACCCAACATCCCCCAACCCATAAAACCACTACACAAATACCAAATAAACTAAACTCAAAAGCTAGCCCACCACACAGCCCACAATATATACCCAACTCTTTTCCTTGACACTTTTTTTAATCCACAGGAGCAATTTGTACTTTTTTTTTTGTCTGTGTTTTGCTCCTTGCTGTTCTTTTATGTATTCGCATTTTTTTGTTTTTTTTTTTGTTTTTTTTAATTTGTTTTTTTTGTTTTTTTGTAATTTTGGGTATTGATGGGTTTTGTTAATTTATTATTTTTGTTTTTTAAATTTTGTTTGTTTTGTGTGCTAAGTGGTTGTGTTTTTTTTTTTACTGGTTTTATTTTACTTTTTTTTTCAGGTATGCAACCTTTTATTGGTTTTTATTTTTATTAATTTTTGTATGACACCTGTGGTGTTTTTTTTGTTTTTTTGTTGTATTCACTTGGGTGACTCCACTTATTACGGTAAAAAAGAAATGCGTTGTCTTACCGTTTATTTTTCTTCTTTTGAGTACCCTTTCACTTCGGGATGGGGACCTCCATGTTCTTTTTGCTGAACATAATTTTACTGTCAGTTATTAATTGCCGAAAGATTGCCGTACTCACACGAAATTGATGCTAGGTCCTGTTCTTTTTAGTATGTTAACAAGCTATTACCAGTTGTTTGTTTTGTTTTTTTCCATGAAGTTCTCTCTACTATTATTTTTTTGGAACCGTTATGCATGGATTGAATTTTCTCATGCTATTGTTTTTTTGCACTTTACAAGATGCTCGTTGTCTGTATTTTTGGCTTTTGTGTGTTTTTTATTTTTTGAAAGGTAAACCATGTGAGATTTTTATTTACGCGACCTTTAATTACAATTTGTATCAAAATCCAACAAACCATGTGTTGCCACTATTTTTTGCTCGTCCTTGCTCTATCACTTTTTTTTTGGTTTTTTTTCTTTTATTTTTTTGATTTTTTACTTATTTTTAGTTTCTAGGCATGGTCAACACGTTATTTCAAATTAATCCTCCAAAGTATATTTGATTAGAAATTTAAAAATAAAAAATATGAAGAATGTCCAACTGTATAATCGTTTTTTTAACCATTCATTTTTTTTTGTGTTAGATAAACCGTATATTCGTAGCTCACCAATGGATTTTTATGGGATTTTATTTACGGTAATAGGCAAATTATATATTGTTAATAATCTCTTTTGGAAAAAAAGAATGTATAACATTGAAACTTGATTGGTTGAGAGTGGAAAAAAGAACTGTTATAATAAATGGGAGTGGATCTATCTTCTGGGAAAGTTAAAAATGGAAGATAATCAGCGGGCCATAGTCACCAGATATCCTCCTGCCCTTCATCGTTTAAACCACCATCTTGTAAATTGACTAGGGAATTCAGGGGAATCACTAAGCTAGAGGGTAACGGACGAAAAAGGAGAGGAAAAACGAATGTAGGAGCGGAGGGGGTGGGAACAGTAGGTGAGGTGTTATATTAGTCAAGATAGTCTGTCATTTTAACAATGATTGTTTTTGTATGTCACATTTTACAGAATTTAGTTGTTTTTAACGTGTCGGTTGTTTGTGAATTGATAAACATAATAAAAATGGTAGTACGTTTTTTTAGTATTATAAAGGTTTTAATGGCAGTTTGATTGTTTTTAAAGGGTGAAATTTTTGAATTAAAATTAAAGAAATATTAATATATTTCTGTATTTTATTTGACGTATGAAAGTTTTTCTTAAATATTTATGTTCAACTATATAACTACAACTAACACATTTCGCTAGTCGAATTGAAAAACACCACTGTGGGGTGGAAGGAAAACTCTGGGTAATCCTCAACCAGTGACATACTGGATAGGTGTTACCACAAGGATAAGCTTAGTTTTCGGAAGCCCCTCGTTAATCCTATTTGTACAAAAGTACACGACATTTTTAAAGATAAATGAATGTACTATTACAATAAACACCGTTTCTAACTCTAATAGAGGTTGTTGCTATTTAACGGCCCTCCGATGACCGAGGACTTGCAATATTTTCACAAATACAAGGGGATTGATATAAGTCTTGGGCCTGACCATGAAGGACATGTCACAGAAAGCTGAAATTTTGTATAGTGTTTATTCCTTTTCAATATAGCCACCGTCTGAATTGACACACTTCTGCCATCTCGGCTTGACCTTGAAAAGACCTTTGGAGTAGAACACCCTATTTTTCACACTAAACCAGTCATCACATGCCAGTATAACCTCTTTATCGCTGTCAAAATGATTTCCTTTCAGCTGTTTTTTAAGATTTGGGAATAGAAAAAAGTCTGATGGAGCCAAATCTGGAGAATATGGTGGGTGTGGAAGAATTTCAATATTCAAATCGTTGGCTGCTAGCTGCACAAGCCGTGCTTTGTGAGAGGGCGCGTTGTCTTGAAGCAAAGGAAGATTTTGAGTGCGCGTTATCCCTCGTTTCCTGGTCACAACCTTTCTTAGTTTGGTGAGAAGATCTGCATAGTACTGTCCATTAACTGTGTTGCCACGAGGCAGATAATTTTTCAACAGGACACCTTTGCCGTCCCAAAAAACAGTCAGCATCACTTTTCCTGCAGATTTCTTCGCCCTCGGCTTGACAGGTGTTGGGGAGCCCGGAGTTTTCCATTGCATGCTGGCAATTTTGGATTCGGGGTCATAATGGTGTACCCAAGTCTCTTCTACTGTCACCATGGTCTCAAACACATTTTTTGACTGACACGTTTTGAGCAACTGTTGACAGCAATTTACCCTCGTTTGCTTCTGTTCACGTGTCAACAGTCGCGGAACCCAACGTGCACACACTTTTCTCATGTTCAGTCTGTTGTGTAAAATTCTATAAACTGTTCTTTCATTTAGTTTTACTCTACTAGCTATCTCCACAATTGTCATTTTTCGATCCTGGTCAATGATTTTCTTCACTCTTGTTGCATTTTCATCGTTACACTTTGAAGACGGTCTACCAGATCTTGGCAGATCAGCAACATTTGAGCGGCCGCACTTAAACTGTTGACACCAGTTTTTTACCGAAGTATATGAAGGACAAGAATCACGAAACACTGGTTCCATCTCCCTGTGTATTTCTGTAGGTTTTTTTCCCTGAAACATCAGAAATTTTATCACAGCTCTGACCTCCTTCTTTTCCATTGTTTTGTCAAATCTTTGCAGCAGCAGATCCGGTCAGTAGGGTACATTGCGCCGTGCACCGTAGCGGGAAAACCCATTGAAGAAACAAACGCGTACTTCACACATTCAGTGCAAATATGATGAACTTTAAATGTGCCAAGTTTCATCTTCCTCCTTTGACTCCTTCATTATCAGGCCCAAGACTTATGTCAATCCCCTTGTATAACTGCTTGCGCCCCATCTCTATCAAAATCACTATTTCAATCAATGTGCACGCCGTTTTCACTCTTGTCCTCGTCGCTAGATCTATCAGTCAATTTTTGAAACACGTTTCTAGTCTATTCAGATGTTAGACGAGATGTACAAGCATTTTTTGTGGTTCTATCACTAGTTGCTACGGTAAACAGTGTTACACGATTTGGTAACTAACCCAAAACACTGAAAAATATGAACATAATATCAATTTTCCAGTGTTCTACAACAACCATGCTTTGGGAATTTGTTTTCCGGTGGCAACTGAAAATCTCGAAACAGATCAGAAAGTGTTTCAGTACATTTTTCCTTGCGTTTTATTACTAAAACTATTACTATTTCATGTCTATCGCCATTTTTCTTCTCTTTACGTGTTTAGCTCTCCTTCTACTTTCATTGATTCCTTGATATTTTTCAGAACAAGGAATGCCTTGTATTGCCATATCGACAGATTTTTGTTAATTTATATCCTATCCAACGAAATGCTCATGTTGCACTGGTTGTCCGTCTGTTACCTTATTCATCAGTTCAACACAGCCATCTTGTCACACCATTTTTTCAATCTTTCTGTTATATGCTGCAACCTTTATGAAAGTAATGTCTTTATATTTCTGATTGTCCTATTTGTTTTAGAGACGTACAGTTAGATGAACTTCATTTGTCAGTTTTTTTTTGTTTTTAGACTCGATCTCTTTTGATTTCTATATATCAGTGACATTCCTCTTGTTGGTGTATTTAAACAAAAATAATGTCAAGGTACTTTACCCCAACTTTGTTTATATTGCTGACAATATATTTATGTGATTCCACATCTTGATAGGTACATTACATGTGTAATCTAGCGCTGACTCGACAATTTCATTAACTTGTTTTATCTTTCTTTCTTTGCTTGTTTAAGGAGCTGCTGCAAAACTGAAAGATAATGAAGAAGAAAAAAACATTAAGAGAAACGTTTGCAAATAAACAGTACACCAGAAACGTGGGTATTTTTGTTGTCTCCCTTCATCAGCCACAGTCACAAACAAGAGACAAAGATGAGAAAGGTAGATGGGTTAAGAGAAAAAAGTCGAGAAGATGACTCTGGCGATGGATTTGATACACACAAAGGAAACCTGTTGATAGTATTACATGATAATCTTAATTTAGGAATTAAATGACAACGCACGGGAAATAGAACTAGAAACAGAAATAACAGTGATAAAGTAGAGATGGAAAGATCTTGAGATGTTAGGACAAGACGGGAAATAGAGCTAGAGACATAAAGTAGAGATGGAAAGATCTTGAGATGTTAGGACAAGACAGGAAATAGAGCTAGAGACATAAAGTACAAGGGGCGTTCAGAAAGTAATGCACCACATCGTCTTTCTCAGCTAATAAGGAAGATACAGGGTGTTTATAAAGTCTCTGTGCAGTGAAATTTACGCCCGGGCGAGACTACGTCACCAGAATTGTTGTTTTCAATGGGGGCTTTTTGTGTATTGCTGCACACGGGATTGTGGAACACAGCATTGGAACACAGAATATCATGATGTAAATTTGCATCATTCGTGACGTAATTTCTAAAATATTTTTCAAATTCACTGCACAGCGACTTTATAAACACCCTGTAGAAGCATGAAATTGTGCACACTTCATATATGGCATGTGCCAATTGTGTGCACCAAATTGCACCGCAATTGGCCAAATAATACGGCTGCCCTAAACCGTTGAAATGGAGCGTGTTAGCAACTTGCGTTATAAGCAGCGAATGGTGATACAGGGTGTTTATAAAGTCCCTGTGCAGTGAATTTGAAAAATATTTTAGACATTACGTCACGAATAATGCAAATTTACGTCATGATATTCTGTGTTCCAATGCTGTGTTCCACAATCCCGTTTGCAGCATTACACAACAATCCCCAATTGAAAACCACATTTCTGGTGACGTAGTCTCGCCCGGGCGTAAATTTCACTGCACAGCGACTTAATAAACACCCTGTAGAATTTCTCGTTGCAGAGAAGTAAACTGTTGTGAACATTCACAAGCGTCTATGTGATGTGTATGAAAGTTTTGCAGTCGACAGGAGTACAGTCAGTCGCTGGGTTAAGAGAATCAAAGAATCAGGAAGTTGAGATACGGAACTGCTTGATCGGCCGCGCTGTGGACGTCCTGCCACAGCCACCAACGCAGAAATGTTGAAATGCGCTGAGGGCATTATTCTTACTGATAGGCGAATCACTACTCAACAATTGGCCTTACAGCTGTCAGTCAGCATTGGTAGTGCAAATGCAGTTATAAAAACTCTCGGATTTTCTAAGGTTTGCGCAAGATGGGTTCCTCGAAGTCTCACAAATGACCACCGAATGCAAAGGAAAGCAATTTCTTCTGAATTGTTGGAGTGTTTCAATGCTGATGGAGAGAACTTTTTGGCTAAGATCGTTACAGGCGACGAATCCCGGGCACATCATTTTGAACCTGAGACAAAAAACAGTCAATGGAGTGGCATCATCCGCAATCACCACGAAGAAAGAACGTCAAGACAATTCCTTCAGCTGGAAAGGTCATGATCACTGTCTTTTGGGACATTGAAGGTGTGAATCTTGTGGACGTTATGCCAGGAGGAGAGGCAATCAATTCGCAAGCTTACATTAAGACATTGAAAAAACTCAATCAACGTTTTTGCGGAGTTCGGCCGCACAAGAATCCAGCAGACCTGCTTCTCCTTCACGACAATGCGCGACCTCACACAAGTCTAGCAACACGGGAAGCAATCACCAAATTGGGTTGGACTGTACTACCCCATCCACCCTATAGTCCCGATTTGGCACCCTCTGATTTTCATCTATTTGGTCCACTTAAAGATGCACTCCGTGGGACAAGGTTTGAAGATGATGAAGGAGTGATTCATGCAGCGAAGAAATGGCTACATAATCAAGACAAGATCTGATACGGGCTAGGAATACATGCGCTTGTTTCGCGCTAGAATAAAGCAGTACAAATTGATGGGGATTATATTGAATAATACCGATGTTTTCATGACATATCCATGTATATTGTGTATAAATTTCATGCTTTTTGAATAAACAGCTCCTGAGAAAAACTATTTGGTGCATTACTTTCTGAACACCCGTCGTAGAGATGGAAAATCTTGAGAAGTTAGGACAAGACGGGAAATAGAGCTGGAGACATAAAGTAGGAATGGAAGTTCTTGAGATGTTAGGACAAGACGGGAAATAGAGTTGGAGACATAAAGTAGAGATGGAAAGATCTTGAGAAGTTAGGACAAGACGGAAAATAGAGTTGGAGATATAAAGTAGAGATGGAAAGATCTTGAGATGTTAGGACAAGACGGGAAATAGAGTTGGAGACATAAAGTAGAGATGGAAAGATCTAAAGACGTTAGGACAAGACGGAAAATAGAGTTGGAGATATAAAGTAGAGATGGAAAGATCTAGAGACGTTAGGACAAGACGGGAAATAGAGTTGGAGACATAAAGTAGAGATGGACAGATCTTGAGATGTTAGGACAAGACACATTTTTTTTCTAAGGTCAATGCTCCTTCATGACTTGAAGGATAATGATGATGATGATGATGATTAAAGAGGAAAAAAAACGTATTAAATATCACGTGACAGACGTTCTTTAAGACACATTGCTAGAAATTAATAGACCACAAGGTCAGTTATATTTGGAAATTCGTCCGGTATAACCGATGGTCTTTGTATCTACGTTGAACGAGGTGTACCTCGCAAAAACAAAACAACATTTATACTGAAATAAATAAGTCAGAGATGTGAGATAAGATGGACTAGTATGAGAAACATCTCACGAAATAAAAAAAATGTGAATATAATTAAGGGTGTAGTGAAATTGACAGAGATACAACGGTAAAATACCTCCAAAGATAACATTTAAGGATAAAAACATAATGCGTAGGCTGCTGATGTACATGATCGCCTAGACCGCGGGTCATCATCCTCCATAAAAATTGACTTGCTAGACAGGAGGGGAACGGCGGATCAAAAAGGAAAAAAATATGACTGGAACGATTGCGTGAGACTAGAAAGGCTAAGGAGACGCAATTGGGGGGGAAACGGAGAAAAGTCACGTTTCCCAAGTTGACAAAAAAAGTAAGCAACTCGACAGAAGGGACCATAGATATGTTACGCCACAGTCATTTATTGGACGCTTTTGCGCGATACCAAGCCCTTGATTTGAATTCAGCGGCTAAACGCAGATGTTAGGAATATTACAAAAATTAAAAAGTATTTTTTTCTTAATATTAATGTTAGGAATATAAAAATTAGCTGGCCGGATGGCCTATTCTGAGCAGTGAACAAATATGTTCTTAATTTTACAGACGGATAGATAATATTGAAGATAATGACAAAAGACAGTGTTGTTCACATCATTGACAGACTGTATTGAATCTAAAAGTGTCGCTAATTGCACAAAAAAACACGACCTTGGGGACGCAGGTGTTCAAATTTACTTAGGATGGAGGAGAGGGTTTTTGGGTGGTAGCTGTGTCTAAATATAACTTTTAACGACAAAATTTTGGAGGGGAGAGAAAGGTTGGTTCAAAAATCAAGAACATTTTTGTAGAAACACAAGTAGAGACGGACAGACTAACAGATAACCATCCATACTTGACTGAAGCATGACTAAAATGACTTTATGGTAGGAAATTTGAATTGAAAATAAAACTAGGCAGTGATTGCCCACAGACAATCATATCATTAGCGCTCAGACGCGAAAGTGGGGCCATTCTTCAATAGTTGTTCAGTGATAGACACAGATTTTAAAGTGTGGTGATTTCCATATGAAAGAAAGAGAAATAAATTTAGGGACGCCATACTATAGCCAGCAGCTCAGCTGAGTTTTGCTAGCAATTCTGTGTTATTTATTCATAATCTGGTAAAATTGAAATTATTTCTTTATATATTTTGAATATTGTTTCATGTTCGAGTGATTTGATACTGCCATATCGAAATCTAGCCTTACAAACAAGTAGGGATTTGCTCTAGACCCCCCGCCCAAGTCAGGGTCTAGGGACCAACAATGTACATAAACTCCAGCCAGAGTTAGGCAAGACAGATCAAATGTTGAGAATAATGAACCATATTACCTATCCTCTTTTAGGGCAGACAACTAATAAATATTTTTCAGAACCTATAGTCTGGGAGGATCTATCTGATGTAAAACCACCATGGTAAATGTGCTGTTTGGTCAGAGAGATCTGACCTGTCTGTATGATGTGGTTGTTGTGTCAGTGTTTGTCCAGACGTGGGTAGAGAATAGATTTTGACACATGGCCCATACTTTGATTGCAGAGCTGCGAGTTTCTGTTGTCAACCAAGCAGTGTCTATTCAGTTGGTGACTTACTCGAGTGTATCTGTGCAGTACTTGTGACAGAGACCACCATTATTGCCCGCCAGCACGGAGAGGTGGGACCACCTGATTTCAGCACCAGAGCTACAACTACCAGATGAGTGAGCCTCTGGTCTGCTGGACATTCACCAACACCGTTTAGTTACTAATACCCCCATAAAAATTCCCACCATTTTCTGGACACTGTGTAGTCAATATAGACAGGTGTGATGAGGCCACCCCAACAGCACAAACATTAAATATCCTCCCAAGTAGATGACTACTAGAACATTTTAATAAAACTAACTAGTATAGTACATATATATGTACACTATTGCATTTATGATATAATATTCCATGCATTTCTTTTCATAATCTCTAAATCCTTTTAAGTTCTGGTCAACCTAAAAAATTGATCCAGAACAAAATAAACGTAATATAATTCTATCAAAAAAAATTTTATACTATTGAGTTAGTTCAGTGTGTTGTAACATTTATTAATATTATTAGTCTTGTTAAATATCTGTGGGTATATCTATAACTTATTACACCACACTACATATCATAACCCTAGACACTTTACGTAGCCACATTCATTAAAAAAAAAAAAAAAATTAAGTGTGAGGTCGTAGTGGTAGCAAGAAAGGCCTTCTGACAATTCACAACTACATTTTATCTCAGGAGCCTTCACAGCTGGCCTCATACAATTACAATTAGTAATATCACCATCATACAATACCATCAAACACCACTACATAAATTGGGGGCTCGTCCGGGATAATTAGCCCAACAGTAATATTAGGATCTCCTGGTGGGAGAAATAAAAGTAGGGAAATAAATTGTAAAATTCCCTTTAAAATTAAAAGTGTCCCTGTAGATAAAAGTTGGTGAATCTTCACAGCCAGTAATAATTAATTAGTTAACTGGTTAGTTAGAATTAGTTAGACTATAGTCATAAGAAGTACTTAGTGTATTTACTGGTTAGAGATTTAGCTTGTATATTATTATATTGTCTAAAAAGTATGGCGGAGCTGGCAAAATTTAGATCAGCTGCTGTGCTCACCGCGAAGGAGATGGGAATGGATGGTCAAATTTTAATTCAATACGTAACGACTGAATGTGATAAATATATTGAACGGGAAGAAAGGAGGTTAGCTGAAGAGAAGAGGTTAGAGGCTGATAGAGAAATTAAGAGGCTGCAGATTGAGGCAGAAGAAAAACGACAGCAAAGGGAGGCAGAAGAAAAAAGATTGACTGCCGAAAGGGAGGCAGAAGAAAAAAGATTAACTGCCGAAAGGGAGGCAGAAGGTAGAAGGTTGCAAAGGGAGCACGAATTACGACTAAGGGAGCTGGAATTACAAGGCCAGGCTCCTGAAAATGGTGCCAGCCCTTTTGCCTCAGATGCTACGCCCAGTCTGGGAGCCTCAAACTCCGCTATGGGGTTTCATTTAGACCATTTTGTTGAAAAAGACGATGACATAGAGGGGTACCTAGGACGTTTTGAGTTATTAGCTACTACATATGGGTTAGAGAGAGAGAGGTGGAGCTTAAAGCTATCACAGGGATTGAGAGGTACTTCTTATGAAGTATTTGCCAAAATGAACAGGGAAGACCAAGACAATTATGACATGTTAAAGCAGGCTTTGTTATTAAGGTACGAGAAGAATGGTGAATTTTATCGTAAGAAATTTAGAAATGCCAAACTGTTGTCTGGGGAGACATACCACCAATTCTCTGCTAGACTAGAAACCTATTTGGAGAAATGGACGGCTCTGGGGAAGACCCAAGATCTTAAAGAAATGATCACGATTGAGCAATTGAGAGAGTCCATGGCTCCAGACATGAGAAAATTTCTCATGGAACAAGGTGCAGAGAAGTTGGGGGAAATTTTAAATGTTGCTGAGAGGTATCAGGCAGCCCAGGCAGAGGTAAGTGGTGCTAAGAAGAAGCACATAGACAATTTTAAAGCTCCACAGCAATTTAATAAATTTGATAATAGAGAGCAGGGAAATAAAGGTAGGACAAACTTTGAGCGGCCAAGAAATGACTATCGCGACAGAAACTCACAGTTCAATGACCAAAAGTTCAATGAAAGAAAAACCGTTGAACCAAGGAAAAAGATGGTGTAAATGGTGCAAGAAGGATAACCATAACACCGAATTTTGTAGAAGGAAACCTTCAAACATTGCTGCAATGAAGTCGGGGACGCAAAGATTAAAGGTTAATCCTAATGGACAACAGGAACCTTATCACCCCCCAGTTTGTGAGGATGTTATTTGTAATGGGGTCACCATAAGGTGCCTTTATGATACAGGTTTGGATTATGATTCAGTTGTGAAGTCTAGCCTAGTGGACCCAAGTCAGTATACCACAGAAACAGTGGAAATACAAGGGACGACTAAGGACATACCACTCATGACACTTCCCATCGCAAGGATAACGGTGAAAACTCGCTATGTGGAAGGAGAAATCAGAGCAGCAGTGATAGATGAACCAATCTACCCTCTGATATTGGGGTGTAGATACGTCTTCTTGGGGAACCCCGAGAAACCTGTGATCATGGCGACAGTGCAGACCAGGTCACAGAAGAAGGAGGAAGAAGGTGAACCTATAAATGCTCATCCAGAGGAGATGAGGAAGGCGCAGGCTGAGGATAGGACACTCAAGCCCTGTTTTAAAAAATTACCCAAATGCCACACACCTCCGAGCAAGGGGGAATATTTCATGAAGAACAAACTCTTATACAGGAAGGCCGGAACTGGAACAAATGGTCACAACCAGCTGGTTCTTCCCACTTCATATAGAGATAAAGTGATGGAACTCGGGCATGCGATTTCCTTCAGTGGTCACATGGGGATCAGCGCCACAGGACAGCGTATAGCTTGTCATTACTTCTGGCCAGGGATAACGGAGGATATAAAAAGATATGTCAAATCCTGCCCAGAATGTCAAAGGGTAGCTCCAAAGCATTGGACTGCTCCTGCAACTCTAGGGGAAATGCCCATAGTGGGAACACCTTTTGAGAGGGTTGCAGTGGATATTGTAGGACCTCTCACTCGGACCAAGAGGAGGAACAGTTTACATCCTTACTCTGGTGGACACTTGTTCTATGTGGGGAGAGGCGGTAGCCCTGCCATCAATTGATTCAAAACATGTAGCAGAGGCACTACTTACAATATTTACCCGATTAGGATTCCCGCATCAAATCTTGACGGATAATGGATCTCAGTTCAAGGGGAAACTAACGGAAGAAGTTTTTAAGCTATTTCAAGCCAGGCACTTTCATTGTAGTCCGTACCATCCACAAGGGAACGGCCAGGTAGAGAGGTTCAACGGGACTCTCATTTCTATCCTGAGAAAGCTGGCACACGAAAAACCGGATCTGTGGGATCAATTCCTGCCCGCCGCATTGTTTGCGTACCGGGAGGTACCACATAGTTCAACCGGGATGGCTCCCGCAACTCTGCTATTTGGGAGGCCAATAAAAGGTCCTTTAGAAGCTTTATTAAGGACCTGGACAGATGAGAAGGCGGAAGAGACTGTTGCCTCATCGTATCAATATGTGAACGAACTGACCACTCGTTTGAAAGCTGGATGGAAACTGGCAAATGATAATTTGAAGCAAGCCAGGAAGAAACATGCAGCATATTTTAATAGGAAGTCAAAGGACAGGGAACTGGCAGTCGGAGAGAAGGTGCTGCTTCTACTACCGGGAAGCCAGAATAAATTACAAATTGGTTGGCAAGGTCCATATACGGTTCTAGAGAAGGTGTCTAGAACAAACTATAAAATTGACAAAAAGGGGAAGGAAAAAGTTTATCATGTAAACCTGTTAAAGAAGTATCTGGACAGACCACTCCAGGAAAGCACCCCCTTATTGACCTTGGCTATTGCAACCCAGATGCAAAAAGAACCACTCACCTCACATGAATACCCATTACATCCTTGTGAAACCGCAGCACAGGTAAAAGTCAGTAAGCACCTGACTAAAAACCAGAGGGAGAGAGTTCAACAGGTTCTGGAGGAACATACAGATGTATTAACAGATAAACCAGGCCATACAAATTTGCTACAGTATGACATGAAACTGGTAGACTCAAACCCAATCTGTATGAGAGCCTATTCTATTCCGTTCGCGAAGGAGAAGGCATAGAAGGAAGAAATAGAGTATTTGTTGAAGGAGGGGATTATTTCGCACAGTGAATCATCTTTTTTAGTTCTAGTGTCGTTTTGTTGAGAAAACCGTCTGGGGAACACAGACTGTGCATAGATTACAGGAAACTGAATGCTGTCACAGAAGGACAAGTGGATCCATTACCAGACACAAAACAGTTATTTGCCAGACTGAACAAGGCAAAATACTTTTCAAAGGTGGATCTTAGTAAAGGCTATTACCAGATCCCAGTGAAGCCTGAAGTGAGACCTTATTTGGCTTTTAGCACTTCGGATGGACATTATGAATTCAATATGCTACCATTCGGACTGAAAAATGCTCCGAGTGTGTTTTCAAGGATGATGCGCAAATTTTTGGATCCCCTGAATAACCCATGTATCACAAATTTCATGGATGATATTCTCGTCGCCACCGAGACATTTGAAGAACACATTGAAGCTCTGGAGATGTTGTTTGATAGACTTCGGGAGGCGAACTTAACTGCTAGGCCAACAAAATGTTGTATTGGATGCAAAGAGTTGGAATTCTTGGGACACACTGTATATCAGGGTAATATGACCCCTGATCCTAAGAATTTGGAAAAACTGCAGAGAGCACCTAGGCCGCAAACAAAAAAAGACGTGCGATCATTTGTGTCGTTATGCGGATTTTATCAGAAATACATCAAGAATTTTAACGCTATTTGTGCTCCTCTGACTGATCTGACTCGCAAGGGACTTCCAGATAAAATTATTTGGACTGCACAATGTGAACTAGCGTTCCAAGAGTTAAAGGAAAAACTCACTAGCAAGCCTATTCTCAAACTGCCTGATTTGACACAGGAATTTGTCTTAAGAACCGATGCAAGTAATGTAGGACTCGGAGGGGCTTTGTTGCAAAGATCATCTTCACCTGATGGGGAACTGAAACCAGTCGCTTATGCAAGCCGCAAATTGAATAAGGCGGAACAAGGATACTCCACAAGCGAAAAAGAATGTTTAGCGTTAATCTGGGCAATAAAGAAGTTTCAAATCTATCTGTATGGTAGGACTTTTGTGGTGGAGACGGATCATCAGCCTCTCGTGTTCTTGTCTCAGGCTAAGCATGAAAACGCAAGATTGCTGAGGTGGTCTTTGTTGCTTCAACCTTATCAGTTTAGTATCCAATATATCCCAGGCAAATTGAATGTCGGTGCAGATTTCCTCAGTCGGCACCCCTGTGATCAAAATTAGAGTAGTGGCAGACGTGAGGAGTAATTTTACCTATGTGTATCGCTGGTTTTGGAACTTGCCATAGGCATGTTTTCAAGTGGGGAGATGTGTAGTGAAATTGACAGAGATACAACGGTAAAATACCTCCAATGATAACATTTAAGGATAAAAACATAATGCGTAGGCTGCTGTAGTACATGATCGCCTAGACCGCGGGTCATCATCCTCCATAAAAATTGACTTGCTAGACAGGAGGGGAACGGCGGATCAAAAAGGAAAAAAATATGACTGGAACGATTGCGTGAGACTAGAAAGGCTAAGGAGACGCAATTGGGGGGGAAACGGAGAAAAGTCACGTTTCCCAAGTTGACAAAAAAAGTAAGCAACTCGACAGAAGGGACCATAGATATGTTACGCCACAGTCATTTATTGGACGCTTTTGCGCGATACCAAGCCCTTGATTTGAATTCAGCGGCTAAACGCAGATGTTAGGAATATTACAAAAATTAAAAAGTATTTTTTTCTTAATATTAATGTTAGGAATATAAAAATTAGCTGGCCGGATGGCCCATTCTGAGCAGTGAACAAATATGTTGTTAATTTTACAGACGGATAGATAATATTGAAGATAATGACAAAAGACAGTGTTGTTCACATCATTGACAGACTGTATTGAATCTAAAAGTGTCGCTAATTGCACAAAAAAACACGACCTTGGGGACGCAGGTGTTCAAATTTACTTAGTATGGAGGAGAGGGTTCTTGGGTGGTAGCTGTGTCTAAATATAACTTTTAACGACAAAATTTTGGAGGGGAGAGAAAGGTTGGTTCAAAAATCAAGAACATTTTTGTAGAAACACAAGTAGAGACGGACAGACTAACAGATAACCATCCATACTTGACTGAAGCATGACTGAAATGACTTTATGGTAGGAAATTTGAATTGAAAATAAAACTAGGCAGTGATTGGCCACAGACAATCATATCATTAGCGCTCAGACGCGAAAGTGGGGCCATTCTTCAATAGTTGTTCAGTGATAGACACAGATTTTAAAGTGTGGTGATTTCCATATGAAAGAAAGAGAAATAAATTTAGGGACGCCATACTATAGCCAGCAGCTCAGCTGAGTTTTGCTAGCAATTCTGTGTTATTTATTCATAATCTGGTAAGATTGAAATTATTTCTTTATATATTTTGAATATTGTTTCATGTTCGAGTGATTTGATACTGCCATATCGAAATCTAGCCTTACAAACAAGTAGGGATTTGCTCTAGACCCCCCGCCCAAGTCAGGGTCTAGGGACCAACAATGTACATAAACTCCAGCCAGAGTTAGGCAAGACAGATCAAGTGTTGAGAATAATGAACCATATTACCTATCCTCTTTTAGGGCAGACAACTAATAAATATTTTTCAGAACCTATAGTCTGGGAGGATCTATCTGATGTAAAACCACCATGGTAAATGTGCTGTTTGGTCAGAGAGATCTGACCTGTCTGTATGATGTGGTTGTTGTGTCAGTGTTGTGTCCAGACGTGGGTAGAGAATAGATTTTGACACATGGCCCATACTTTGATTGCAGAGCTGCGAGTTTCTGTTGTCAACCAAGCAGTGTCTATTCAGTTGGTGACTTACTCGAGTGTATCTGTGCAGTACTTGTGACAGAGACCACCATTATTGCCCGCCAGCACGGAGAGGTGGGACCACCTGATTTCAGCACCAGAGCTACAACTACCAGATGAGTGAGCCTCTGGTCTGCTGGACATTCACCAACACCGTTTAGTTACTAATACCCCATAAAAATTCCCACCATTTTCTGGACACTGTGTAGTCAATATAGACAGGTGTGATGAGGCCACCCCAACAGCACAAACATTAAATATCCTCCCAAGTAGATGACTAAAAAATTGATCCAGAACAAAATAAATGTAATATAATTCTATCAAAAAAATTTTACACTATTGAGTTAGTTCACTGTGTTGTAACATTTATTAATATTATTAGTCTTGTTAAATATCTGTGGGTATATCTATAACTTATTACACCACACTACATATCATAACCCTAGACACTTTACGTAGCCACATTCATAAAAAAAAAAAAAAAAAAAATTAAGTGTGAGGTCGTAGTGGTAGCAAGAAAGGCCTTCTGACAATTCACAACTACATTTTATCTCAGGAGCCTTCACAGCTGGCCTCATACAATTACAATTAGTAATATCACCATCATACAATACCATCAAACACCACTACAAAGGGACATAACGCGTTCTTAATTAAATTATAGAAACGATTTAATTTAAAAAAAACAAAACATTATGTTTAGGGTATTATAATTTGTTTGTTACTTTATGAATCAACATTACTTCGTATAATTATATTAAAGCTAACATTCCCTAACAGATTATTATATCTTGTTATTTATATCTTTTTTGGGGGGCAATTTTACTTATTCATTCATTCATTCATAACCCTCCACTCCCAAAGGAGCATAGGCCTTCAACAACCACATGCCAAGTCCTCTTGTCACGTGCCATCATCTCAAGTTCTTTCCACGTTCTCCTCATCATTTTCATCTCTGTTTCCAGCTCCTTTGTCCATGTGCTTCTTGGTCTACCTCTGCCTCTCTTGCCCTGGGGGTTCCAGAACAAGGACTGCCTTGTAATGCTATCAACAGGTTTCCTCAGTGTGTGTCCTATCCATCGCCATCGTCGTCTTCTCATCTCTTGTCCTACTGGCACTTGTCTAGTTCTTGTCATCAGTTCCACGTTGGTAACCTTATCATACCATTTTAATCCCTCTATTCTACGCAAGCACCCATTTATGAAAGTCTGTAGCTTTTGGTTGTTGTCTTTATTGTTCTCCATGTCTCAGAGCCATACAATAGGATTGACTTCACATTTGAGTTGAAGATTTTTTTTTTTCGTGTTGGATCCGATTTCTCTTGATCTCCATATATATCCCAATGCAGTGAAAGCTCCTCTTGCTTTTTGTATTCTTATTTTGATATCACTGTCTGTCCCACCAACTTATTTATGTTTTGCTTTAAAAATAAAGTTTAACAGCAGACTTCTCTCATAGGCAGTAACTATTTGTTTAAACGTTTGGCTCCTTCTAGTGTCGTTAAAATGTTTAATTATTTAGTTGTCAGTGACAATTGACAAGCTCCTTACTGGCCCATAGTGCTGCCAACATTCAACGTCAAATAATATCATGTGGAGATATACGCCGACAGCCTAGGATAAATCTTGCCAAGGAAATGACTTTGTTACATCATTTTCTATTTTCATTTTTTGTTGAATTTCTTGAGTTAATAAATTTTGCTAGTCCCGTGGTTTTGAATGTTTTTATCTGTCTGCATCATACGTCATAATGATAATTCTTTTATTATTTCCACTTATTTACAGTATGTATTGCCTTTGTCTATTAATCTGTCTATTTTTATCTGTGTCTCCTGTTTGTGATTGTGGCTGATGAAGGGTGAATCCCGAAACGTCCCGTGTTTTCTGTATACGTTAATTTGTTAAACTGATTCCGCACCAAATTAAATTTGTTTTAAATTTATACTTTCCTTAACAGTTTTACAGTAGCCCTCTTATTTATTTGTTTTCATTAAGCGCTATTACATGAATAACATTATTATGGGACCAAAGACGCAGCAACAGTGATAAATGCAGTCAGCGACCCATAGCTTGACTGCCTGCGTCAGGGTCAGCGAACCAGAGCTGACCAATACCCTACTCCACCGCCAAGTGGTGGTCCTAGAAACAGGCTGCAGTGACTGAGAGAGTAGGGATCGAAGAGGGAAGTTTAACCCGGCCCCAAAAAAATGTCATGCTGAAGTTCGGATGTGTCGGCCGAAAGGCGCAAATATCGCAGCTTCGCTGTAAACGGACACAACGCAACCAACGTCCTTTTCAGGACGAAAGAGGAAGAAGAATAAAGTTATTGTCACATAATTATTTTGGGTCGATCTCTGCTTCACAACGGCAGTAATCAGTTACATTTTTTGTACTGACTAACTACATGCTTTTAAATGGTTGGCACCTCTTTCGTTCTCTGTTATGTAGCAGATATTTTGTATTTTCAAACATTCTTTCACTCCATTCAGTAATAATTCATCTTGTCTGTTTACCTGACCATCCCTGCTGAGAGAGTAGACAGGTGATACAATATTGAACGACAGTGATGTCGATAAAATTCTCGTGTACCAAACCTTGTCCGCGCCGGATTAGTACGACGTACGCCCAGCCAGTTTATTTAGCGCTGATATTGCCATTGTAATTTACTAATTACGTTCGTGCAGAGTCACAGTCCAGATGGTCATACGAGGGTCGTTGTTTGCACAAGGACGGGGAGATAAAGTATCGGTCTGCGGATATATTACATAAATGCACCTGGAAGACGGAATGAAGTAATAGCATCCGGATGGCAGTATTACGAAGATATTACTTGAGATATAAGTAAGAAGAAGCTATTTGTAATCACTGACGCGAATATTCGGAGGTTTCACGTCCATATGACCTTTTGCATCACGCACATTATTTCAGACGGAAATATTATGAAAATAACCCAAAAATCACGCATGTTTGAAACGATTGGAGCCCTGCTTAGCATCGTAACAAACAAATGAGGGGGAAGACAGGCAATATAACCTGGCTTTTTTCAAGTCTAGTTCCCAGTGAGAATCACTTGCCAAGACAACCACCAGACTGCTAGAGTTAAGACTAGAATCAATTCCGTATATCAGACTGGACTTTTGTTTGAGCAATACTGGGGACTTCAGAGCTCACAATAAACTTTAGTTACTTAGGCAGTAGTTATATGTTGTGTCTCTTCAAGCAATGTGCTTTTACTCTTGTCTTGTTCAGTTGTTAGTGACAACGGGGTAACTCCCTACAGGCACATCGTGTGGCCAACATTAAACGTTGTGAAATACATTGATCATAAATCTCTTGTGAGTGTCATCAGCATTTCTCTCTGAGTCCCAGAAAACCTGCCAGCATGTCATCAACATTTCTCTCTCAGTCCCAGAAAACCTGCCAGCATGTCATCAACATTTCTCTCTCAGTCCCAGAAAACCTGCCAGCATGTCATCAACATTTTTCTCTCAGTCCCAGAAAACCTGTCAGCATGTCATCATCATCTATAGAGTTCAGCTCCCCGTGGAGTACAGGGCCTTAGTAAAAACATATCATACATTCCTAGCCTGTCCTGTGCCATCAATTCAAGCTGGCTCCATGTCTTATTTATCCCTTCATGACTGTCACCATATCTCTTCTCCATATGTGTTTTGTTCTCCCTCCGTTTCTCTTACCGTGACAAGTTTACAATAGGAACTACCTTGTAATGCTATCGACTTATTTTATTCAAGTGTGTCCTACCCAACAGCACCTCTTGTTCCACTGGTGTTTGTCTAGTATTTTTCTTCGTTTCTACTTTAGTGATCGTGTCACACTATTTCTACTTTAGTGATCATGTCACACCATTTCAAATCTTCAGATCTACGCAAGCACCATTTTAAAAGGATTTTCTGTTTCTGGTTGTCGTATTTATGCTGTCCATCTTTTAGATACATACAAAAGTGCGGACTTGATATTTCAGTGGAAATTGCTGCTAGGTCTTAAGAAATGATGCCCTAAAAAATCCGAAAACCCGAGAATTAAATACCGCAACGCCGTAATTAAGCCAGCAATGTTGAGCGTCAAGGGAAATAATTTAAAATAAGTTTTAATTTTAAAGTGAAGTTAGCTTTTTATAAAATTAAAGATTGTATGTGATGTATAATCTATAATTTCCTTCCTTTTACATCATAGCTTTTAAAAATTAAGTAAATAATTTTGGAATATGAAGATGTAAAACCAATATTTAAGAATTTATATTGCTAATATTAATATTAGAGTATAATAATGAAGTAGCTCTATTTAGAAAGCGGAGCGTCATTATGCATAAAAAATTACAAGTATGTTTTGTAGTGTCTGTGCCTGAAATTATAGTCATGAACCTTAGCTTGGCAGCGTTGGCGTAGCTAGCGAGTCCTTTTTAGGGCTTTACGCTAGCAGATAGATGGTATTAGTCCTTTTCAGGACTTAGTATCTATCAACACTGATCGGGTTAGCAGTGAACGGAGTTCACTTATTTTTGGATGGTAAATGCGCTCTGATATAACCAAATAGGTTGAAAGGCACGCGCCTCGCCACGAGTAAGGAAAAAAAAATTGCAGAGAATGTCAAGCATATCAGTGAAACGGGAATTGCAAAGAAGAAATTGATGCCAATTGAAATTTTACAACTGATGGATGCAGGACCAAAACCTAAGCAAGACAAATTACAATATGGCAGGCTAAATAAGGAAATAATAAGCAAATGTAAAACGACAAAAAACATGGCTAAAGCACAAGAGCAAAGACTGGAAATGTGGCACAGAAAAGGCACGACAACAATTAGAGATAAACAGTACGATTTTGTAGAAGGTACAGATACAAACAACGGTAAATTTATCATAAGACAACTAATAGAGAAGGCCACAGAAGTAAAGACAGATCTATATTTTGAATTTTGTAGACTACACTAATTCATTTGACACAGGGAATCACAGGTAAATTATCAAAATGATAAAAAGCATAAACTTCTATGGTACGGGCTTGAGAATAATAAAGAACACGTGTTGGCAACAAACTGAATTAGCAGCTAAATATGAACATTTCAGCAAGTTAAAAAAAGTGCTACACAGGAACGTGTCCCGTCATCAGATGTGTTCAATGTGCGCAGCAAAAAAAAAAAGAAGAAAATTAAATCCATAGAGGATTTAACAGAAATACCATTGAGTGGACATAATATAATTTACTTGAGGTACGGCGATGAGACACTCTTAATGGCAAATAGTGAAAATTAGTTGTAGGAAATAATTGATACAGAAGTGATAGAAAGTTAAAATAAAGGTCTTAGTCTTAAGTAGCAACAAAGTCAGAAGCTATAGTCATCGCGAAGAAAACGACTTCTCCAGAATGCGTTTTTCAAAGTAAGTAAAACAATTTTAAAACATTGTCCATAGATTCAAACACCTGGGCACATTAACCAAATTGGATGGATGTTGTATCTCAAAAGTCATGTGTAGAATTTACCAAGTAAAAGCAGTATTCTATTTAAAATGAAAAGCATTTTATGCAACAAATTTGTGTTCGGTGGAAGTAAGAAAGAAGAGCTCTTCAGAGAAATATAGGACCAATCATGACATACGGAAGTGAGTTATGGACAATTAGTAAACAGTTAGTAAAGGTACATGTTGCTGTCATTTTCGACGGAGTCATCTGTCAAGTTATTTGCCTATGTTTTATCATAAGTATAATTGTGTCTTTACCTGCGATGTCAGGTTGATTAGGGGTTGTCTTCCCTTGTTTATTCATTCATTGTGTTTTGACCTTTAGGGTCAAAGGTTGACAGTTCAGGCGTAGGCCTATGGGAAGGTTTTTTAAGCAGGGGAGAGATATACTTCCGGCGAGCCGGGAAGGTCCTGTTTTTCTGAAGGGACCAAGAGTCCATTGTTTTTTCGGGGAGAATCTTCGAAGTAACTGCTATGGCAGTTTTCCCCAGTGAATCTCTGTGCGTCGGGATGACGACAGAATTCCTTGTTATGTTCTGAGGATTCATTTTCCAGGTAATACCGACCTTTATGCATTATTACGCTTTTCGGTGGCAGAACATGTAAAAGGATTACTTAGTGTGAACTGCAGCTCACCGATCCTATATATTTCAGAACTTATATTTTGTGCTCGAGGTAGCCATCCAAGACTGTTAGTCTTTATATTGTCCAGAAATCCAGTGACGAAGATATATTGTGGGAACCGCAGATTGGCGGGATTTATGTCTACAATAAGCATTACTGCAGGGTTGATGATAACCTATTTAACAGAAGTACACAGCCGACGTCAGAACGAGGCCTGTGCTTTCGGCTATTATACTACAGCCTGATAATGTGCAATTGGCGGGGAATGCCAAGTTGCACCTATGTGTCAAAGTGACTAAGACATCTGACGCGTTTAGTCAGAAATGCCAAGGGCGACGCTACAAACTGTCATTATTGAAGAACTTTGCTATTGACCATGCACGTCTATTCCGATGTTTACCTTTTTGAATGCCAACTGTATACCTATCGATTTCCGGCCAGCATGACCTTGTTACACTGACTGTTCCTGTTGATACCATGTGTGTTCTCGTCAATAAATGTTTTGAAACATGCCTGCAGTGTCCAAGCATCCTTGATTACTGCATGTGAGAGTATGGGTTGCAGGATCTACATCTATACGAGCCTAAACACATTCGCGCCTTCATTCGCACCCACACTCAGTTCATCATACGCTCGCACTACACACCTAACAACATGTATACTGTCTTGGGCCAGTGATCACCTCAACAAGAGAAACAGACAGTTACATTTCTGGTGGACCAGTTACGTGGGCTCTTAAGATACATTTCTTGTCGCCAATGTGGCCTAGAAACTTACATTTCTGATGGACCAGATCTGTGGGTTTAAAAAGAACAGAGCGAGCATTTGACATTATTGTTGACATTAATGGATCCAGAAATTTACATTCCTGGTTGGCTGTTACATATATGATGTCTCCAGTTTTGTCCAGAAATTTACAAGAAGGACAAGTACACATTACACTTCTGATCTGTGGGTCTAAGCTACACACGGGACAGCCGTAACACACAGCGCTAATTCTACACTTGCAAGTTTTGGCTACAACAGGACAGAAATAGGTCATCAACGGTTGACCTAGATAAACAGTGCGGGCATTTATATTATAATGCTACATAAACCACAACAAGACAAGTACTGAAGTTAACATCTAGGCATTTGCTACGTGGACCATAACTGCATAGAAGGCGGGTTCCTATTGTGAACAGTACTGCTGGTTGTTACACGTTTCAGTCAACAACAGACTTTTCTATGTCCGAGCATTCAAGCTACATTGTTCGAGGTCAAGTGTTTGTAAACAGTACGTGGAAATTGTAAACATTCAATGTGCAAGTCCTAATTCGAGAAGGTCATAGTAACTTTGGTTCGTGAATACCACTTTATGCTACAGTGGATTTGACGTTCAGTGCGCGTTTGACATTTTGTTTCTGTGTTCGCAAGGAGCAAGAAATTTATTTTAGTTTCAGCTGTGACTGAACTTGTTCTGCAACACATTGAAATTGATTGCTATATGTTTATGTTACTTCTACTGTTTTTGTGTATTTTTCAGCGGATTTTCGGTTGGTGGGTCTTACAGTAAATATGCCACTTAATCGAGGCTTACTGTAAGCGTTCTGTAGGTGCAAATTTTCTTAATTTGAAAATTTGCTAGTGACAATTGGTCGCTATTGATGTTAGCTGTGATGTAACTGTACTTAACGTTGTTTTTGTAATATTTTGTCTGTTTTTCAGTTTTGATTTTCGATTTGTTTTGTTTGTATTCTGTAGGTCTCTCCTTTCTTTTTTATTTCTCTACACATTTTTGGTTAAAACAGTGTTGCCATTTGTATTGTTTTGTATCTTTGTCTTTGTATTTTTTTTTGTACTACATTACTGTCATGCACAGTCTACATACATATACTTGGTCATGTATTGGTATTATTATTGATAAGGTAGACTCTTCATATAGAGTTTGTTAATAAAATATTATTATATAAGATATTTATACAAGTTCTTTGATAAAAGACTTGTTATCTACAAAGATTGAGACAAGGTGAAATACATATTCAAGTTCTTTATAAAAAAGACTTGTGCCCATAGTGAGTGGGATATAAGGGATTTTTTTTCCACAGGTACTCAAGTGATTTTTTGGTTACATTATAAACAAGAGGACCATACAAAGTCTTTGTCTAAGACTAAGAGAGTGAAATAAAGTGAAGTGAGTATACAAGTCTATCATTTCAGACTTGTCTCCCATTAAAGTGGGATAATTTAATATATTTACTTCTGCAAGTTACTGATCTCATTAGACAAGATGTCTACATTAGAGTACTTTATTACACAAGGGAAGGCCCTTGATAAAACTGGTCAACAGTTAGAACAATGGGCTGTTGCTCAGTATGACAAAGCATTAGCTGCTGAAGAGAGGAAAGCTGCTGCGGAACAAAAAAGGCTAGACAGAGAAGCTGATATTGCTGCTGAACAAAAGAAATTGCAGATGCAGGTGGAGGAACAAAAAGGATTTGAAGCTGAACAAAAGAGATTAGAACAAAGAGAGATTAGAGGAGAGGGAAAGCTCAAGCTGCTGCAAGGAAGAAATTAGCTCAAGCTGCTGCAGAGGAGAGGAAAGCTCAAGCTGCTGCAGAGGAGAGGAAAGCTCAAGCTGAGGCTGAAATTAGAAAAATGGAACATGAGGAAAGAAAACAGAAGATGGAACTTGATGAAAAACTCGCAACTTTGGAGTTAGAGAAATTGAAATTGGCGAGTACGGGTGCTCAGCAAACAACTTCGAGTACGACAAAGGAGTTTGTTAGTAGGATTAAATTGCCTCATTTCAATCCTTTAAAGGATGACGTAGCAGATTATCTAGATAGATTCCAATTTTTGTGCGATACGCATAACATAAAAAAGGAAAAATATGTTGAACAACTGATGCCATTTTTTACAGGTGACACAGTGACTACTCTTATGACAATAGTCGAACATGAGAGGACTAATTATGATGTTGTCAGGGCAGCATTGCTAAAAAAAAATACCAACTAAAAGAAGAAGACTATCGTCTTCGTTTTAGGACAATGTTGCCAGAAAATGGAGTAGATTTCTCTGATTTTGTTACAAAGATACGTCGTACATTTACACGATGGGTTGAGTTGTCTCAGACTGAGAAAACATATGAAGGTCTAATGGACTTATTATTGCGAGATAAGGTTTTGTCATCTGTTAATGATTCTTTTCTTGCATTCCTTCATGAGCGTAAGCCTAAAAACTTAAAAGATATGGAGGAATACTGTTGTCAGTATGCCACAGCACATCCCCATGCTACAGTTAGCAATTCTAAAGTGAAAGAAGGGTTGCCAGCTGCTTCGGCAACACCATATGGCCCTAATTTCAAAAAAAAATTTCAGGGTGCTCAACAAAACTGGAATAGGGGAAGTAATCAAAATTACACTCAGAAGCGGAGTAATCCAACACATGATGGTTCTTCGTCTATGAATTGGAGACAAGATGGTAGTTCTCGTAATTTTAGTGGTAATAATTTGAGACACTTTCGCAAAGGCTATCCAAATAATAACTATTCAAATTTTCGAGGTAATCATTCTCGACGTCAAGATTATGACGATGGTGAATTTAGAAACCGGGATTCAAACCGGAATGATGATTACAATAGGCAATATGATAACAATTACAGGGGAAATGATAGTCGAAATAATTACAGGGGAAATGATAATCGAGGCAGACCTAGATTTAACAAGAAAAGACCTTTCCAACAGGCAAACTCTGCACAACAAGAGTTTGATGGAGCCTGTAATACAGTAAATGATAGTGGTAACTCTAGGGCTATCACTGGTTGTGCTTTCGATTTTGGGAGAGCAACTGAATGCCCCCAATGCTTAACATTGTTTGACTCATCGACTGTATCTACGCTAAGTTGTGGTCACCCTCTTCCTGCTCTACCTGCTACAGTTGCGCATGATGGGAGAGGATCTCTCATCTTACATAAAGGTCTAATAAATGATAGGCTAGTCTCAGTACTTTTCGATTCGGGATGTACTACCGTCGGGGTTAGGGAGTCTCTGATAGATCCTTGCTGTGCCACTGGAAAAACAATCAAATGTGTTACATTTGGTGGTACTATGGAAAGCTATCCTACTGCTATTATTAGGATTGACACTCCTTTCTTCACAGGAGAGGTCCATGCATGTCTTCTTCCTAATCCTATTGCGGATCTTATAATCGGTCGTATTCATGGGGTTAAGGAATGCACCCCGCAACAAATTTCTAGTTGGGAAGAAAAAAACATTCAAACGGTCAATGCAGTAGTGACAAGAGCTCAAGCTCTTAATCCCCCAACTTCATCTGATAATAGTAATGAAGTTGATAGCCAAGACGAGCACTTGGTGATTTCCCATGACTCGTTTGTTAAACGTCAAGAAGAGGATCCTTCTTTGAAGAAATTCTTCCTTCTTGCAAAGAAAGGGGATCCCAATCAAAATACGAATCACAAATCGTATATCACTATGAAGAATGGTATATTGGTACGAATGGTACAACACTCGGACAAGTCTATGCACTCGCAAATTCTTGTGCCCAAGTGTATGAGAGCCTTAATTCTTCGGCATGCACACGATTCTCAGTGTGCTGGACACATGGGTTTTTCCAGAACTAAAACTAGAGTCCTTGCGTCCTTCTCTTGGCCATTCGTGAATAAAGACATCCGAATTTATTGCCGATCTTGCAAAATTTGTCAAGAGGTCAAGTCTAGAGGTCCGAGACATGCTGCTCCTATTCAGGCTGCAGATATTCCGATTCGGCCGTTTCAGAAAATGGCTATAGACATCATTGGTCCGTTCAAGATTAAGTCAGCCAGAGGACACCAATTTATCCTCACTTGCGTGGACATGTGCACGCGTTGGCCAGAGGCTATTCCTCTGAAGAGCATATCAACTGTCGATATCGCTGATGCTCTTTGGCTCGTATTTTCTCGTCTGGGATTCCCCGGAGAAATACTGTCGGATCACGGCACTCAGTTAATTTCGGACGTTATGTCTCAGGTAATGGCTACGCTAGACATTAAAAGGTCTCTCAGTAGTATTTATCATCCAATGTCCAATGGATTGGTAGAACGTCTTAACAGGACACTAAAGAACTTACTTGGCAAGATAACGGAGGATCATCCTGAAGATTGGGACAGGGTTTTACCTGCAGTCCTCTTTGCCTATAGAGAGGTTCCCAACGAGCATACAGGGTTTTCTCCTTTCGAACTTGTCTTTGGCGCGCAACCGCGCGGTCCGATGTCCTTGTTACACGATTTGATAACTTCCGATAATATTGACGATGATACACAATCGTCATATGAATATGTCATAGCTCTTAGAGAAAAGATTATCGAATCGTGCAGGTTAGCAACTTCATCTTCCGAATTTGCGAAAGAAAAAGCTAGGCGATTTGCTAATAGGAAAAGACGCCTACGTCAACTTTGTCCTGGAGACAAAGCATATGTCTTACTGCCCTCAAGAGAGAATAGACTTCTCATTTCATGGAAAGGTCCATACACTATAGTCTCAAAAATTTCCGATGTCGACTATATTGTCGATGTGGATGGAAGGCATAAAACCTTCCATATAAATATGCTAACAGAGTTTATTGAACGTCCAGACTATTTGCAGCCTATTTTCCAGGCGACGGACGACTCTCCAGTCCAACATGGTCACATCTCATCCCTGTCCGTTATACAGGATGAGGAAACTATTTTTTCTGACGTGAACTTACCTCTTCCTGCGATTCCACTTACTTCAACGGAATCGTGGAGAGACGTTACAGTCTCTTCCAACTTGTCTTTTGAGGAACAGCGTCAAGTATCCTCTACGTTACAATCATATCAGGATGTCCTTACCGACATTCCTGGACACACAGATGTCATAGAACATGACATCATACTTACTGATCGTAATCCGATCAGAGTAAGACCATACCCAATACCTATTCATTTTCAAGCACAAGTCGAGAAAGAATTGGATGAAATGATTCAACTACAAATAATTGAACCATCCACTTCAGCTTATTCTTCGTCGATAGTTATTGTTCGAAAGAAAGACAATAACATACGTCTTTGCGTTGATTATCGCAAATTAAATCAAGTTACGAAGTTCGATGCTGAACCTATGCCGTTATTAGATGATCTACTTATTAGACTTTCTAAAGCTAAATTCTTTACTAAACTAGACTTGTCGAAAGGTTATTGGCAAGTCCCACTAACGGAACACGCCAAACCTCTCACTGCTTTTTCGACACCTAGGGGTCTGTTTCAATGGAATTTTATGCCTTTCGGGCTTATGAACGCCCCAGCGACTTTCGTGCGCATGATGCGACGAATTCTATCAGATCGTGCAGATGTCATTGCATATTTAGACGACATCTGTCTTTTCAGCGATACTTGGGAAGAACACTATTTGGGTCTAAAGGAATTGCTATCTACTCTACGTGAGCATAGTTTGACTGCTAAACCCTCTAAAGCTTTTGTTGGGTTTAGTGAAATTTCCTTCCTAGGTCATCGAGTTGGTCATGGTCTGTTGAAGACAGAGGACCAAAACATTTCAAAGATATTAAATATCTCGGTTCCGAAGACGAAAAAGCAAGTGCGTAGTCTCTTGGGATTGATACAATTCTATGGAAGATTCATTGAGAATCTGTCCTCCATTATGGCACCACTTTCAACGTTATTGAAAAAAGGTTCTCCTAATATGGTGCGTTGGTCCCAAGAATGCCAATCTTCATTGGATCAGGTTAAGAATTTGTTCTCATCTCATCCTATCTTAAGACTACCAACGATTGATAAGACTTTTGTCCTTCGTAGTGATGCCTTTTCCACTGGGATTGGAGCGGCACTAATGCAGGAATATTCAGGAACTCTGCATCCTGTAATGTATATTTCTAGGAAGTTAAATGCGGCAGAAAGGAATTACTCGGTTTTGGACCGTGAATTGTTGGCTATGGTTTGGTCCATTCTTAAGCTACAAAGGTTCCTTCTGGGCGCGCATTTCTTTATGGAAACCGACCAAAAAGCTCTTACGGCTATGCAAAGTAAGGATTTGAAGAGCTCGAGATCTACTCGTTATGCTATTGCTCTTCAGCCTTTCCATTTCACGGTGCGAGCTATCCGTGGTTCGGATAATGTGATGGCGGACATATTGTCTAGATGCCCACATGATTCCAGTTAAATCTTGTGTCCTAGTTTTTTCTGATATACTTTCAGACTTAGGTCTGTCCTTAATATCATAATATGTTGTAATACAAATGTATTTGGATGATGTTTAGATAATTTAACAAATTTCATTTTGTCCATCCATCAGTGATATGTTGCTAAAATAGCATTGACATTCGTATATTGCTATGATTATATTATTTAGTAATGTTTGATATATGATTGGTATTGCCAGCAACTTAGGTTTCTTGAATGGTATCCCTTAGTTTGTTTGGCTTAAAGGAAATATTTTCTCCTATGTTGAGAGATGATTTGTATTCTCTTCAGACGCTTTATTTATGCGTCTATTGTACCTGATATTAGGTTCAGTTTTTGCATGAGCACAGAAGTGATACTGGTGCTATCTTGCTCATGGACATATTAAAAAAAAAAAAATTTCATTTTTTTTTTTACAGGGGGGTGGTAGTAATGTTGCTGTCATTTTCGACGGAGTCATCTGTCAAGTTATTTGCCTATGTTTTATCATAAGTATAATTGTGTCTTTACCTGCGATGTCAGGTTGATTAGGGGTTGTCTTCCCTTGTTTATTCATTCATTGTGTTTTGACCTTTAGGGTCAAAGGTTGACAGTTCGGGCGTAGGCCTATGGGAAGGTTTTTTAAGCGGGGGAGAGATATACTTCCGGCGAGCCGGGAAGGTCCTGTTTTTCTGAAGGGACCAAGAGTCCATTGTTTTTTTCGGGGAGAATCTTCGAAGTAACTGCTATGGCAGTTTTCCCCAGTGAATCTCTGTGCGTCGGGATGACGACAGAATTCCTTGTTATGTTCTGAGGATTCATTTTCCAGGTAATACCGACCTTTATGCATTATTACGCTTTTCGGTGGCAGAACATGTAAAAGGATTACTTAGTGTGAACTGCAGCTCACCGATCCTATATATATTTCAGAACTTATATTTTGTGCTCGAGGTAGCCATCCAAGACTGTTAGTCTTTATATTGTCCAGAAATCCAGTGACGAAGATATATTGTGGGAACCGCAGATTGGCGGGATTTATGTCTACAATAAGCATTACTGCAGGGTTGATGATAACCTATTTAACAGAAGTACACAGCCGACGTCAGAACGAGGCCTGTGCTTTCGGCTATTATACTACAGCCTGATAATGTGCAATTGGCGGGGAATGCCAAGTTGCACCTATGTGTCAAAGTGACTAAGGCATCTGACGCGTTTAGTCAGAGATGCCAAGGGCGACGCTACGAACTGTCATTATTGAAGAACTTTGCTATTGACCATGCACGTCTATTCCGATGTTTACCTTTTTGAATGCCAACTGTATACCTATCGATTTCCGGTCAGCATGACCTTGTTACACTGACTGTTCCTGTTGATACCATGTGTGTTCTCGTCAATAAATGTTTTGAAACATGCCTGCAGTGTCCAAGCATCCTTGATTACTGCATGTGAGAGTATGGGTTGCAGGATCTACATCTATACGAGCCTAAACACATTCGCGCCTTCATTCGCACCCACACTCAGTTCATCATACGCTCGCACTACACACCTAACAACATGTATACTGTCTTGGGCCAGTGATCACAGTTACAAGTACATAATGTAACACGAGGCAAGCAAAAAATAGGGATGTCATATGTACTGAAACTTTATTCTTCAGGTTATAAATAATCATTCACTTTGGGCCTGTGTCACTCTTAACAAGAGAAACAGACAGTTACAGTACATAATGCCACAGAGATGAGGTTTTACAGAAGAATGTTAAAAATAACACGAGCAGCATGTTATGAGAAGGAAGCTGGAGTATATCGTGACAATAGGGAAGATAGAAGGGAAAATAGATAGGGGACGATAAAGAGAGAAGATTCTAGACATTTTGAAACCATGGCATGGAAAGAAGTCAACAACAAATTTGGTCAATAGTGCTGTAGACAGGAAGTTCTGTTATATAAAGGTATGTCACACAGTTTAAATAAAAACTGGAATAATATTTAAAAAAAGAATTTCAGCTTTGGTTACTTTGTCTTTATTTAATTTTATGTTTAAAATAAATTTTTTTTTTTTTTACAGATTCCTCATGCAAAGAACGGGCAAGGCATCTAGTGCATTAATATATATACACATTAAGGTTAATCGAATAAGATGGGAAGATAATCAAAACAATAATTCCCCTCCCTCCTGCTCCACAGGCGTTTTTCTGGTTGTTTCCATCAGTTCCATATTGGTGATCATGTCTTACTATTTCAATCCTTCTAGAATGAGCAAACACACATTTTGACTCTCATTTAATCATGTGGCTAGCAATTATTTTTAGAAATGTGATAAACTCTTCAGTTTTGTTGTTCACACTTTGTCGGAGACAAGTGATTCATTTTTGTAATTTGTCTGTGACATGTGGGTAACTCCTCTACATCGTTTTAACATTGACAGACATTAACTATAAATCTGTCGCGAATTTCTCCAAAACAACAGCCAACATATTATCAATATCTTGTAGCTCCACGTGGTGCTCACGTGCTCAACAAAACTACGCCAAGCCTTTGTGTCATGTGCCATCAGTTCGTCTCATCTTTATACATTACTCGTCTGTCTCCAGTTCTCTTCTCCGTCTGTTGTTTTTGTCTTCCTCTATTTCTCTTACTCCGGTGATTCCAGAAGTGGGACACTTGTATTTGTCTGGATCTTGTCATAAGTTATCTATTAGGGATTTTGTCATAAGTTCTCTGTTAGTGATCTTGTCATAAGCTATCTGTTAGTGATCTTGTCATAAGTTCTCTGTTAGTGATCTTGTCATAAGTTCTCGGTTAGTGATCTTGTCATAAGTTCTCTGTTAGTGATCTTGTCATAAGTTCTGTGTTAGTGATCTTGTCATAAGTTCTGTGTTAGTGATCTTGTCATAAGTTCTCTGTTAGTGATCTTGTCATAAGTTCTATGTTAGTGATCTTATCACAAGTTCTCTGTTAGAGATCTTGTCATAAGTTCTCTGTTAGTGATCTTGTCATAAGTTCTCTGTTAGTGATCTTGTCATAAGTTCTCTGTTAGTGATCTTGTCATAAGTTCTATGTTAGTGATCTTATCACAAGTTCTCTGTTGGAGATCTTGTCATAAGTTCTCTGTTAGTGATCTTGTCATAAGTTCTCTGTTAGTGATCTTGTCATAAGTTCTCTGTTAGTGATCTTGTCATAAGTTCTCTGTTAGTGATCTTGTCATAAGTTCTCTGTTAGTGATCTTGTCATATGTTCTCTGTTAGTGATCTTGTCATACGTTCTCTGTTAGTGATCTTGTCGTAAGTTCTGTGTTAGTGACCTTTTGAAATATTCTCTCTTAGTGATCTTGTCATACGTTCTCTGTTAGTGATCTTGTAATAAGTTCTCTTTTAGTGATCTTGTCATAAGTTCTCTGTTAGTGATCTTGTCATAAGTTCTCTGTTAGTGATCTTGTCATACGTTCTCTGGTAGTGATCTTGTCATAAGTTCTCTGTTAGTGATCTTGTCATAAGTTCTCTATTAGTGATCTTGTCATAAGCTCTCTGTTAGTGATCGTGTCATAAGTTCTCTTTTAGTGATCTTGTCATAAGTTCTCTATTAGTGATCTTGTCATAAGTTCTCTATTAGTGATCTTGTCATAAGTTCACTATTAGTGATCTTGTCATAAGTTCTCTGTTAGTGATCTTGTAATAGTCTGGTTCTTTCTGGTTGTCATTTTTGTTGTCCTTGATGTTACAGAGCCATACAATAGGACTGACAAGACATTTAAGTTGAAGATTCTTATTTTTGTTTTATCTGTTCCTCCAACTTTGGATGTATTGCTGTTACGACGTTTGTGTAAGTTTCAGATTGCAATGGGCACATCGATTAGTGTGAATATAGCACAGATGCGACAATGACCAATGACATTATATTTTGCTTGTTTATTTGTTTAATGCTGGATGTGAAAGTCAACTAACATCTCTTCGTCCATAAAAAAAAACACACACTCACTCATTTATATATATATATATATATATATATATATATATATATATATATATATATATATATATATATCTACATATATATATATATCTATATATATATAAATATATCTATATATATACACACACAATATTACCACTATAAGCATAAGATAGATCTCCCTTATCGGTAGTTTAAAGATGAGGATTTGGTAGATGTCTAGGTAACGGAGGTGAAAGCAAAGAATTTTAAAATTTGATAAATTTCTGACTAGCTCTCTCACCTACATTTAAAAGTGTGGTATCCCCAGGATTAACTTTATTTTCCCCCATTCCCAGTGAAAACTCACGACCTAGCTAACAAAAATTCACTAAAATAGTAAACTGTATGAGATAGGAACGTGATCATTTCTTTGAATTAAAGTTGACATTGCGGTAAATAATTTTTGAATTTTCTACCACTCTGTTGATGGGACTGTAGGAAACAGATTATCTGACAGAGATAAAATTTACATGTAGGTTGTACGCTTTTTAAATTAAAAATTTCGGAATCCTGAAAACAGACATGATTTTATCAAGGTCGATCTTTAGAGAGCTCAGTGTTTCTAAAGTAGATCTCTACAACTCTTGGTTTACCTTCTGCTACAATAGTACCTTGCCAGCAAACAACATTATCACATTCACAATTCCTCACCCCTTTCCCTTATTTTAGATGTTATATTATCACTTTTCTGTCTTTGGTTTTCATTTGATGTTTTGAACTGGTGTGAAGACTTAAATATATTGTCATCGTAAACATTGTATATAGATTTGGATTATTGTGTTGAGTTATACTAACCAGTTTCCAATCAAGTCTCTGACAGAGCCAGCAAGTTCATATTACTGTCTTCTTATGTGTGAAGTCTTACTTAAAATATTACATTGTCTGAATATATAGTACTGGTAAGATGGGACATTGACAACTAGTATTTCTTTAAATACTCTAGATTTAATTTTAGGTCAACTTATTTTTTGTAATGGCAGCAGGTGTTACTTAATATCACATCAAAAAGCTAATTTTAGATATATATTTGTGGTTACCACACTGCGCTGGCGATCGTGAGATCCCAGGTTCAAGCCCAGGAGTGCCGCCGACCGGGACTTGGACTGGAATAATTCGAGCCCTGGCGAAGACATTTGAAGTAGTGTCGTCGACCAGGGACTGGAATAACCAGAGCGGCTCCTGGGCAGACCCAGCTCTAATGTGTACCTCCGAAGACGGGCGAGTATCTGCCTGAATGGCGAGAGGACACCTGTCAGCGTACAGGGAAAAGGCATACTCACGAAAATCAGTCTCAGGTTAGACATACTAACCGGAGATTTCGACGAAATAGCGGGCGTACGATTAAAAAAAACAAAAACATATCTCTAGATGGGTCAGAGATGTGATTAGAGACTGGAAAGACTATTTGAACCCTGAACAATTTAAACATGTAACATAATATATAAGGGAGGTAATTGTCTTATAAGGGGAAACAACAACGATGTGAGCGATAATTATATCTAAGTGTCATGCATGTTTTAAGGCGGAATAAAGCAGCATTGTCTTTTTTTTTTTTTTCTCTAACCAGCGGCACTCGAGCTTTCCAGCTCTTTTGGCCAAATGACATGTCATTGCGAGGCTGGGGGGTCAGTGGACTTTCCTTCCAACCCAGTCAGGAGCTTCGCTCCTTCCCATCCACGGAGGGTTTATGTGCAGGAGCCGTTCAGGTTATTTAGTCAAATTCCCGGTCGTAAACATTCCTTCAAACGCTGACGCCCGGGCTTGAACGTTGAAAACCTGGTCGCCAGTACAACGCTGTAGCAATGACACCAGCGCGGCTCCCAGCATTGTCTTTTAAAAGATATACTAAATCATTCTAAGCAATATTAGATTTTAATAAAAATGGTCCTTTATTGTGTGTTTTTATTTGTAGATGTTCTTGTGCTTTATTAGAGTAATATAGTTACATTCTAGATTGCTTACATGGGCAGTCATTATTACATTCTAGATTGCTTACATGGGCAGTCATTATTACATTCTAGATTGCTTACATGGGCAGTCATTATTACATTCTAGATTGCTTACATGAGCAGTCATTATTACATTCTAGATTGCTTACATGGGCAGTCATTATTACATTCTAGATTGCTTACATGGGCAGTCATTATTACATTCTAGATTGCTTACATGGGCAGTCATTATTACATTCTAGATTGCTTACATGGGCAGTCATTATTACATTCTAGATTGTTTACATGTGCAGTCATTATTACATTCTAGATTGCTTACATGGGCAGTCATTATTACATTCTAGATTGCTTACATGGGCAGTCATTATTACATTCTAGATTGCTTACATGGGCAGTCATTATTACATTCTAGATTGCTTACATGGGCAGTCATTATTACATTCTAGATTGCTTACATGGGCAGTCATTATTACATTCTAGATTGCTTACATGGGCAGTCATTATTACATTCTAGATTGCTTACATGGGCAGTCATTATTACATTCTAGATTGCCTACATGGGCAGTCATTTTTACATTCTAGATTGTTTACATGGGCAGTCATTATTACATTCTAGATTGCTTACATGGGCAGTCATTATTACATTCTAGATTGTTTACATGGGCAGTCATTATTACATTCTAGATTGCTTACATGGGCAGTCATTATTATATTCTAGATTGCTTACATGGGCAGTCATTATTACATTCTAGATTGCTTACATGGGCAGTCATTATTACATTCTAGATTGCTTACATGAGTAGTCATTATTACATTCTAGATTGTTTACATGGGCAGTCATTATTACATTCTAGATTGTTTACATGGGCAGTCATTATTACATTCTAGATTGCTTACATGGGCAGTCATTATTACATTCTAGATTGTTTACATGGGCAGTCATTATTACATTCTAGATTGCTTACATGGGCAGTCATTATTACATTCTAGATTGCTTACATGGGCAGTCATTATTACATTCTAGATTGCTTACATGGGCAGTCATTATTACATTCTAGATTGCTTACATGGGCAGTCATTATTACATTCTAGATTGTTTACATGGGCAGTCATTATTACATTCTAGATTGCTTACATGGGCAGTCATTATTACATTCTAGATTGTTTACATGGGCAGTCATTATTACATTCTAGATTGTTTACATGGGCAGTCATTATTACATTCTAGATTGTTTACACAGCCATTATTACATTCTAGATTGCTTACATGGGCAGTCATTATTACATTCTAGATTGCTTACATGGGCAGTCATTATTACATTCTAGATTGCTTACATGGGCAGTCATTATTACATTCTAGATTGCTTACATGGGCAGTCATTATTTCTTAAAAACGTTTCCAGACCTAAGGGTCTTTTATGTTTGGACATGTGCCCTAATATAACCGACTGGGTTGAACGAGACGCGCCTCGCCAAAACGATGCAAAACTTTTTTAAAAAAATGTAAGGAAGGGAAACCCAAGGCCTGGAAACAGTAAATAAATATTAGACAAACATAAAAGTATGTTTTCAGGCACTCGTAAGAAATAAAGAAGTAGAAAACTAGACAACAGAAAAACAACAGGCGTGAGTGGCTTACCCAGGACTCGAACCCAGGACCTTCTGTGCGACAACCACGCCTAGCTATGCAAGTGAATCACACTATCCTCCTTGCCATCTAGGCATCGCCAAAAAATGATGCTCCGATGACGGGTCATTAGTGCATCCCGCAACACATAACACCTTAAATTTACCATGGGCAGTCTAGCCTTTTAATGACGCAATCACTTCTGTTGTTCCCCTATTATACAGTATAGGTCAGACTACACAAGACAAAGACCTTAATACTGTGTCTAGTAAATGATAGAAGACTAAGAACAGTAAGTACAGGACAGAGGGTAGGTTTTGGTATTGTATAAACATTTATAACACATAAGGAAGGGAAACCCGAGGCATGTAAACAGTAAATAAGTATTTTCTCAAAATGTTTAACCACAGATAGAATTGCTATTGTATGCCACACTGGCATGGATAATCGATCTTGGTTCGATTTCTAACCCTAGAATTGACTCGAGAGCAACACGAACTCCTATACAAGGGGATTGACATACGTCTTGGGCCTGACCATGAAGGAGTCACAGGAGGAAGATGAAACTTGGCACATTTAAAGTTCATCATATTTGCACTGAATGTGTGAGGTACGCGTTTGTTTCTTCAATGGGTTTTCCCGCTACGGTGCACGGCGCAATGTACCCTATTGACCGGATCTGCTGCTCCAAAGATTAGACAAAACAATGGTAAAGAAGGAGGCCAGAGCTGTGATAAAACTTCTGATGTTTCAAGGAAAAACATCTACAGAAATACACAGGGAGATGGAACCAGTGTTTCGTGATTCTTGTCCTTCATATACTTCGGTAAAAAACTGGTGTCAACAGTTTAAGTGTGGCCGCTCAAATGTTGCTGATCTGCCAAGATCTGGTAGACCAGCCTCAGAGTGCAACGATGAAAATGCAACAAGAGTGAAGAAAATCATTGACCAGGATCGAAAAATGACAATTGTGGAGATAGCTAGTAGAGTAAAACTAAATGAAAGAACAGTTTATAGAATTTTACGCAACAGACTGAACTTGAGAAAAGTGTGTGCACGCTAGATTCCGCGACTGTTGACACGTGAACAGAAGCAAACGAGGGTAAATTGCTGTCAACAGTTGCTCAAAAAGTGTCAGTCAAAAAATTTTGTGGAGACCATGGTGACAGTAGATGAGACTTGGATACACCATTATGACCCCGAATCCCAAATTGCCAGCATGCAATGGAAAACCCCGGGCTCCCCAACACATGTCAAGCCGAGGGAGCAGGAATCTGTAGGAAAAGTGATGCTGACTTGTTTCTTGGGATGGCAAAGGTGTCCTTTTGAAAGATTATCTGCCTCGTGGCAACACAGTTAATGGACAGTACTATGCAGATCTTCTCACCAAACTAAGAAAGGTTGTGACCAGGAAACGAGGGATAACGCGCACGCAAAATCTTCCTTTGCTTCAAGACAACGCGCCTTCTCACAAAGCACGGCTTGTGCAGCTAGCAGCCAACGATTTTAATATTGAAATTCTTCCACACCCACCATATTCTCCAGATTTGGCTTCATCAGACTTTTTTCTATTCCCAAATCTTTAAAAACAGCTAACAGGAAATCATTTTGACAGCGATTAAGAGGTTAGACTGGCATGTGATGACTGGTTTAGTTTGAAAAATAGGGCGTTCTACTCCCAAGGTCTTTTCAAGGTCAAGCAGAGATGGCAGAAGTGTGTCAATTCAGACGGTGGCTACATTGAAAAGGAATAAACACTGTACAAAATTTCAGCTCTCTGTGACATGTCCTTCATGGTCAGGCCCAAGACTTATGTCAATCCCCTTGTACATCCCAATAGTAATAACAGTAACAACACTTTCAGTCATAACTAACTTTGGGATTGCGCCCCTTAGGTGACAGCACTCATTTGGTTTTTTTTCCTGCTGTTCCTTTCGACGTTTTCTCCTCTCTTCTGCTTGTCGTGAGAGATTCTATTTGACCAATCTGAGGTGATGCCGTAACAAGCATCGCCACTTGGTGCGATCGTCAGCTTCATCCTTCAGGTTGCTGGATGGATTTCAAACAAAATAAAAAATATACAACACAACAAAGTAATATAAACCCAAAGATACTAAAATGCATTAGAAAAAAAAATATAAAAGAATGGCCTGGTTTGATAACCAAAACAACAAGTCAATAAGGCTCTACACTTACCAGATAACGGTAGTCAGTATTACGTCCACCACTTCCCGCCCCATTCCTTTATTGTAGATATTATTGGCTGTTCTGTCAGCGGCTTTCACTTTTCTCTATTATTTATTTGGAACTTTTGTCAACAATTAAATATATAGACATTGTAAACATTGTACACGGGGATCTGTGATGAAAACATTGTACACTGGGGTCTCTGATGACAACATTGTACACGGGTGGTCTCTGATGACAACATTGTACACGGGGGTCTGTGATGACAACATTGTACACGGGGGTCTCTGATGACAACATTGTACACGGGGGTCTCTGATGACAACATTGTACACGGTGGTCTCTGATGACAACATTGTACACGGGGGTCTGTGATGACAACATTGTACACGGGGGTCTGTGATGACAACATTGTACACGGTGGTCTCTGATGACAACATTGTACACGCGGGTTTGTGATGACAACATTGTACACGGGGGTCTCTGATGACAACATTGTGTACGGGGGTCTCTGATGACAACATTGTACACGGTGGTCTCTGATGACAACATTGTACACGGTGGTCTCTGATGACATCATTGTACACGGGGGTCTCTGATGACAGCATTGTACATGGGAGGTCTCTGATGACATCATTGTACACGGAGGGGTGGAGATCTATGGTGACATCATTGTACACGGGTGAGGAGGAGGGGGGGTCTCTAGTGACAACAGAAAACCAGCCAAAATGTCATCAACATCTCTCAGCTCCATCTGGAGCACAGGTAGTCAATAAAGCCATACCTTCTTGGCCTGTGCCATCAACTCAAATGTAGTCTTCTATCCTATTCATTGCATTGAGATGTCGATGACAACTGAGTAGTTCCTCACAGACATAAAGTGCAGTCACAATTAAACTTTGTTCAATTTATTTACTAGATGTAAAAATGATCTCACGGCAGAATTCTGCCAAACAGATATCTCCTATCTCACAACCCCATACATGCCAACCCTCAGAGATGAAAAGCCTGTTTTTTTTTAAAAAAGTATAAAAAAAGCCTGATAAAACACGTACCAAAAGAATTAATTCATGTACAAACATTTTCAATTACAGTGAGCTGCATTATGATTGAGACATGCGACCTTTGACTTTTTAAGCAGGTCTACACTTGAAAGAAGTTTTTATTCGTGTACAAATATTTTCAATCAGAATGGGCTTCATTATAATTGAGACATATGCCCTTTGCCTTTTTTTAAAGTAGATCTTCACTTGTTTTAAAACCCAACCAACAAGTGCCTGAGTTTTTAACGCTTCCAAACGCAAATCGTCGTACCCTTCCACAAATGCTGCTTGATTGTAGAGGTTAATTTTTTATTCACGTGATCTATCATTTCACTGTATATATATATATATACGTTCAGAAAGTAATGCACCACATCGTTTTTCTCAGCTAGTAATGAAGATAGAAGCATGAAATTTTGGACACTTCAAATACGGCATGTGCCAATTGTATGCACCAAATTGCATTGCAACTGGCCAAATAATACGGCTGCCCTAAACCGTTGAAATGGAGCGTGATAGCAACTTGCGTTATAAGCAGCGAATTGGGATAGAATTTCTCGTTGCAGAGAAGGAAACTGTTGTGAACATTCTCAAGCGTCTATATGATGTGTATGGAAGTTTTGCAGTCGACAGGAGTACAGTCAGTCGCTGGGTTCAGAGAATCAAAGAATCAGGAAGTGGAGATACGGAGCTGCTTGATCGGCCGCGCTGTGGACGTCCTGCCACAGCCACCAACGCAGAAATGTTGAAATGCGCTGAGGGCATTATTCTTACTGATAGGCGAATCACTACTCAACAATTCTCCTTACAGCTGTCAGTCAGCATTAGTAGTGCAAATGCAGTTATAAAAACTCTCGGATTTTCTAAGGTTTGCGCAAGATGGGTTCCTCGAAGTCTCACAAATGACCACCGATTGCAAAGGAAAGCAATTTCTTCTGAATTGTTGGAGCGTTTCAATGCTGATGGAGAGAACTTTTTGGCTAAGATCGCTACAGGTGACGAAACCTGGGCACATCATTATGAACCTGAGACAAAAAGACAGTCAATGGAGTGGCATCATCCGCAATCACCACGAAGAAAGAAAGTCAAGACAATTCCTTCAGCTGGAAAGGTCATGATCACTGTCTTTTGGGACATTGAAGGTATGATTCTTGTGGACGTTATGCCAAGAGGAGAGACAATCAATTCCCAAGCTTGCATTAAGACATTGAAAAAACTCAATCAACGTTTTCGCAGAGTTCGGCCGCACAAGAATCCAGCAGACCTGCTTGTCCTTCACGACAATGCGCGACCTCACACAAGTCTGGCAACACGCGAAGCAATCACCAAATTGGGTTGGACTGTACTACCCCATCCACCCTATAGTTCCGATTTGGCACCCTCTGATTTTCATCTATTTGGTCCACTTAAAGATGCACTCCGTGGGACAAGGTTTGAAGATGATGAATGAGTGATTCATGCAGCGAAGAAATGGCTACATGATCAAGACAAAATCTGGTATCGGCTAGGAATACATGCACTTGTTTCGCGCTGGCATAAAGCCGTACAAGTTGATGGGGATTATGTTGAATAATACCGATGTTTACATGACATATCCATGTATATTGTGTATAAATTTCATGCTTTTTGAATAAACAGCTCCTGAGAAAAACGATGTGGGGCATTACTTTCTGAACGCCCCTCGTATATATATATATATACGTAGAAACATGGACGATGAATAAGCATTTGGAAGAAAGAATTGAGGCTCTTGAAATGTGGATATGTAGAAGAATGGGGGGTATCTCATGGAAAGAAAAGAAAACAAAAAAGGAGGTCCTAGAAAATCTAGGTATGAAAAGAGAACTAATGAGGGAGATCAAAGTTCGGCAGCTAAAATACTTTGGCCACATAAAATGGTATAAAACCTTGCAGAAGACCATAATAGAAGGGAGAGGTGAAGGCAAACGTGCAAGGGGAAAACAGCGCTATAAGTGGGAAGATAACAGCAAGAGATGGACGGGAAAGAGTCTATCAGAGTGCACCACCAAGACAAGAGATAGACAGGAAAGAGTATATCAGAGTGCACCACCAAGACAAGAGACAGAAGACGCTGGAGATCCATTACAGCCAACCTTCGTTGTGTTGATGGCAGCTGCTGATGATGATGATGATGATATATATATATATATATGTATGTGTGTGGGTGTATATGTATATATATATATATAAATAGGCAAAAAGCATGTATAGAAAGTATGTACAGCTGTACAAATCTGAAAACCAAAAAAATGTACAGAAAGTATGTACAGATGTACAAATCTGAAAACAAAAAAAAATATACAGAAAGTATGTACAGCTTTGCAAATGTGAAAACAAAAAACATGTACAGAAAGTATGTACAGCAGTACAAATCTGAAAACAAAGCTGTATAAAACACGGGTAACCTGTAATATGTAAAAGCCGTTTAAAAAAAATAACAATCAACACATCAGCTTTTGCGAATACCAAGTTAAATATAGCATTCATCACTATCACACCTAACACAAACTCTGATCAAACACTACTTCAAAAACTCTAAACGTATAAAATACCATTTTCATAAAAGATCTAACCAACAAACTCAAACCACTCATGGCGATCCTCATTCACAAAGACTATCAGTGTAGCGTCTTACACAGAGACATCCATCAGCACACACATTTTATAAGAGATATAATTAACTACGCACACCAGAAGGGTTGCCAGTCTTCAGTTCTTTCCCTTGACCAAAGAAAACTTTTCACAGAATATCACACTCATACCTTCACAAAATTTTTGATAGAATATCACACTCATACCTTCACAAAACGTTTGATAGAATATCACACTCATACCTTCACAAAACGATTGTTAGAATATCACACTCATACCTTCACAAAACTTGTGTTAAAATATCCCACTCACACCTTCACAAAACGTTTGATAGAATATCCCACTCATACCTTCACAAAACTTTTGTTAGAATATCACACTCATACCTTCACAAAACGTTTGATAGAATATCACACTCATACCTTCACAAAACGTTTGATAGAATATCACACTCATACCTTTACAAAACTGTTGATAGAATATCACACTCATACCTTCACAAAACGTTTGATAGAATATCGCACTCATACCTTCACAAAACTTTTGTTAGAATATCGCACTCATACCTTCACAAAACGTTTGATAGAATATCGCACTCATACCTTCACAAAACGTTTGATAGAATATCACACTCATACCTTCACAAAACATTTGTTAGAATATCACACTCATACCTTCACAAAACGTTTGATAGAATATCACACTCATACCTTCACAAAACTTTTGATAGAATATCACACTCATACCTTCACAAAACGTTTGTTAGAATATCACACTCATACCTTCACAAAACGTTTGATAGAATATCACACTCATACCTTCACAAAACTTTAGTTAGAATATTGCACTCATACCTTAACAAAACTTTTGTTAGAATATCACACTCATACCTTCACAAAACGTTTGATAGAATATCACACTCATACCTTCACAAAACTTTTGTTAGAATATCGCACTCATACCTTCACAAAACTTTTGTTAGAATATCGCACTCATACCTTCACAAAACGTTTGATAGAATATCACACTCATACCTTCACAAAACGTTTGATAGAATATCACACTCATACCTTCACAAAACTTTTGTTAGAATATCACACTCATACCTTCACAAAACTTTTGTTAGAATATCACACTCATACCTTCACAAAACGTTTGATAGAATATCACACTCATACCTTCACAAAACGTTTGATAGAATATCACACTCATACCTTCACAAAACGTTTGTTAGAATATCACACTCATACCTTCACAAAACTTTTGTTAGAATATCGCACTCATACCTTAACAAAACTTTTGTTAGAATATCACACTCATACCTTCACAAAACGTTTGATAGAATATCACACTCATACCTTCACAAAACTTTTTTTTAGATAGCAATACCTTCACAAAACTCATCACACTTCATACAAACTTTTGTTAGAATATCACACTCATACCTTCACAAAACGTTTGATAGAATATCACACTCATACCTTCACAAAACGTTTGATAGAATATCACACTCATACCTTCACAAAACTTTTGTTAGAATATCACACTCATACCTTCACAAAACTTTTGTTAGAATTTCACACTCATACCTTCACAAAACGTTTGATAGAATATCACACTCATACCTTCACAAATCGTTTGATAGAATATCACACTCATATCTTCACAAAACTTTTGATAGAATATCACACACATACCTTTGTCGTGGTTGAGTAAAGTCTAGAGTATTTGTCGAATTGGACAATAGTAGTGAAATCGACAAGGGATAGTGGCCTGATAGAGTTATAGATTACACACATAGAAAGGTGTAGATAGGAGATGGACTTGAGACAACCTGGAAGAAGATTTATCAAAGTGATCTCTCTCTCCAAGCCTCAACTCACTTTTACTGTCTAAGCATCTCCCGCTCTCACTCTTTTCTCTTATCAAACATAGAGATTATAGTAAAGAGCTAAAACAAGTTAATTATGGATGAAAAGGGTCGGGAACAGCGCATTAATAAATGTGTAAACTTTATTAAAGAAGAAAAGCATGGAATTAATGCATATCATCATACACAGCATAAATTTACATCAATAATCAAATATTCATCAATAGTCATGAATAATGCAAATACACACCCATAAACACACACACCGCCTACACTCAAAAAAAACCTGTAGAACACGGAGAAAATAACCAAGCTGTCCGACAGAAGGTCCGCTTTCGGGGACCAAAGGCGCTAGCTCCAGAAAGTGTCTTACAGATAAATATCCTTCAAGATGACTGAAGTGAAATACCAAACTTTCCTTGTCGGGCTAAACGTTGGTGACCCCTAATTGCGCGAGGGAACACTGGAAGACGTTGTTTATCTCCTGCTGACCAAATAAACGAACTGAGCGACAGCCTGTCCGCTTTTTCGTGGGACCAAATGTGCTAGCTCCAGAAAGTGTCTTACGGATAAATATCCTTCAAGATGAATGAAGTGAAATACCCAACTTTCCTTGTAGGTGCTATACGTTGGTGACCGCTACTTGCGTGAGGGGGGCGGGGACTCTGTCCATAGATGGCTGCTCATACGGGCGAGGTTTTAGTATCCAGAAAATACACCAGAAGAAGTCACTTGAGGACAAAGAGTCCCAGGCGCGCTTATCTGGCGCTAGGCTCTGCTTGGCTGTAAATCCTGTTTAAACTGGTTTGGCTGTGGTTTGCTGACTGCCCCGTTTAGGCACACAAAGTCGGGTGATATCAGATTCTGCTATAGACATGCAGGGCGGTTTTGATATTCTGGAAGCGGCAATGCTCTGGCTGGTAATCCAATAGGCGAGTAGGGAACTACTACTGCATTTGATGATTCCAGATTTAGCTTTGGCTCCGTTGTACGGCGTGAGCTTAACTTGGCGTTGACAAAAAGGGGTTTTGATTCAGGAACGGGGTTGACGACTCGTGACGCTAGCGGTATTCAGAAACCCTCTAGATCGAAGAGAATATGACGTTCTTCGCCTGACTGGAGTCTGCTCTAGCGATTCGGTCTCCCTGAAACTGAGACCCAAAAGAGACACCCTTTACATCAAGCAAATAATAAATCACACTAACTTTATACAGAAAGTTTCGCTCCACTACGGGATTGAATTTATTGTAGTTATTGCTATGATAGTTTAGGGCTGTCTTTAACCATGTCTCCTGTTCCTTAAAAATATCAATTATCGCATGTGCCCGCATAGGCTTAATATCTTTTGTACACCCATGTAACTGTCATTAAATGTTCTGACAACAAAATCTCCTCCTCTTCTCCCAATCTCAACATACAGGAAACCTAACCTGTAGTTACAGTTAAATGAATATGCTTATTCATCTTACAACATTAAATGAATTTACATAAACAGATTACAGCATGTGACATTACACAAATAAATCGTATGTCCCCTTGGGGAAATATATTAATATTCCACAAAATGAGTACAAAGAAAATGCAATGTTCTTGCTATAATAATACAGTTGTGGCTGAATCATAAGATATAATTATATCTATGCCTGGTGACTGCTTTCTGTGAAAGTTATAGACTAGAGTCTAGCCACACAAGTAAGCATAAAATGATCCTCCCTTGCCACTAGAAATATATATCAAAAAGGAATAAGTGACTATCTCCTATAATCCAGAGTTATTGCCTGCATCTCACTATTCAGTTTTAAGTTAACAATCCACACCTGACATTATCTTGCAGAAATGACAGTTAATTTAGCCTATTCTTAAGCCATGATAAGCATCTGTGGACTGATTCTACGCCTAATATCTGTTATTGTAAGTTTAACATTTAACCCATGATAAACCGTAACAGTTTAAGCACCACTTAATTAAGGCCGTAGGCAGTGTAATCTTATCACTGAACTAAATTACTAGAAGTCCTCAAAAATGAAGTAAGTCACTTCCTATCAGATATATATATAAAGCTAACATGAATATAATATAATAATTATAAGATATGTCAACTCACCCCGAAAAATGACTAGAGATAGGCCTTAACATTTAGTTCTGTTGTTAAAGTACCTTAATTCTCATGATGGTCCATCTCGGGACAGGAATATTCACGAGTGTGTTGGCTTGTTAAACCCGTCTACTCTTATAGATTACAAAGGACGCTCCCCCCGGACACCTGGCCTGCATATTTCTACAGATGTATCGGCGTAATGCGTAATCAAGAGAGTAAGACAAAGGTTATTCTAGAGACATCACAAGTCAACAACCGCGAGAAGATTCCCTCAGGTAGAGAAATGCATAATATTATGAGAGCTCTAATGCGTTCTAAGGGGAAAAAACCCGGAGACTGACCGCGATTGTTATCTCCCCCTGAAACAGATCAAACTCGTTACCCAGGCCTCAAAGGGTACTAGCCGCTCGTGATCAAAGACTTAGAGCGACCAGAGAAATTCCCCCTGTTCGGACGGACCACAGGTGCGCTGACGTAACACTATCGTTCGCTGACCGCTACGGGCCAGAACGTACCCAAACCTCGGGTGGGGTTTGAGAAGGTGAAAAATGAAAGATAGAAAAGAAGAATACAAATGTCTAGGAAAACAGAACATAAAAAAGTTAATAACATATGGAACGAAATGGTAAAATAAATTATCGGTCACGTGACAACCTTCCCAAAACGTTTGATAGAATATCGCACTCATACCTTCACAAAACTTTTGATAGAATATCACTCTCATACCTTCACAAAACGTTTGTTAGAATATAACACTCATACCTTCACAAAACGTTTGTTAGAATATCACACTCATACCTTCACAAAACGTTTGATAGAATATCACACTCATACGTTTACAAAACTTTTGATAGAATATCGCACTCATACCTTCACAAAACTTTTGATAGAATATCACACTCATACCTTCACAAAACTTTTGATAGAATTTCACACTCATACCTTCACAAAACTTTTGATAGAATATCACACTCATACCTTCACAAAACGTTTGGTAGAATATCACACTCATACCTTTACAAAACGTGTGATAGAATATCACACTCATACTATGACGGTATTGCCTCCCCTGCTTTGCAGTAGTGGTCCAACAGTGGCCTAAATTCAAGAGTATGTAGTAAAGGTTTTAAAGGTATCTACCTTCGCACAAGATTACTCTTAGCATAGATGTAGATGAAGGGTAATGACACTTCTATTACAAAGGGAGTCTTCACAAGATATTCAGATAAACAAAAACAATGCTGTTTTGGCTGAGCACGTTAGTTCTAGAATCTGCCGACAACTTTTGTGAAGGAATTAAGCCCTTATTAATTTCAGCTCGTTCAAGCCCCCACCCCTGATTTACTCAGTGGAATTCTTACTATTCTGGTAAAGCTCTATTTAGAGTGTGTGTAGTAAATTGACTGAGACAAACATGCAGTAACTTTAAAATAATTAAATCGAAGTTTAATTTGTATAATTACAAATAACAAAATTTAATAATCAATTAAGTTTTAACAGTTTGAAAATAATTTGAATAGTTTAAAAGAAAAGTTTTCTCATTGATTTATATTAGAGATGATGGGGAAAAGTTCACTTTGGGAGCGTATCATTTTCACTTAGCTGCCAATAGTAGTTTCTGCATCCGCTGATGGGTTCTGTGTACACTGCTCTCACTGGCACCTGGACAATATTAAAGGCGCTGCACGTTCCTAGAACGTCAAGGAGTAACTGCCAAGCTGGTCCTGCGTCTGTCTATAAGACACTCTTATGATGGCATCTCGCACAACGTAAGTTCACTTTTACCTTCACTTGGTTCCAGAGATAGTACTTTCTGCTGGTACCACCAATAACTATGGTAAAGAATAGAAACGAAAAGCGCTTCTGAGTATTGCGTTTTCAAACCCATGGTTATGGGTCTCTATCTTCCCATTCCACCATCAAATGTATCTCAGAATTTACTCTCGATGAGAATTAAATTTAATCCCACGGAATAAACTTTCTTTATATTTAAATTGAGTAGCTTTAGCTTTACACTGCATTTAAATGAAAAGGTTAATAATACAGATAGAGTATGTTTACATTTACGTCTCCACTGATTGAAAAGTGTTCACAATATAAATTGAATATGTTTTCATTTCTGTTTACACTGATTTGAAAAGTTTGAAACTTCCATTAATTTAAAATGCATATTTTTACATAGACATTTACACTGGTTTAAAACTTGAAAACTTACATTAATTTTAAAGTGAATGTGTTTATATGGAAATTTACATTGCTTTGAACTGTAAGTATTTATACTAAAAATATACATCATTTCTTTTATCTTTCACTTCCTGCTCAGTAATGAGCTTGGGACTACTTTCTGCTTTTAGTTCTAATTACGAAACTAGCAATAAAGCAATCACCAGCCCGTGCAGTGGTGGTTCAAGAATCATCATTCTATACGCTGAGGTTGCCAGCCTCAAATTACTATGACATCCATGAGCGATTTTCACATAATAAATTTCGCATGGCAATAAACATATTTATGTTAGTTCACATGTTAATAATGAAATATAGAATGTAAAATGACAACTTACACTAATCCTGGCTCACAGACCTTTTGCTCAGATGAATAAAAGAGACTTGAATCGGCTTCTTACACGCGTCTGGGGTGTCGTTAATTTAATACGTTCCCTGTCTGACGTCGTGTGTGGTCCTTCAGTTTCCTCAGTCCCGGTTTCCTTATTTAATATGAAAGAGATTTACTGGGCTATGAAAGTCTGTCCAAATTCTCCAATAAAAGGTGTCGATATGTTAAGAAGGAATTCTTAATTCCAGATATCATTCTAGCAAGGTCTGGTATCTTGGCAAGCGATCTTTACATTGGAATAACACTGAAACGTGTCAGGTTATATTCCCGGTCTCCCTCGCATCTGTTTGTTATGGAGTTAAATATACGACACAATCATTTTCAAACAGGCGGTTGAGGGTGTGCTACTTTTAAAATATTCCATGTGAAATAAGCTGTGTAAAGCAAGAGGTCACATATTACTATATGGCAATAAGATATACGATGCTCTGCATACAGACTCGCGAACATGTCGTTAACCTCAAATGACGACGTATTCCCAAAGTAACAATTCATTATTTTATCAGAAAGTAATCTCTTATCTGTGTCTGTCCATCAGTTGTCTCCCGGTACTCCAAGCACTGTTGATGCGCGCACCCTTCTTATCGGTGATTAGGCAGATATCGCTGGGTGATGTAATTTATCGGCCACGGCCAAGCTTTGTACAAATGAATTTTACCAACCTGCTTCTCGTAATATTATCTCTACCTCTCCATGCAAATGTGAGCTGTTTATCATCCACAAGGAGTGTCAGATAACAGACAAGACACAATATACTGAAAGTAGTGAAAGGGTACGCCAATAGGCGTGATGGGAAACAATGGCAAAGAAAACCTATCTGCTGTTGCCCTAAGACGCCACTAGGCGTAATGGCCACTGACTGCTTTGACGGTCGGTGGCTAAGGACGGAAGAAGAAGAAGTGAAAGGGTACTTGAAAATATAAACTATCTGCTACATAGGAAGAAAGACAGAAAGTGCGACAATTGAAAGCACGCAATAAAATCAGTACAACAAATGCACCGATTACTGCCGGAGTCAAACAGAGATCAAGAGGGGCGCCCCATTCTGTCACACATACCTTCACAAAACTTTTGATAGAATATCACACTCATACCTTCACAAAACATTTGATAGAATATCACACGTATACCCTCACAAAAGTTGTGATATAATATCACACTCATACCTTAACACAAATGTATTACATTATAACAAAGGTGAATGACCGACTGACAGGCAACGTGGTTAGAGTACTTTCCTCTCGTGGCGTAGTTACCAGGATGAAGGATCGAAATCTGGTAGCATCACATTCCAATCAACCCAGATATAAATGGGTACCTGATTCTACTAGTGAGTTAGAAAGGACAAAAGTAGCTAGAAAAAGAACTGGTCAACCAACGTCATAAAATAAAACTCAACCTAGTAAGACAATGTTTGTAACACTTCATTCTCCTACGACAGATCTGGCATGGGAGTAACTCCACCGTATCTTTTTAACATAGGTCAGCATTTTAGGACATGCATTAAAATTCTCTACATCAAGCCTGAGAGTAAGTTCTGGTAAATCATACATTTATTTACACCTTCAGGCTAACATGATCTGTCAGGTAGGTGTGTCCTCTCTTTCCTTAAGTTGGTGTTCTTGCACTAGACTCATTTATAATAAAGTTGTCTTATTCTTTAGTCGTCTTTTACCTTTCTTCGTTATTCTCATTATCTTCTTCAACTTCTTTGCTCTGTCAACATTTTTTAACGTGATCGTTCAAAATCACACCTTGTATTTAATTTTAAATTTAATCTTTCCATTCTTGGCATTTTGACGAAACGTTGTCATTCAGAACACCTTGCTTCGTTAGACGCTATTGTGAACGGTTGGGTACTGTCATTCTGGCTATGCGAGAGTTCGATTGATAACGTAAACCTCTAATTAAACAAGCGACTGTTGGCAGTCAAAGTACCTTCGGCACTAAGCCACCTGAGACACAAAGATTGTCTACCTTTCTTTTTCAGTTATTGTTTGGCCTGCCGTCGCAACCCGATGCGAGAAACATGGGACCTGCTAGGAAGGAACCGGATAGTTGGATGATAGTGTGGCGTGTGTGCCGGAGAGGTTATTGATGTTATACTACTATGTGTACTCAGAGTGAGGTCAAGCTGTGTAAGTCCCTGAGTCTAATTGTTAATAATGATGTATTCTCAGGGTACCTATCCGCTACCTCTCTGAGATCTCACTCTGAACAATATTTTATGAGATTGTCATGTGTTTTATGGCTACGTGTCTAGGGTAATGTGAGTATAGTGATAATTGCATAAAACAAACACAACTGTAACTCAATGAAATTGAATTAAGTAAGACTGTTGTTAAGTTTAGATAATTATATTACAATTTTAATTTCCTGTCCCTCAAATCTTTTTGGGGCAGGAATGGTCAAAACTGAAGAGAAATGTATTTACATATAATAAATAAATACGAAGGAATCTTTGTCCATAACTAGATGATACACAAGTGTCACTGTAGGTGTAGAACACAGACTGATGTAACTGTCTAAAAGTGCTAGTCAATGGTAGAAGAGGGACTATTTTTGTCATCATGCCCACGATAATGAAAGTTCAAGTGTGGAAATTTTAAATGAATGAGTGTTCAAAGCCCACGTAAGGGGGGATCACCTGATGTTTCTATCAGAAGTATTTCAGTAGCTCATACAATTTCAGCCTCAGAGTTGTCCTCAGGATATAAAACGGCAGCATACAGCTGTTTTGAGGCCTTCACTATCCTCAAATCTGCCTTCTACAGGTTTACTGTCACACACTGGTAACAGGTAATATAACCCTGAAAAAGAAGGACGTTCCCCAACTTTTATATGCTGACTATAATATAATTCCACAACTCTTTACAACAATCATCATTAATCGTGGTCAGTATCGTGTGCAAAACATTTGCACTAGCCCCTAATTTATTTGACTTCACTCCGTACTGTGTTTACATTCTTCTTCCATATGGCTGCAACGCCCCTGTCCCTTTAAACATTAATTTTCTTCAATACAATCAGATAGGTATACAGTTGTCTTCTTGTACCCTGTTAATTCTTTTGGGCAGTCATTTGAACATTGTGACACTGCAGAAGACTGCCAGTAGCTTTCTGGACTTACAGTCATAATGTTTCTTATGGCAATATTCAAACACAATTTAATTTCTTTTCTCAATAAGTCTGCTTAGGCATGCTTGCTGGGATGTCGTAATTATTTTCCCATGGCCATGTCGTACAACACAGATTTTTGGCTCCCTATCTGGGTTTGCCTCTACATATTAATACAATTCAGCAATAAAATCATTTATCTTACCGCAATCAATGAAATATTTTACACAAATGTCAGATTAACTGGCAATCAATGGCACAAGTGCAGATTGCTGTCGTCCAGACCGCAAAGGCATGGGTCACAAAATGCTATGCAGCTGATCTTAATCTGCAGTGTTGAAATATTTTTCTCAAGTGGCCGCGTATTCTGGCAAAGAGTTAGTTTTATCCCCCCTTTCCTAAACTATCACTAACCAATCAAACAAGTCAAGCAATTTTGACTGTTAAAAAAAAGCGTCCCGAAAATGTAACTTTCCGAAGACTTTCAAAATTGAGCAGTCACTCAGTGTGTTGGTCTGTCTGTCTCAATTTTTATCTTCTACTATATCTCTGTTATTATTGGGTCGATTTCAATTTTCAAAAGTGATTCTTAGACTGCCCTTTGGCCTCTATCATCCTATCTGGTTTTCATCTAACTCTTTTTCATCGTTTTCATCTATGTAATTTTTATCTCTATTTATTCTGAACCAAATACTTTTCTATAAGGCACGATAATGTATTATAGGGAATAGTATGGTATTTTAATAACGAATATCATCGATATAATTCCAAATATCCATTTTATTTACCCTCTTCATAAGTTATCTAAGTTTCTCTCTTTCCCCTTTTCTATGCACAACTTTGGTTTTAGTTTCAGTTTCAAACGTATAAGTTAGCCTTGATTATTTTTCATTTTAATCCTCCCTTTCTCTCCCTAACTCCCTTTTCCAAGACAATGTAACAAGTTGTTTTTTTTTCTTCTGCTAACGTTCTTTCTAAATATTGGTAAGGGTAGACTGTGTGCGGGGTTTAAAGGGAACGGGTAAATTATTTTGCGCTCGCCGTCAAAAGACATTCAAATCTTCGTTACTGAGGTACATGGAGATCGATTCAAACCTGTAGTTATTTATAGTTAGAACCTTCACCAAATAATAGGGCTGGGTGTATGCGGTTTTGGGGGAAGGGTAACCTTTTTCAAACTGTTGTATTAGAAAAACATCAAGTATTGTCCAATTCTTAGCAGACGTTTTGCTTTTGCCCTTGGCAATTTTCAAATCTAGTAGGAGTGGTTATAGGCGGAAAATTTACGTTTCTAGCTTTTATGAATCGGGGAATCTGAGCGGCGGGTTACACGGAGCCATTTCACTACACATTCCCCCTGTTAAAAAAAGCCTGCACCACTAGTGCAGCTTTTTTTTCCGTGTTACAATCCCGATCAAATTAACTCAACTAGGCTTTATGAGGAACCGGGGTTTCTGCAGGTGGGTGCCTACTCAAGAAATCTGCCCCAACGTTCTGCGAACCCGGAATATACTCAATGGTAAACGAGTAAGGTTGAATGAGCAGCGACCACCTTAACAAACGTGCATTACCATGTTTTTGCCTGGGCCAGAAATACCAGTGGCTGATGGTCGCTTTGTACCACGAATGGTCTACCATACAGATAGATCTGGAATTTCTTGATTGCCCAGACTAAAGCCGAACATTCTTTTTCAATAGTTGAGTAGTTTTTTCCGCTCTGTTTAACTTGTGGCTGGCAAAAGCAACTGGGTTCAATTGCCCATCTGGTGAAGAGGACCTTTGTAACAATGTGGCTCCTAATCCCACATTAATAGCGTCCGTTCTCACCACGAATTCCTGACTCAAATCAGGTAATTTCAATATAGGCTTACTGGTGAGTTTTTCCTTTAACTCCTTATATGCCAACTCGCACTCTGCCGACCATTCTATTTTGTCAGGTTTACCTTTACGAGTTAAATCCATCAGAGAAGCACACACAGAGTTAAAATGTTTAATGTACTTTTGGTAAAACCCACAAAGTGAAACAAAGGATCTCACGTCCTTCTTAGTCTGTGGTCTAGGTGCTCTCTGCAATTTCTCCAGGTGCTCGGGGTCAGGGGTAATGCTACCCTGATGTACAGTATGTCCCAAGAATTCTAATTCCTTGCATCCAATACAACATTTTGTTGGTCTAGCAGTTAAGTTTGCCTCTCTGAGTCTATCAAATAGCATATTCAAAGAGTTAACGTGTTCTTCAAATGTTTCCGTAGCGATGAGGATATCATCCTTGAAATTGGTAATACATGGGTTTTTCAGGGGATCCAATAGTTTTCTCATCATTCTGGAAAACACACTCGGAGCATTCTTCAATCCAAACGACAGCATGTTGAACTCATAGTGCCCTTCCGAGGTGCTAAAAGCTAGGTAAGGTCGAATCTCAGGCTTCACTGGAATCTGGTAATATTTCTTACTGAGATCTACTTTGGAAAAATATTTTGCCTTATTCAGTCTGGCAAATAGTTGGTTAGTATCAGGTAATGGATCCACCTGACTTTCTGTGACAGCATTCAGTTTCCTGTAATCTATGCACAGTCTATGTTCCCCAGAGGGTTTCCTCAACAATACCACACTGGAGCTATATGGCGATTCACTGTGAGAAATAATCCCTTCCTATAACAGATAATCTATCTCCTCTTTTAAAGCTTTCTCTTTTGCGAATGGGATAGTATAGGCTGTCATACAGATGGGTGCTCATACAGATGGGTGTTGGGTCTAGTAGTTTCATGTCATATTCCAACAAGTTGGTGTTCCCCGGTCTGTCCGTTAATACGTCTGTATGATTTTCCAGAACCTTTTGAATCTTCTCCCTCTGCCCTTTTGTCAAATGATTACTGACTTTCACCTGTGCAGGAGTTTCACATGGTTTCAGGGGATATTCGTAAGAGGTGAGAGGTTCATTCTTCATCTCAGTGGCTATGGCCAAATTCATTAAATGTGTCCCTTCCAGATTTTCTCTATCATGATATTTCTTAAGAAGGTTCACGTGATAGACTTTTTCCTTTCCTTTCTTATCTATCTTGTAGTTAATTCTAGATACCTTTTCTAAAACGGTGTATGGAACTTGCCATCCAATGTGAAGTTTGTTGCTGCTGCCGGGTAATAGAAGAAGCACTTTCTCCCCCACAGCAAGCTCCCTATCCTTCGCTTTCTTATTGTAATATGCAGCATGTTTCTTCCTGGCTTGTCTTAGGTTATCATTTGCCAATTTCCAGCCAGTTTTTAATCCAGTGGTCAGCTCGTTCACATACTGATATGATGAGGTTACAGTCTCTTCTGCCTTTTCATCAGTCCACGTCCTCAATAAGGCTTCCAATGGACCTTTGTTTGGCCGGATAATTAACAGTGTTGCCGGTGCCATTCCTTGTTGAATTATGTGTGACTTCCCGATAAGCAAAGAGGGCCGCGGGTAAGTATTGATCCCATGTATCAGGTTTCTCATGTGCCAACTTTCTCAAGATGGAAATAAGTGTCCCGTTAAATCTTTCCACCTGCCCGTTCCCTTGGGGGTGATACGGACTACAATGAAAGTTCCTGGCTTGGAAGATCTTGAAAACGTCCTCAGTTTGTCTCCCCTTGAACTGAGATCCATTATCAGTCAAGATTTAAATGGGAAAACCTAACCTTGTGAATATTGTAAGTAACGCCTCTGCCACATGTTTTGAGTCAATTGATGACAGGGCTACTGCCTCTCCCCACATAGAGCAAGTGTCCACCAGAGTAAGAATGTAACTGTTTCTCCTCTTGGTTCGTGTGAGAGGTCCATCACTATCCACTGCAACTCTTTAAAAAGGGGTTCCCATGATTGACATCTCCCCTAAAGTTGCAGGTGTAGTCCAATGCTTTGGAGCTACCCTTTGGCATTCTGGGCAGGATTTGTCATACCTTTTTATATCTTCCGTTATCCCTGGCCAGAAGTAAGGACAAGCTATACGCTGTCCTGAGGCGCTGATCCCCATATGACCACTGACGGGGATAGCATGTCCTAACTCCATCACTTTTTCCCTATATGAAGTGGGAAGTACCAGCTGTCCATGACCATTGGATCCAGTTCCAGCCTTCTTATACATTAACTTGTTCTTCATATAAAAGTCTCCTTTGTTCGGAGGTGTATGACTTTTTGGGAGTTTCCTAAAACACGGCTTTAGTGACCTATCCTCCGCCTGTGCTCTCCTCATCTCCTCTGGATGAGTATTTATTGGTTTGTCTTCCTCCTTCCTTGATTGTGACCTGGTCTGTACTGTTGCCATGATCACTGGTCTTTTGGGACTTCCCAAACACACATATCTACACCCCAATATCAGGGGTAGATTACAAATGAGTCAAAATTCAATCCAGTATCATAAAGGCACTTAATAGTGGCCCCATTGCATACTACATCTTCACATACACGGGGATGATAAGGTTCCTGCTGTCCAGTAGGCTTTTCCTTTTGTCTCTTGTTTCCTGTTTTAAGGCATGCAGCGTAATGTGGAGGGTTATTTTTCTTCGTACAGTCTTTTGTATGATGGTTATTTAACCTACATATTTTACAGTATTTACCTTCAGATCTGTAGGGTTTCCTTTCATTGAGTTGCGGGTTTCTATCTCTAGGGTCAAATCTTGGCCTATCATAGTTTTGTTTACCTCTGTTACCTGGATCTCTACTGTCAAATTTATTCTGGTTTTGGGGGGCTTTATTGTTTTCTACTTGTTTCCTTTTTGCTCCAGCTACTTCTGTCTGGGCTGCCTGATACCTCTCAGCAACATTGAGCACCTCACCCAACCTCTCTGCACTTTGTTCCATGAGAAATTTTCTCAGGTCTGGATCCATTGACTCTCTCAATTGCTCTATCATGATCATTTCATTAAGATCTTGGGTTTTCCCCAGAGCAGTCCATTTCTCCAAGTAGGTTTCCAACCTGGCAGAGAATTGGTGGTAGGTCTCCCCAGACAGTATTTTCGTATTTCTAAATCTCTTCCTGTAAAATTCCCCATTCTTCTCATACCTAATTAGAAGAGCCTGTTTTAAAATGTCATAGTCTTCCTGATACTCTCTGCTCAATTTGAGAACACTTCATAAGATGTTCCCCTAAGCCCTTGTGATACTTTTAAACTCCATTTTTCCTTCTCTAACCCATAACTAGTAGCTAATCTTTCGAATCTAGTTAAGAATGACTCAATGTCATCCTCTTTCTCCACAAAAGGATCTAAATGGAAGTTCATGGCCAAATTAGAGGCTCACTGACTGATACTAGCATCAGAGGTAGATGGGCTGTTACCATTTTCTGGAGCATCGCCTTGAAGTTCCAGTTCTTTTAATCTTAGCTCATGCTCTCTTTGTAATCGTTTGTCCTCTGCTTCCATCTGTAATCTCTTTTTTTCTTTTTCCTTTGCAGCCTCTATCTGCAACCTCTTTTCTTCTGCCTCCCGTTGCACTCTCTTTTCTTCTGCCTCCAATTTCTTTTCCTCTAACTGTAACCTTTTGATTTCAGCCTCCCTATCAGCCTCCAATTTCTTAGCCTCCCTATCAGCCTCTAATTGTAACCTCTTAGTTTCTTTGTCAGCCTCTAATTGTAAACTTTTCTCTTCAGCTAATCTCCTATCTTCCCTTTCAATAAACTTATCACATTCTGAAGTCACATACGGAATTAGAACTTGCCCCTCCATACCCATTTCCTTTGCAATCTGCACAGCAGCAGATCTGAACTTGGCCAAGTCTGCCATCTTTTTTGTAATACAACGTTCTAAATCTTACTATATTAAACTATATTAATTAACCAGTGTGACTAAATTATCATAGGCAATGACAACTCACTCAATTTTCCTCAAATAATTACTTTTTGTTATTTTAACAATGGGGATTCCCTGGATATACTTAACAATAATAATAATAATAATCCCGGACAGGATTTCAATATATGTGGCGTGTGTGCCGGAGAGGTTATTGATGTTATACTACTATGTGTACTCAGAGTGAGGTCAAGCTGTGTAAGTCCCTGAGTCTAATTATTGATAATGATGTATTCTCAGGGTACCTATCCGCTACCTCTCTGAGATCTCACTCTGAACAATATTTTATAAGATGATTATGTGTCTTATGGCTACGTGTCTAAGGTAATGTGAGTATAGTGATAATTGCATAAAATAAACACAACTCTAACTCAATGAAATTGAATTAAGTAAGACTGTTGTTAAGTTTAGATACTTATATTACAATTTTAATTTCCTGTCCCATAAATCATTTTGGGGCAGGAATGGTCAAAACTGAAGAGAAATGTATTTACATATAATAAATAAATACTAAGGAATCTTTATCCATAACTAGATAATACACAAGTGTCACTGTAGGTATAGAACACAGACTGATGTAACTGTCTAAAGGTGCTAGTCAATGGTGGGAGGGACTATTTTTGTCATCATGCCCACGATAATGAACGTTCAAGTGTGGACATTTTAAATGAATGAGTGTTCAAAGCTCACGTAAGGGGGACTTCACCTGATGTTTCTATCAGAAGTATTTCAGTAGCTCATACAATTTCAAGAAAACAGAAGCGAAGTCCCCCAGGTTAAAGCAACTATATAGCGAACAGTACAGTCAGCTGGACAAGGAAGTTAAACGCCAAACCCGAGCCAACAAAAGGAATTTCCTAGACGATCTTGCAAGACAGGCAGAGGAGGAAGCACTGAGAAATGAACAAAGCACAGTATACAAAATAACTAAATTAATCAGCGGAAAACGAGGTGCAAACAATATTGCATTAGTAAGAGATAAGCAAGGTAATTTCATCACGACAGCAGAGGGACAGGAAACAAAATGGGCAGAGCACTTCAGAGAAACTCTGAACAAGGAACCACAAGAGACACAACTGAATGTTCCTGAAGCTGAAAACGATCTAGATGTGAATACAGACATTCCACGAAAAGAAGAAATCATCACAGCAATCAAAGGGTTAAAGAACGGCAAAGCTCCGGGTAATGATAACTTAAATGCAGAGCTATTTAAGACAGACCCTGAGCTAGCAGCAGAACTATTAGAACCACTATTTTCACAAGTCTGGAAAACGGGGACAACACCATCAGAGTGGAACAAAGGAATAATTGTCAAGTTGCCCCAGAAGGGAGATCTTGCAGATTGCAATAATTGGAGAGAAATCACTCTTCTCTCAGTTCCCAGCAAAATACTAGGCAGGATAATTATACAGAGAATTTCAAAGGCAGTAGACCACAAACTGAGGAAGGAACAAGCAGGATTTAGAAAGAATAGAAGATGTGTAGATCATATATTCACTCTCAGGAACATTATAGAGCAGTGCTCGGAATGGCAAAGACAATTTACATTAATTTCGTTGATTTTGAAAAGGCTTTTGACAGCATACATAGGGACAGTTTATGGAAAATACTGAGGGCTTATGGAATTCCAAGCTGCATAGTGTCAATTATAAAAAGCCTCTATGCCAACTTTACGTGTAGTGTTGGGCAGAGCAACCTAACCTTTGAGGTGAAGACAGGAGTACGACAGGATGTCCCTTGTCAACCACTCTATTTTTAACAGTCATAGACTGGGTGATGCGCCAGGCAACAGAAGGCAGTCCAAGAGGAATAAGATGGACAACATTTTCTACATTGGAAGATCTGGAATATGCAGATGACATTGCACTACTAGCACATTCACTTCAACACATCCAGGAAAAAACGGATAGACTTAACAAGTTTAGCCAGCAGGTGGGCTTGAACATCTATTGAAAGAAGTCTGAGGTCATGACGCTCAATGTGAGCAACCCTGAGCCCATATCAGTAAAGAATCAGCAATTGGTACAGACAGATACCTTCACATACTTAGGAAGCATAGTAACACCAGACGGCGATGCAGGCAAAGACATCAACATCAGAATGAATAAGGCAAGAACAGCCTTCTTTAGCCTAAACAACATCTGGAAGTCCTCCCAATACAGCACAAGCACAAAATTAAGATTATATCAGAGCTGTGTGCTTTCTGTGCTTCTCTATGGTGCGGAATGCTGGAGAGTTACAGAGAAGGAAATGTCGAAATTGTCCTCCTTTCACACAACATGCCTAAGAAAAATTCACCGAATCTTTTGGCCGAATACCATCACTAACCGTGATCTGCTTACTCGTAGCAAGCAAGAGGACATGCACACCATCATAGCTGGCAGACGCTGGAGCTGGGTTGGTCATGTCCTCAGAAGAGACCCCGATGTCATCACAAGAACAGCTATGCTTTGGACCACTGAAGGAAAACGAAAGAGAGGCCGACCAAAAACAACCTGGCGGAGGACTGTGGAGGCTGAGATGCAGGGAATGATACAACAATCATATGGCTGCAACGCCCCTGTCCCTTTAAACATTGATTTTCTTCAATACAATCAGATAGGTATACAGTTATCTTCTTGTACCCTGTTAATTCTTTTGGGCAATCATTTGAACATCGTGACACTGCAGAAGACTGCAAGTAGCTTTCTGGACTTACAGTCGTAATGTTTTTATGGCAATATTCAAACACAATTTAATTTCTTTTCTCAATAAGTCTGCTTAGGCATGCTTGCTGGGATGTCGTAATTATTTTCCCATGGCCATGTCGTACAACACAGATTTTTGGCCCCCTATCTGGGTGTGCCTCTACATATTAATAAAATTCAGCAATAAAATCATTTATCTTACCGCAATCAATGAAATATTTCACACAAATGTCAGATTAACTGGCAATCAATGGCACAAGTGCAGATTGCTGTCGTCCAGACCGCAAAGGCATGGGTCACAAAATGCTATGCAGCTGATCTTAATCTGCAGTGTTGAAATATTTTTCTCAAGTGGCCGCGCTGGCAAAGCGTTAGTTTTATCCCCCCTTTCCTAAACTATCACTAACCAATCAAACGAGTCAAGCAATTTTGACTGTTCAAAAAAAACGTCCCGAAAATGTAACTTTCCGAAGACTTTCAAAATTGAGCAGTCACTCAGTGTGTTGGTCTGTCGGTCTCAATTTTTATCTTCTACTATATCTCTGTTATTATTGGGTCGATTTCAATTTTCAAAAGTGATTCTTAGACTGCCCTTTGGCCTCTATCATCCTATCTGGTTTTCATCTAACTCTTTTTCATCGTTTTCATCTATGTAATTTTTATCTCTATTTATTCTGAACCAAATACTTTTCTATAAGGCACGATAATGTATTATAGGGAATAGTATGGTATTTTAATAAGTAATATCATCGATGTAATTGCAAATATCCATTTTATTTACCCTCTTTATAAGTTATCTAAGTTTCTCTCTTTCCCCTCCTCTATGCACAACTTTGGTTTTAGTTTCAGTTTCAAACGTATAAGTTAACCTTGATTTTTTTTCATTTTAATCCTCCCCTTCTCTCCCTAACTCCCGTTTCCAAGACGATGTAACAAGTGGTTTTTTTTTCTTCTGCTAACGTTCTTTCTAAATATTGGTAATGGTAGACTGTGTGCGGGGTTTAAAGGGGACGGGTAAATTATTTTGCGCTCGCCGTCAAAAGAAATTCAAATCTTCGTTACTGGGGTACATGGAGACTGTGACGTACGTCTAAGTATGACAAATGAATTTCCCTGACTCGATGGATTATAACAGAATATTGGCCTCTCATAACTTTAGAACCGCTGATCATCTGTTGTAACTTTAACCTGCATGCAGCATTTCCACGAGAATTTTACACACTGGATCATTAATATGTAGCCTGCTATCTTCTGTGAACTTTTGGGATCGCATGGCCTTTGATGGGATATTAAATCACGCCCACGACCATCTCTGAGAACGATTTATAGCAATCTTTTCCTTAACGCCGACCCAAAAGAGGACGTGGCCAGAGACTCACTCCTGTTTCTAGAGCAATTAACAGCAGTTCATTTTCTTACCTGGCTGTCGCCCCGCCTGGTGGGAGTGGCCAAAGCTTCTCAGAACAGCGGTACCATCAAAGACAGGCTGATCTTCAGAATTCAACGTGGAGCGGTATACGATCTAAAGAAATCGGGGAACTCTCAGCTAACGTAGTTAGTTTCTCGAGAAATTTTCGCACCCTCATGCGAGCAGCCTGAGACGAAGAAGATCGGTAGACCGGGGAAAACGGAGGAAACACAGCGGTTAACACAACGGCGTTGTACCTCGGATTTTGCTATACTTCAAGAAAGGTGTAAAAATCCAACACGTCCCAATTAAGTTACATTCGAGATGTATAAATAAAGAACACCGAAAACTGCATTTTATCGTTCGTTCTGACAGAATCCTAGTTTCACTAGCATATAGTCTAGTCGGATTCCTGCTAGATTTCATCTACCTTTGTTGACTATTGGAGTGTATTCTTTTCTGCACAGACAAACGATCATTCAACCTGCATCCCAGCAATTATTAATTATATACAGAGTTCTGCCAACTCAATTCGATAACTCCAGTAACATATGAACTTTTTTTAAAGCTAAACTTGTGGCGACCTGTAATGGGCCCCGCTCCTCTGAATTTAACTAAAAATAAAGCCACCCAAGAAACACTTTTAAAATACTAGTTCATAAAGTCCTTAAAGTAAACTGGAAGCAGAACATATTTTATTCACTTCCCTATTTGTGAAGAAGAACATAGATCTACCTGAACACTGTCTGTCAAGTATATTCAGTGGATTTTACCCACCCCCGAAGAAAAACTTACCTCAGTGTTTTTAACTTGTGACAGTACGGAAAAAGAAAGTTATCTCCACCAGCTGTGTTTCCTTGTCATCTTTGTATTCTGTAACCTTTGATTTTTCACTGTAAATGTATAATTATTAGTGACTAATTTATGATAATAAAGGTATTAAACTTTAGTTGTATTGGTTGTCGGCTGGCCCAAAACTCCAAACATTTCCCATCTGTGTAGGCTGTATTCATGTACGTTGTGCGACAGAATCACCAAATCGGTGAGTGCGCCTGAGCGACTGGAACTGACAAACAATTGTTTGTTCAGAAGAGAGATAGGAGTAGTCTGTGAGAAACAGATATTGTCGTAATAAGAGACTGTCCTTGCTCTTCCCAGCGCTTGTGAATCTACTACCTCATTCTCCTAAATCCTTATTCTCACAGAGCCTTCAATATCACTCTACACTCTAAAGGGACCAATATCCATCAGAACCCTTTCAGGTAAAAATTACGACAGAGACCGATTCAAACCTGTAGTTATTTATAGTTACAATCTTCATCAAATAATAGGGCTGGGTGTATGCGGTTTTGGGGGAAGGGTAACCTTTTTCAAACTGTGGTATTAGAAAAAATCAATTATTGTCCAATTCTTAGCAGACGTTTTGCTTTTGCCCTTGGCAATTTTCAAATCTAGTAGGAGTGGTTATAGGCGGAAAATTTACGTTACTAGCTTTTATGTATCGGGGAATTTGAGCAGGGGGTTACACGGAGCCATTTCACTACAAATAGGAGGAGGGGTTTAAGAATTGGTACAGATTAGCAGGTAGACAATATAACTTGAGGCTCAAAAGAATCCATTACGTTCTCACACAATCGCAGTGCACAAATGGAAGTCCCAGAGCATTAATCTCATTTCATTCCAGTGTAAAATGAATTCTAAATGTGTTTTTAAGGAGTTCGCACTGGAGCAAAGGGTGCCGCAGAAATGTGAGTTTGCACATTAAGTGTTTGGCGCCTTTCTAGAAAGAATCTAGAAAACCTACATCCGGATAGCATAATTCGCAAGATTGGACATCATGAACTTCCTAAGTTACAGAACAGAAATCCACGCCCGTGTTTGTACACGTCGGTGGCGCCAGCATTTTATTCATTTTTGTATGGCGGTCACTTACTCGCAAGTTGAATGGTCGTTATATCAAGTTTAATTTATTTAAAAGCTTGTTGCTTGAACCAGATTTGGTTACTCAACACGTCAGTTCATGAAGTGAATTCAATTACCCAAACGTGTATTGTACGACGTAAATTTATTCAAATGACTGCATCGCCAAGTTCGTTAGCCTCCCCTTTTGACGTCAAATAAAATAAATAAATAAATACAAATTGTCTTGGACTCAGTTTTACAAATGAACGATGCGCTAGAAATACGAGACCTTTCGGGTATATCCTTCGTCAACGACGAATACAAATTGAAAAAGATAGATGGGAAACATAGATAGGGTGAGAGAAGAAAAACTAAAGATACTGGAAACAAGTGAAACAATTATATGAACAAAAAATGAGCTACACAGAAAGATCAAAAGCAAGAAGATGGGTAACCGGGGAAAAGTAATACTAGACAAACAAATAAAAGTATAGAACAAGACATAATTAAATATCAACACAAAGAAACTGCTAAGCAATAAAAATTCAACAAAATAAAAAGATGTAACAAAATAATAGAATGGCCCGACTCGATAACCAAAGCTGCTAGTCAAGTTGGTATCAGATCTACCGCCTACCGCCCCCCCCCCCCCCCTACTCCCTTAGTTTGGATGATACATTATCACTTTTCTCTCAGTGGTTTTTGTTTTTTCATTTGTCTTTGAAATACTTGCTTGTTTTGAACTGTCGTGAACACTTAAGACCTCTACACCTGACGGTAGAAGAGGAACGACTAAGTAAGTGAACACTTAAGACCTCTAAACCTGACGGTAGAAGAAGAACGACCAAGTAAGTCAACACTTAAGACCTCTACACCTGACGGTAGAAGAAGAACGACTAAGTAAGTCAACACTTAAGACCTCTACACCTGACGGTAGAAGAAGAACGACCAAGTAAGTCAACACTTAAGTATATCGTCATCGTAAACATTGTACTTGTGGTTCTAATGAGAGAAAGAAAGAATAGGTCTACTACATTCTCAGGCATGTCGTACCAGGGGACTAGTGAGGTTGGGCATGGGGCTAGCAACCTCATCATGTAGAACAAATAGCCACACAAACCACCTCTGTAAGAGTATGTGACTACTTGATACAGGCTGCCTGTAAGGGGACTAGCCACAGTGGTGGTCTGGTGACACATAAGGTGTGACGTTGTACACAGATTTGGATTATTATGTTCAGTTGTACTAACGAGTTTTCTAGCAAGTCTCTGATAGTAACAGTAGGTTCATATAATTTTCTTCGTATGTGTGGATTCTGACTTAATCAAATATTACATTGAACGAATATACTACTAGTAACGAAGATGGGATATCGTCACCTACGCATTTAAAAAAAATATATAGGTTCACTTCAGTTCCAACTTATTTATTTATTTATTTATTTTCTCAAACCAGCGGCACTCGAGCTTTCCAGCCCTTTTGGCCAAAATGACATGTCATTGCGATGCTGGGGAGCCAGTGGTCTTTCCTTCCCACCCGGTCAGGAGCTTCGCTCCTTCCCATCCACAGAGGGTTTATCTGCAGGAGCCGTTCAGGTTATTCAGTCAAATTCCCGGTCGATGACACTCCTACAAATGCCGGCGCCCGGGCTTGAACCTCGAAAACCTGGTCGCTAGCACAACGTCTTAACCATTACACCAGCGCGGCTCCACGTTCCAACTTATTAATCATAACGGGAACAGTTGTTACTTAATGTCACATCACAGAAGTACTTTTAGACACATTCATAGATGCCTGAGAGATTTGAAACGAGATACTCATATATGGGAAACTACTCGTGAATTAGGAATGGTTTACAGACGATTATTTAAGGGAAGCAATATTTTTAGTTACAAGGGGCACAACTTAATTGTAGAAAAGATTAAATTTAAATTCTCAATTTTATTTGCTTATATGTAAATCAAAATTTCTTTGCAAATTTGTGTTAAACTTTTTACGTACAAATGAGTTTTAATAAGAAATGTAATAAATGTTGCCCAATGGGCTGATCACCCGTTGGCTTGTCACACCGATTACAGAAACAACGGCAGATGGATCTATTTGTTGTTGCCCTAAAGACGCCGCTAGGCGTGATGGGAAACTACAACAGAGAAAATCAATCTGCTGTTGCCCTTAAGACGCCACAAGGCGTGATGGCCTCTGACTGCTTGGTCGGTCTTTGGCTAAGGACGGAAGAAGAAGAAGAAGAATAAATGTTGCATTTTTTAATTTTTTTCTTTACAAAATTTAAATAGAATAAAAGTTATTTACCTAGACTTTCTAGACAGCTATTAGTATTTCGTAGAAAAAAAACTTTAATGAAGTACTTAATTTATTGGATAGAGGATGCAATATATTTTCGTTGACATATTGATTATTTCCTATGAGATACATAGTACCGCAAAAACTAAACTTTATGAAAATACATTAGCATATGGGCAGATTTACTCACTGCAGAACTCTACCAACACCTATTTCTTATCTTAGGTCCCCCTTTACTAAGAGTATAAAAGAAACCCTTGGAGAAAAAAGAACTCCCACCAAGCTTAAACAAGTGATGTATCACTATATGGGACCTAAGACGCGTCAACAGTGAGGAATGCAGTTAGCGACCCATAGCTAGACTATTTGCTTCAGGGTCAGCGAACCAGAGCTGACCAAGACCCTACTCCACCTCCAAGTGGTGGTCCTGGAAACAGGCTGCATCATTGCAGTCTGGCTGAATGAGTAGGGATCAAAGAGGTAAGGCTAACCCGGTCCCAAAAATGCTGTGCTGAAGTCGGATGTGTCGGCCGAAAGGCTCAAATATCGCAGCTTTGCTATAAACGGACACAACGCAACCAACGTCCTTTTCAGGACGTACAAAGAAGAATAAACAAAATATATCACTATAACACAGGGTTTTTCAGTTGGGTTCCGCGGTAGACTTGGGAACATGCGAGAAGTCACTATGGGTTACTCGAGAAATTGTGATTAAACAAAAATATAAACGTCGTAATTCAATGAACTTTGTGCACCTAGCGATGTTGTCGCTCGCAATGGTGGGCAGTGACCGAGCAGCCACGTGTGGCAGTGCGCTGTAGCACCGTGTTCATTCGTGTACATGCCACATTTCGTTATCATCTTGTAGAGAAGAAATTTGTGATCAGACTTTTAGGCTATTTGGATGAGGTGTTAAGAAAAAAAATTGTCTGCAATTTAAAATAAATAAAAAAAGGAAATAGTCAAGGTTCTTCTACAGACTTACATTAGAGTTGATATCGCTGGTGTGGAGGGGCAACCGCGGACAAAAAACAAAAAAAGTAGACTAGTGAGTTGGCCAAAATAAAAATGATCCACAGAAAAAAATATTCTCTACTCAAAAGAACACTGACAGTTGTTATTGAATTATTATATATATATATTTTTTTTCTTAACCAGCGGCACTTAGGCTTTCAGCCCTTCGGCCCAATGACATGTCATTGCGAGGCTGGGGAACCTGAGGACTTTCCTTCCAACCCGGTCAGGAGCTTTGCTCCTTCCCATCCACAGAGGGTTTATCACAGGAGCCGTTCAGGCTATTCAGTCAAATTTCCGGCCGTAAACATTTCTTCAAACGCCGACGCCCGGGTTTGAACCATGAACACCTGGTCGCCAGTACAACGCCGAAGCCATTAAACCAGCGCGGCTCCCAATTATTATATTTAAAACTGACTAATCACTTAGGCATCATTCCCAGATGTATGAGAGATGTCAGTGAAGATGGATAAGTATGGGAAACAACTCGTGAACTAGAAATGACGAACACAAGGGAAGTAATTTTTTTTTTCATGTACCCGGGGAAACTACATTATTAAAAAAAAGTTTCTACTTTCTTAAAATTTATTATTAATCAAAATTATTTTGCAAACAGTTCCTTGACAGTGCTTTTACACTTCACTCTTATAATTTGTTTACTACCTTTTGCTTTGTTTATAACTATATGTGCGAATTGACTAGAACATTACAGTTTTCTTTACAAGACTATTTAAGCAGCCATCAATAATTTATAAAAACGCGATAACTCTTGCTGCACTGACTTATATATAATATCCAGTGATGCCACAGCTGGGTATTTCTTACTAGATCTGGGTTTTTGGGCTTCCGTCTGGGTATCTGGGTAATTTTTTTTCGAAATCTGCATTAATCTGGGTATATTTGACAATTGGCATTTACAATGTATGTATATTCTGTGCACTGAGCATTATACATTATATTTATATTATAATTAAATGTAAAACATTATGTGCTATCTATTTTTTATTCCACTTAAATTTAATTCTTGTTTTTTTAACCACGTCAATGATGTTGTTTTTTTTGACTCGTTTACATCAGCTCAAAACTGGCATATACATTGTGTTGGGGAAAACACTGAAAAAAAAAGCTATTACAATTTTTGAATCAAATCAAAAGAGCCCTGTCTCACACAAGATAAAAATTGCTAAAGCGAAGATACTGTTTTCGGCTTTCATGGCAGAACATAATACTCCGTTTTCGCAAGCTGGTCATTTGATTGAATGTTGCAAGCAGATATTTTCAGACAGCCCAATTGCTCAAATAATGTCACTGAAGCGCACCAAGGCTGCCTATGTGATGCAGTACGGCATTGCTCAAGCGGCTTTAAGTTATAAACATTTGCAGAAATCAGAAATTTTCTATACTCGTTGATGAGAGTACTGATATTTCTACGAACCAATGTTGGCAGTCGTTGTCCGATTCTGTGACACAAAAACAAAAAAAGTAGTTGATTCACTGTTAGACCTCATTGAAGTAGAGGATGGGACTGGTATTGGCATGTTTACAACTGGTAAAAAATTTTTGAGCACGCATGAAAATCCCGCTTAGTAACGTCATTGGTTTTGCTGCAGAACAACTGTTTAACCACTATGATGGGGACTGCAAGTGGTTTACACGCACATCTGAAGAAAGAGATTCCACATGTCTTTGTTCTCGGCTGTGTTTGTCATTCATTTGCACTTTTATTTCATACCTTTTACAAATACATCTTTTAAAGCAGTTTTTATTAATTTCTAATGAGAGTTTACAAAATTTTAACACAGAACAGTTTTACAATTTTCTAATTTTACGTATTTCGTTATTTTCTTCACCATTTTCAAGTCCACTTGTTCAATTCCTTTCAGCTCCCCGTGGAACATAGGTCCTCAACAAAAAAACACCCCATGCCTTTTGCCATCTGTTCAAGGTTATTTCATGTCTTCTTTGTCAATGTTATGTCTATTTTCAGTTTTCTTATCCATGTTTTTTTTTTTTTTTTTTTATTTGGTTTCCCTCTGTCTCTCTTTCCTTAAAGGTTCCTCTGTCTTAAAATAAAACCCAAACAATGCTGGGTACAAAAAAAAAAAAACCTAGTAAAACTTAAATTAAGAGAAAAAATCCTGGAACAAGATAAACGTGTCTCATGTCATGGACACATAACAGACGCTGGCAGATGTGAAACAGAATAGAATATGGTTCGTAGAAAATACATGACGCTGCACTATTTGGCGCAGAAATATGGGCAAAGAGCAAGCAATTAGAAGAGGGAATTGTGGGCCTTGCAATGTGCTCATGTACAAGAATGGGGCCCACCACTTGGAAACAGAAGATAATACAGAAATTTTATAAAAACTAGGACTAAAAAGATAATTAAAAGAAGTCAAAATTATACAAACTTATATTTTGAACACATAAAGAGACATAACACTTTGCTGAACTTCATTGTAGAATGAAACATTGACGACAAACGAACAGGAGAACGGCAACGAGGTAAATGGCAATAAAATATCAAGAGATGGATAAGAAATAGCGTATCCGTGTATCATCAAGGCAAACAGAGCGGCTCGTTCTTAGCAAATAATGGGGTCCATCCCCAACAGAACTTAAAATAACAACTTTTTTTCATGTTTTAAAAGTGACACATAACAAGTCTCCGTAGATATATTACAACCGCTGTGATCATACATTAAACCCTCCTCAAACTCTCTCTCTCTCTTCCAACAACCGTATCTCTCTCTCTGCTACTTCCTCCCATTCACACTTCCTTACTACGTGCTCTTCGACCCGATCCTTTCTGAACTATGAGGATGAAAGAGAACAAGTCCCCAAAAATGTGAAAGTTGTTTGATGGAGTTCACGTTTCACAAGTCTTAAACATCACGTTTGGGAAAATATGCTGAAATGCGCATGTGCAGAACAGAAGAGTGGTGATCAGTGATGCCACAGCTGGGTATTTCTTACTAGATCTGGGTTTTTGGGCTTCCGTCTGGGTATCTGGGTAATTTTTTTTCGAAATCTGCATTAATCTGGGTATATTTGACAATTGGCATTTACAATGTATGTATATTCTGTGCACTGAGCATTATACATTATATTTATATTATAAATAAATGTAAAACATTATGTGCTATCTATTTTTTATTCCACTTAAATTTAATTCTTGTTTTTAACCACGTCAATGATGTTGTTTTTTGACTCGTTTACATCAGCTCAAACTGGCATATACATTGTGTTGGGGAAAAAAAGCTATTACAAGTTTTTTCATCAAACCAAAAGAGCCCTGTCTCCAAGATAAAATTGCTAAAGCGGAGATACTGTTTTCGGCTTTCATGGCAGAACATAATACTCCGTTTTCGCAAGCTGGTCATTTGATTGAATGTTGCAAGCAGATATTTTCAGACAGCCCAATTGCTCAAATAATGTCACTGAAGCGCACCAAGGCTGCCTATGTGATGCAGTACGGCATTGCTCATTTTGAGCGGCTTTAAGTTATAAACATTTGCAGAAATCAGAAATTTTCTATACTCGTTGATGAGCGTACTGATATTTCTACGAACCAGATGTTGGCAGTCGTTGTCCGATTCTGTGACACAAAAACAAAAAAAGTAGTTGATTCACTGTTAGACCTCATTGAAGTAGAGGATGGGACTGGTCTTGGCATGTTTACAACTGTTAAGAAATTTTTGAGCACGCATGAAATCCCGCTTAGTAACGTCATTGGTTTTGCTGCAGACAACTGTGCCACTATGATGGGGACTGCAAGTGGTTTACACGCACATCTGAAGAAAGAGATTCCACATGTCTTTGTTCTCGGCTGTGTTTGTCATTCATTTGCACTTTTATTTCATACCTTTTACAAATACATCTTTTAAAGCAGTTTTTATTAATTTCTAATGAGAGTTTACAAAATTTTAACACAGAACAGTTTTACAATTTTCTAATTTTACGTATTTCGTTATTTTCTTCACCATTTTCAAGTCCACTTGTTCAATTCCTTTCAGCTCCCCGTGGAACATAGTTGGTCCTCAACAAAAAAAAACACCCCATGCCTTTTGCCATCTGTTCAAGGTTATTTCATGTCTTCTTTGTCAATGTTATGTCTATTTTCAGTTTTCTTATCCATGTTTTTTTTTTTTTTTTTTGATATGGTATCCCTCTGTCTCTCTTACCTTGAAGGTTCCAGAAGAGGGGCTGTCTTATAATAAAACCCAAACAATGCTGGGTACTTTGTGCAAATGCTGCCAGCAACCACCTACCATCTTAGCAGCGCAGTTTAAACAGTTGTTTCAGAAGAGAGCCTTGATCGTCTGTCTGATCAATGGCGAGAACTGGCATCGTACCGAAAAGATCTTGGACATCTAGTGGATGAGGATCCGCCCACATTCTGGCTGGACTGTAACAAGTAACAGATGCTAATAACCAGAAGAAATTTGATGTTTTAGCTGACCTCATGTGCACGCTTATGGCACTACCTCACTCCTCGGCATGCGTCGAAAGAGTGTTTTCGAAGGTTAACTTAGTTAAAACTAAACAAACCAACAAGCTTTTGTGTGAAACAGTTTACAATCGAATACTAGCCAAGCAAGCAAGCAGTTGCCAAAGATGGAGTTTGTCATAAGTTTAATCCTAGTAAATGCGTGGTTGAAGATGTGCGTGAAGGACATTGTCGGCAGAGATATGCAAAGATTTTGGAACTTCACAATCAAGATTCCACGTTGTCAATTCATGCATATGATCTTGACGAAGGAGAAGTTGTCGACATTAATGCAGAGTCTCTGACAAGTGACATTTTTCAACAGTAACAAGTTACAACTAACATTTTATATTTAATTTGAGGATCATTTTGTTAATGTAACTAATGTAAGTTTACTGTTAAAATATCTCATTTTCAAGAGTTCATATATTGGGGTGTTATTAAAATCATTTTGATTTAATTGTGAATTTTTGGTAATAAAAAAAAATAATAGAAATGAAGAAATACATAAAAATTGATAGCACACAGATTATTTGTGCAAAAGATGAACATAAAAGATTATGTAAACATCGTCTATCCCGTGTATTTGAGGCATAAAATAATCTGGGTATTTCTGGGTTTTTTTAAGAAGAACATCTGGGTTTATCTCTAGAACTTGAGTGGCAACGCTGATAATATCTGATCTGCCGAGGTACATGGATTGAACCAGAGCTGGGTCACTGTTCGAAGGATGGCCATCGACCGAACAAAGTGGAAGTAGTTTGTTGCTGCCATACAAGACATCACCAGGCGTGATGGCCACAGACTGCGTTGACAGTCGGGGGCTAAGGATCAAAGAAAGGAATTTTAAACTTTGATAAATTACTTTGCCGTATGGCCAGATGAACACACAGCTGAATTCTACCAACATTTCTCTCCTATTTTAGCCCCTCCCCCTTTACTTTCTACTAAACTTATACACAGAAGCCTTTGAGAACACTCACCAAGCTTAAACATATCATACATCATTCAATACCTAAAATAAACTCTGAGAAAACACTGAATAAAAACTGCCGACCAATATCGCTTTTGAACGTTGACTATAACATTTTAACAAAAGCTGTAACTAAACTTAACTTACGGTATTCATGGCGACTCTTATACACGAAGACCAGACAAACCAATTAGCGCGCTCATTTCATAGGGGACATAATTAACTGCACTCACCAGAAAAGTTGTCAGTCGTCAATCATCTCCCTTGGCCAAGAAAAAAGGGTTTCGTTAAAGTATCACTGTCATACCTTCACACAATGTTATTACATTGTAACATAGGAGAATACTAATATAGTAAATGAATTACAATTCTCTACATGAAGCCTATGAGGAAGATCTTGGTAATTCGTACATTTACTAACTCCTGCAGGTTAACACGATCTGTCAGACCAGAGAGTCCTCTCTTCCCTTAACTTTATGTTCTTGTAGTAGAACCATAATTAGAGAACCTTAGAAACAAGATAACTTCATTAAGGTCACTGTCATACAAGGGAAAGATGAACAAACGTTGCTTGACGATGAATACGACCCCAGCTTTTTCCCACCAAACGATAAATGTATAGAAAACATCCTGACCATATTCCTCCCTGCAGATAAATGCTTCTATGGCAAGCGTCACAAATATCCCCTGAAAACCAAGCCCAGCTTACGGCCTTCACGTGTGGCTCAATTTGAGCCCGGCGGAACTATTTCCACTGACGGGAGAAGGGGCGAAGGCGAGTCACTGGCGCCTTAAACCTAGCAGCTTTCTGGCAAAAAGAGCTCGTGATCCTTGGTTGGTAGCGTATCTTCTTCTTCTTCTTCTTCCTTGTTCGCCTTCAGACTTCCACATTTATGACTCTAATAAAGGCAGTAGTCAACTCAAGGTTTCCGACATCTCCAAACAGTTTTTCGTTGACAGAAGTGGGTTAATGCCATATGCTACTCCGTTCATTTCTGTAGGTTGGGCAGTACTGCAGCAGATGTTCGACTGTCATCGGGCTGGTACCGCATGTGCAGAGATCTGTTGCACACATTTTGTATTTGTGTTATAGATGGTATCTCAATCTGTTGTGTCCAGTGCGCAGCCGAAAAATGATGACCTGTTCTTTCCTGGATAGTTGATGATATGCATCTTTTTTCAAATGGCACGTGTGTTCTCTTTCCCATTTGGACTTGAATGTAGCCTTTATAGTAGTCTTTCCCATTGCGTAAGTTGTGTCTATATCATTTTGTTGTAAGGCGCCTCCTTCCTTAGCAAGTCTGTCTGCCTCCTCATTTCCTGGTATGTTGCAATGGGCTGGTATCCACTGGATAGTGCACTTGTTGAAGCATTTGGCCAGTCTTTCAAGGGAGATTATCAGATCTTTCAATCCTTTAGTTTGCTGGCTCTTCAGCGCTGATATTACTGAGAGGGCATCTGTAAAGATTACTATCTGTTTTTCTGCCTGTGCTTTGCATTCAATAAGAGCTTCAGCTGCCTGTTTCAGGGCTTCTGCTTCAGCACTGAAGTTATTGCAGTATTTGCCAGTGGCAATTGCCATTGAGTGGATTCTATTCTTTAATTTTATGAGGATGCCGACATCCCCATTTTCAACTGAAATCTGAGAGAATCTGAGAGAAGACAAAACTCTTAATTCCAACCACCGCTGCGGGAATATCCGTTTACGGGAAAGGCTTCGGGAGTAAACCCTGATGATAAATCCGAAGTCTGAGTCCTTAAAGGCAGTCTAATGTTGATTCAACATTATTCTGGCAACTCCTGCGACGTGGCTGGCACCAAACTATACCGGCTACTGCAATTCCGTTGGATCTACTGGCTGCGTGGAGAGGGGGAAAATGCTGCATGGGCAACAGCTTGATCTCCATGTAACTGTGATCTTGCGCAATGGAAAGGACGTTCCCATAGTCAGGTAGGACTGAAGGGGCTATTATTATTATTATTATCACATTCACAGACTTAAGTAAAAGTAGCAGATCTAAAAATAAACGTGCTAAAAATTAACAATAATGGGCATAGGCAAATGGAAGAACAAAGCGGATTTTTCTATTTGGGCTAACACCAACAAACAACATCAAACTGAATAACGTAACTTTTACGTCACATCCAAACCACACACACAGACACATGGCAGAGACCCAAAATAATTATGTGACAGAGATAAAGGGTAATGATGATGATAAATGAAGAGAATAAGACAACAACACGGCAACAACGTGGACAAAACTGATGAAACTAAAGATAAGATGAGAGATACGGAAAGATGAAAACGTAGAAGCCGTGTAACACGAGGTAAAAGTAACACTAACTAAGCAAGTCAAATTATAGAACAAGAAAGCAAGAAAAATCAACCCAAGGAAACTAACAAAAGAATAAAATGACTCAGGAAGAAAATAAAATAACAAACAACAATAAAATAATCTAATAGAATGGTCTAATTTGATAACCAAAGCTACAAGAAAAGAAAGTTCTCCATTTACCAGAAAACGACAGTCAGTATCATATCCAACATTTCTCATCCCACTGCGAGTTTTGAATGTTATATTTTCAGTTAACCCCAGGACAGACCTTAAGTTGATAGTACACGACTAGATGGCAGACCTTGAGTTGATAATACACGACTGGAGGACAGACCTTAAGTTGATAGTACACGACTAGATGGCAGACCTTAAGTTGATAATACACGACTGGAGGACAGACCTTAAGTTGATAGTACATGACTGGAGGACAGACCTAAAGTTGATAGTACATGACTGGAGGACAGACCTTAAGTTGATAGTACACGACTAGATGGCAGACCTTAAGTTGATAATACACGACTGGAGGACAGACCTTAAGTTAATAGTACACGACTGGAGGACAGACCTAAAGTTGATAGTACATGACTGGAGGACAGACCTTAAGTTGATAGTACACGACTAGATGGCAGACCTTAAGTTGATAATACACGACTGGAGGACAGACCTTAAGTTAATAGTACACGACTGGAGGACAGACCTAAAGTTGATAGTACATGACTGGAGGACAGACCTTAAGTTGATAGTACACGACTAGATGGCAGACCTTAAGTTGATAATACACGACTGGAGGACAGACCTTAAGTTAATAGTACACGACTGGAGGACAGACCTAAAGTTGATAGTACGTGACTGGAGGACAGACCTTAAGTTGATAGTACATGACTGGAGGACAGACCTTAAGTTAATAGTACACGACTGGAGGACAGACCTAAAGTTGATAGTACATGACTGGAGGACAGACCTTAAGTTGATAGTACACGACTGGAGGACAGACCTTAAGTTGATAATACACGACTGGAGGACAGACCTTAAGTTGATAGTACACGACTGGAGGACAGACCTTAAGTTGATAGTACACGACTGGAGGACAGACCTTAAGTTGATAGTACATGACTGGAGGACAGACCTTAAGTTGATAGTACACTACTGGAGGACAGACCTTAAGTTGATAGTACACGACTGGAGGACAGACCTTAAGTTGATATACACGACTGGAGGACAGACCTTAAGTTGATAGTACACTACTGGAGGACAGTACATAGTACTGGAGGACAGACCTTAAGTTGATAGTACACGACTGGAGGACAGACCTTAAGTTAATAGTACACGACTGGAGGACAGACCTAAAGTTGATAGTACATGACTGGAGGACAGACCTTAAGTTGATAGTACATGACTGGAGGACAGACCTTAAGTTGATAGTACATGACTGGAGGACAGACCTTAAGTTGATATACACGACACGACTAAGTTGATAGTACAGGACAGACCTTAAGTTGATAGTACACTACTGGAGGACAGACCTTAAGTTGATAGTACACGACTGGAGGACAGACCTTAAGTTAATAGTACACGACTGGAGGACAGACCTAAAGTTGATAGTACATGACTGGAGGACAGACCTTAAGTTGATAGTACATGACTGGAGGACAGACCTTAAGTTGATAGTACATGACTGGAGGACAGACCTTAAGTTGATAGTACATGACTGGAGGACAGACCTTAAGTTGATAGTACATGACTGGAGGACAGACCTTAAGTTGATAGTACACGACTGGAGGACAGACCTTAAGTTGATAGTACACGACTGGAGGACAGACCTTAAGTTGATAATACACGACTGGAGGACAGACCTTAAGTTCATAGTACACGACTAGATGGCAGACCTTGAGTTGATAATACACGACTGGAGGACAGACCTTAAGTTAATAGTACACGACTGGAGGACAGATCTAAAGTTGATAGTACATGACTAAAGTTGATAGTACATGACTGGAGGACAGACCTTAAGTTGATAGTACACGACTGGAGGACAGACCTTAAGTTGATAGTACACGACTGGAGGACAGACCTTAAGTTGATAATACACGACTGGAGGACAGACCTTAAGTTCATAGTACACGACTAGATGGCAGACCTTGAGTTGATAATACACGACTGGAGGACAGACCTTAAGTTAATAGTACATGACTGGAGGACAGACCTTAAGTTGATAGTACATGACTGGAGGACAGACCTTAAGTTGATAGTACATGACTGGAGGACAGACCTTAAGTTGATAGTACACGACTGGAGGACAGACCTTAAGTTGATAGTACACGACTGGAGGACAGACCTTAAGTTGATAATACACGACTGGAGGACAGACCTTAAGTTCATAGTACACGACTAGATGGCAGACCTTGAGTTGATAATACACGACTGGAGGACAGACCTTAAGTTAATAGTACACGACTGGAGGACAGATCTAAAGTTGATAGTACATGACTGGAGGACAGACCTTAAGTTGATAGTACACGACTGGAGGACAGACCTTAAGTTGATAGTACATGACTGGAGGACAGACCTTAAGTTGATAGTACACGACTGGAGGACAGACCTTAAGTTGATAGTACACGACTGGAGGACAGACCTTAAGTTGATAGTACACGACTGGAGGACAGACCTTAAGTTGATAGTACACTACTGGAGGACAGACCTTAAGTTGATAGTACACGACTGGAGGACAGACCTTAAGTTAATAGTACACGACTGGAGGACAGACCTAAAGTTGATAGTACATGACTGGAGGACAGACCTTAAGTTGATAGTACATGACTGGAGGACAGACCTTAAGTTGATAGTACATGACTGGAGGACAGACCTTAAGTTGATAGTACATGACTGGAGGACAGACCTTAAGTTGATAGTACACGACTGGAGGACAGACCTTAAGTTGATAGTACACGACTGGAGGACAGACCTTAAGTTGATAGTACACGACTGGAGGACAGACCTTAAGTTGATAGTACACGACTGGAGGACAGACCTTAAGTTGATAGTACACGACTGGAGGACAGACCTTAAGTTGATAGTACATGACTGGAGGACAGACCTTAAGTTGATAGTACATGACTGGAGGACAGACCTTAAGTTGATAGTACATGACTGGAGGACAGACCTTAAGTTGATAGTACACGACTGGAGGACAGACCTTAAGTTGATAGTACACGACTTTCGTTTCTTGAAGGGGTAAGACGTATTTTTGATAACCTCAAAAGTACACAAGCCTGATACGTCCTTTTTAGGACGAGACAAAGTGGAGACATTCATCTAACTACTCAAGTTTACAGATAAGTTGAAAATTTTTAAATTTATCTTCGGTATTAGTTTGTTACAGTTAATTCTAGGTAATTGGTAGCTAGAAGTGTTAATATAACTTAGGAATTGTATTAAATACGCTTGATAGACTTAATAAATATGTGGCGATTCCTTTTCAGTTAGATTTAAGTATTAGCTTAGTACATTTAAATATCAAGTAATTGGTGACTAGTTAAGTATCGCTTGGAATTTTAATACAACCCTAAATTTTACGGCAAAAGAAACTAAAAAAAAAAGAGAAATTAAGTAGTTCCAAGCGCCACGTGGCATTTGCTTGGGTGAGATCTGGCAGCCATCTTGATAGACATAATTCAAGGGGTGATTTCCTTTGTAGTTTGTTGTTAGAATTAGATTAGTGCAGTTAATGTGAAGTATTATTGGACTATTTAACTATTGCTATAAATATTTGTAGGCTATAATTTAGGAATTGTAGTGAGGACAAAATAATAAAATAAAATAAGCCAAAAGCTATAGATTACAACCATCAAAGTATATTTTAAAGACAACAAATATATTAAAGTTACGTTGTAAAAATTCGAACTAGATATAACTGTTAAACTGGGTCTACTAGACAGGTTTAAAAGTGTTTCTTAAATAATATTATAACATTTAAAAAAAAAAAGGAGAAAGCAAGAATATTCACAACTTAGGAATGCTATTAAATACGCGGCTTGATAGACATATTAAATATAAGTGGTGATTCCTTTTTAGTCTGATTAAAGTAGGACTATTAGCTTTTAACATTTAAATATCAAGTATTTGGGGACTAGTTAAGTATCGTTTGGAATATAAAAAAAATAATAAATAGAAAATAAATAGATCCAATCGACACGTGGCATTTGCTTGTGTGAGATCTGGCAGCCATCTTGATATACATAATTTAAGTGGTGATTTCCTTTGTAGTTTAGTTGTAAGTATTAGATTATTGCAGATAATATTAAGTATTAGGGGACTATTTAACTAGTGCTATAAATATTTGTATAATTTAGGAAGTGTAGTGCGGAAAATAAAATAAAATAAACCAAAAACCATAGATTATTAAATAATAAAAAAAAAATATTCAACCATCAAAATAAAAGAGTAGTAGCAAATTAAAAGGCAGGAAATGCCAACGATAACCAGAGCACAGTCCGGGGAAGGAAAAGCGTGGGCCAAAACTTCTGAAAATGTCAAAACATCAAACCTGGCAGGAAAAACCAGGACCACGAACCCTGAAGTCAGAGACACAGAAATAAAGGACAGGATAGAGATAATAAGGGACACACTGGAAGGAGGCTCAGTAGTACAAACAACAAAAAACATAATCAATAAAGGCGAAAGCTCAGGAACGAGCACAGCGAACAAAAAGATAGGACTCAGGGAAAATGATAATCAGGACAAACAGGTAAGCATAAACAAAACAAGTCATGAAACCAGAGAAAACAAAGAAGACTCCTACCGAAAGGAAACACCCCAAAAAGTGAAAATAACACAAATAGCTGGAACAGAAGCCACGCTTAGATCTCTCCCGGACGACAAAATCCTGGTGATCCTGGAAAAAGTCGTTGACAAAAAAGCCATTGCTAAAATACAAAAACACAACAGTGGAATAATGATAACACTAAATGTAACAGAAAAAACAAAAAATCTACTGCAAGAACTGCAGGACAAACCAAAAATTATCCAACTGGCCCACAACATCAAAATCCAAATAGAGATGTCGAAAGAAACCAGGAAAAGTGTGGTAAAAGGTATAAACCCAACCCTGTCAGGTGAGGAAGTGCTAAAGAATCTGTCCAAACAGAACCCAGATTTAAAGCTGGTGCACGTAGAACGAATAAAAGTGAAAGGGAGTATAGTAACTCCAGTGATAGTGATAACAACAAAGGGAAGGGACCCCCCCCCCCAAGACAGTACTATTTGGAAAAGCACAAAAAAACACAGAAGCCTTCATTCCCCCAGTGTTGCAGTGCTCCAACTGCATGAAGTTTGGTCATGGTCGACACAGTTGCAGGGGGAAGGCAATATGTAGGTTCTGGCCGGTTCGCACTCTTTTACCCAGTGCGAAAAGGCTAAGTCAGATGCCGATTATAAAAAGGAAAATGCAAACAGAAAATGTATTAACTGCAAAGGGAACCACAGCGCCAGGTTCCAGGGCAAAAGAAAGTAAGAACCAGTTAGAAAGTAATAAAACAGTACCACAAAACCAGTCGGATGATTTAACTACATCCTCAGAAGATACAAATGCACTGAAAAGTGCAGAGGCAATGCTACAAGAAATGAAAGCCATACAACACCAAATTGCACAGGATGTAGTTAAATTGTCAGCACTGAAAGAAGAAAATGAAATGATACTAGTTAAACTATCTGAACTGAAAGAGGATAATGAAATTACACTAAAAAGGATAGAAAATCAGAGACAGGAGATTAACATAGACAGAGAAGAATTAGAAAAGGAAAGGGGCAAACAAAAGCAAGAAGCTAAATGGAAAGAATGGGTAACAAAAACTGTCAAGCACTTAGAGAGAGTTATGATAGAGGAACAAACAGAAGAATCGTCACAAACCCAAGTATTGAAAAAAGTCTTTAATTACATTAAAGAATCACCACGTAGAGTTGGCCTTATGCCTCAAGCACCGGATAGGGTCAATAAAAACTAAGAAGCAAACTAATAGTTCTAACACAAAACAAAAGGGATACTAGTTAATATAAACAATGGATAAGAAAGGATATAAAATTATACAGTGGAATTGTAGGGGTATCAAAAAGAATTTTGCACCCCTACTTGCAGAGACAGGAGGAACTACTGTTATATATGCTGTTCAAGAGACCCATTTAAACCCAAATAGTAGATATAGTTGTAAGGGCTATAAGATACTTAGGCACGATAGGAAAGAAGGTAGAGGAGGGGGTGTCGCAGTCTTAGTTAGCGAAACATTAAAAATTAAAGACTGGGAAGTATTTGATACAACCAACATAGAAGGTATCCAGGTAACTATAGCAGCAGAACCAAACAATCTAACAATCCTAAATTTATACGCTAAAGATGGCACAATTAAAGGGTAAGAAATACTAGCCATAAGCACCAGACTAGGCCCCAAAACAGTCATAGTAGGAGATATTATTCCCATAATTATGCTTGGGGTGGACAACATGCAGACAATGCAGGAAAGTGCCTACTTGACTTCATAGAAAATAATGACCTGCTAATACTAAATGATATCTATGATGTTGGTATCAAAATTGAATTTTCTCATTACTTGCCATAAGCCTTCATGCCAGACTCGATCGAAGGCTTTTGTGAAATCGATGAAGTTATGGTATAAATCGTGTTGATGTTGGAGATGTTTTTCGATAAGTAATCTAATATTGAAGATTTGTTCTGAGGTACTTCTTTTTGGTCTAAAGCCAGCCTGTTCCTCTGACAAGATTTCTTCTGATTTCTGTTTTATTCTGTTCAAAAGTATCCTTAACATCACCTTACTTGGATGACTAATAAGGCTAATGTGCAAGAACTACAGAACCATTAGCCTTATTAGTCATCCAAGTAAGGTGATGTTAAGGATACTTTTGAACAGAATAAAACAGAAATCAGAAGAAATCTTGTCAGAGGAACAGGCTGGCTTTAGACCAAAAAGAAGTACCTCAGAACAAATCTTCAATATTAGATTACTTATCGAAAAACATCTCCAACATCAACACGATTTATACCATAACTTCATCGATTTCACAAAAGCCTTCGATCGAGTCTGGCATGAAGGCTTATGGCAAGTAATGAGAAAATTCAATTTTGATACCAACATCATAGATATCATTGAAGCACTATACAAGGACGCAAGCAGTGCTGTTTTTGCAAGCAACGACATTGGAGAATTTTTCAAAACAACTGTAGGAGTTCGCCAAGGATGTATCCTGTCACCAGTGCTCTTTAATATATATCTAGAACATATTATGCAGGAGGCTCTCTACGATTATAAATCAACCATATCGATTGGAGGCCGACCTCTGTGCAACCTACGTTTTGCTGATGATATTGATCTGATAGCTGGATCAGAATCAGAACTTCAAGACCTTACCTCTAGTCTGGAGAAAGTAACAAGAACGTATGGGATGGACATTAATATAGAAAAAAGCAAGATATTGGTGAATAGCCATAAGAAACATGTTCCGACCAACATTACGTTAAATGGGCAAACGTTAGAAGAAGTTAACACCTTTAAATATCTCGGGTCCACTATATGTAGTGATGGAAGATCAATTAAAGAAATCAAGACAAGACTTGAGATGGCCTCATCTGCCATGACAAGGTTGAATGTGATCTGGAAAAGTAACATCAGTTTTCCTGTGAAGATCAAATTATACAAATCACTTGTATTATCTATTCTCTTGTATGGGTGTGAGGGCTGGACACTCACTGCAGATACGGAGCGAAGGATTCAGGCTTTCGAGCATAAATGTTATAGAAGAATTTTGCGCATTTGCTATAAAGAGCACAAAACAAATGTCTATGTTAGAGAGAAGATAAACACCTATGCAGGCCACCAAGAACCACTTTTGTCAATAGTGAAACGTCGAAAGCTTGCCTGGTTTGGGCATGTAACTCGTCATGACTCCCTTTCGAAAACGATCCTTCAGGGAACAGTCGAAGGTAAACGGAGAAGAGGAAGGCAGAGAAAATCCTGGGCTGATAACATCAAAGAATGGGCAGGACACGGTTTTTCCACACTTGTACGCATTGCTGAGGATAGAGAGCAGTGGAGGACCCTGTCTGCTGATGCTTCCACCATGGCACCCCTACGACCCATGACGGGTTACGGGCTGAGATAATGAATACTAAATGATGGAACTGCAACTAGAATTAATCCACAAGCTAACAGGGCAGACTCAGCAATAGACATAAGTATAGCAACTAACAACCTAGCGAATGTAAATTGGGAAGTGTTACAAGACACAAACTCAGATCATCTGCCTATTGTAATAACCATGCATGAAAAAGTCATTCCAAACCCAGAACCAGAGAAACTGACTTTTAACTATAAAAAAGCAAACTGGGAAGCCTTCCAATCAGACCTGGAGGTGATGGAATATAAAGACATGGAAACATATGATACTGACTTGTGGGCAGAAACACTGACCAATGAAATTCTGAAAACAGCAATAAAATATATACTAAATAAAAATATGCCACAGCACCTAAAACCAATAAATAACCAATAAATAACATTAACAAGAAAAGAAAAACTCAGTGGAATAAAAAAGCCAGTTGCCTGGTGGAATAAAAGCTGTGCAGAAATTCATGAGAGAAGAAAAAGGGTCTTACAAAAATATAGAAATGACAGAACAGAAGAAAACTATGATGAGTATAAAAGTATTAGGAATGAATCTAACAGAATAATATTTAAAGCCAAAGAAACTAACTGGAAGGAGTTTTGTCAGTCACTTAAACCTAGCACCCAAATTAAAGAAGTATGGAAAAAAAGCTTAAGGCAATCAAAGGGAACAATAAGAAAACAATAATGCCAACAATCAAACTACCAAAGAGAGCAGAAACAGATAAAGAAAAAGCTAATGCCCTTGCTGAGTATTTCTATAAAGTCAGTGCAAAAAGTTGTCTTGGACAAGAAGAAAATGAGAGAATGTAGCGGAAGGTTTTATATGTGTGAGATGATAGTGCTAGAGTAGAAATAGTATTCTCTCCAGAATGTGTGAGGTCCCAGTGACAGAGAAGTACACTGGTATCACTCGATAGTCACGGCTGTGAAAGTATCTGGACTGAAAATATTCAGAGAACAATCAGACCTTACTGCGCCACCTCCGCTATGTGACCACCTGTGATATTAATAAAAATTCAACCAAACTCAGTATCAACTATATTGAATGAATAAAGCTGGTGAATACAATTTATATCCTCTTTATTTACATCTATCTAATTGTGGTGATTGTGTGTGACTGGTGATACAAAAGTTATATTTATACAAAACCAAATTGGCGAAATCAATTACAGTTTTTTCAAGTTAAACTAAAATGTCATTTCTTTAGACTCTTCCAATTAGTTGGGTAATAGACTTCTTCACTGTCTTATTCACTTTATAACTTTCACTAGTTCATCACGCAAATTGTCATCACAACACTCTGCTTGACAGTTATCACTTCTTGGGTGCACGATTGTCACAAATATCACTCATCTGTTTTGATAATCAGTTCATATGTGATGTACAGCTTCAGTAGGTCGTGCTTCTACCAATCCAGACACTGCTGGGGCGATTAGCCTTGATCATCGAGCAATTCTTGATCATTGACCTCTGACTTTTGGTTGACAAGTATGAACCTGCAGATAATTGTAGGATATGTGGCTATTTGTGGATAATAATTACCACATTCCTATTGTAGGTGAGATGAATCTGTTTTCAGATGTATGCGTGAAAATGCATGATTATGGATCAGTGACAAGACAGGTGTCTACTGTGGAACATTTTATAAAATCAAATAATACAAAATAATATGTACACACATATATGGTATGAGGTTATAGTATCCCCCTGCCTGACACGTTAGCTCTGTAAAGTGCAGTAACTTGAAGACAGATTGAATAAGCCCTGATAATGATTGTTGGTAGTCCTGAAAAAAATTGTTATTAGTCCTGAAAAGGATTTTGCTAGCCCTGATACGGACTCAGTCAAGGTGGTTATATTTCGGGTTCCAATCTTCAACAATCATACCAAGTAATCAATTAATATACATGATACTTTCATAACATATAGATTAAACAAATCCTGAAATAAAGTTGTAATTACTGTATTATTTTACATAGTAACTTTACATACCCTCGCAGGATCTAATTAAGATCAGTAAAGACTGGCTTTTGTGGAGTAACAGAACTGCCTGGCTGCAAATAACAAGATATTGGCCGTGACACGTTTCTCTCTCTCCAGCCGTTGTCCTTCTGTCTTGCTTCGCTGTACAAGTGAATTTGAAATCATTTACGACCGCCCTTATATAGGGAGCTAACGGACGTATAGGAAACAAGGCTCGCAACTCCAGCAAACTTCCCAAAATAGTTGTAACTTCGAGGGGGTTGTGCTAAATGAGTTTCCAACCTTGGTCTCGTGCATTTCACCTTTCCCAGTTCAAGCCTTTGGAGTTATATATTTCCGTTCTCCGTGAGTTGACCTTTATATCCATATGTTGTTTTCCCATATATGTCGTGTTAACGATTTTATATTGAATTATAAATAGGAAAAACACAGGATTTCTCAATGCACGGACACTATTCTTGCAAAATTCTTCACAACTACTTACTCCCTTCTGATTTCCTTGTACCTATACATAAATGAAGATATTCCCGTCAAAAGGAGACCATTCTCATCCTTGTCTGTCATTCCGTTCTCCTTCCCGATGTCTAATTCTAACCATGATTTCGGACGATTTATTCTTCCTTATACACTCGCCGAAGTCATTCTATCTGACCGTGGGAAACCCCTTCTCTGATTGGCTGCCCTAGATACACACAGGAAAATACCCCTGTCAGGCCAGAACACTGATGTCCCACTTTTCGGTCTTCAAACATTTAACTAGGCAATGCGTAACATGCGACAGAGAAGAGAAAGACTTAGGATACAGTTTTCAAAAGAAATACCAGACTAAATAGATGAAACAAACTATCTAGATGCTGATATAACAGAGGAAGAAGTAACTAGTGCAATAAATGAGAAATCTAATACTGCCTCAGGGCATGATATACTTAGTTATGAAATCCTTAAGAAAGTACCCAAGAAAACTATAAACAAAATAATTTCCGTCTATAACAAAATCTGGAGCTTAGGAAAGATACCAAAAGCATGGAAAGTAGCTATGATAGTACCCATCCTAAAACCTAATAAGGAAGCCCATGGTGTAAGCTCATATAGGCCTATCTCCTTAACATTACAACTAGGTAAAATACTGGAAACTGTAGTGAATAAAAGAGTTAAATTCTACCTAGAAAAAAATCAGTTATATAGCCCAAACCAGTCAGGGTTTAGAGCAGACAGAAGTACAGTAGACCAGCTTGTAAGATTAGAACATGATGTAAAGCTAGGGTTCAAGAGGAAAGAGAAAACAGTGGCAGTCTTTCTAGGTGTAGCTAGAGCATATGATGAATGCTGGCGAGATGGAGCTCTTTACAAAATGATAAAGATTGGCATTACTGGTAAAACCTATAGGTATCTAGAAAACTTTTTACAGGACAGTTATTTTGCTGTACATGTGAATAATGAAAGGTCAGAAATATATGAACAACAGAATGGGATTCCTCAAGGATCAGTGATTTCTCCTTCAATTTTCACTATAGCTGTAAATTATTTAGCAGATCAATTTAATGACATAAAGAATGCAGTATCACAATTTGCAGATGACTGTGCCATTTGGCGATCTGGAAAAAACTTCGACCATGTTTACCAAAAACTTCAAAAACAAATAGACAAAGTTTCAGAGTGGATGAAAAGTTAAGGCTTCCAAATTAATGTAAACAAAACAGTAGGTATGATATTCAGCAAAGGAAATTTAAAAAAAAAATAACAAAATCAATATAACCATTAAAGGTCAGAAAATATGTACATCCTCAACAACAAGATTTCTGGGCATAACTTTAGATAAACAACTAAATTTAATAAACATATAGACAATTTAGTAGAAAGCTGTAGGGTACCCCTAAATATACTAAGGATAGTAAAAGGTAATGGATGGAAGGCCAGCAATAAAATAAAGCTTATGTTCTACAAGTCTTTCATCAGGGGGAAACTGGATTATGCCAGCATAGTCTATGACTCAGCTGCAGCTTCCAACAAAGCAAAACTGGACAGGATTCAAAATGCAGCCATGAGAACCATTACAGGTGCATTTATATCAACACCAGTAGAAGCGCTAGAAGTAGCTCTTGGCATACCACCCCTTGGTCTAAGACGGAAAGAACTGAGATTAAATTATTGGAGTAAAGTAGCACAAGAAGTGACCAACCCAGCACATAAAGCATTTGTCAATAACCAAACAAGTGTGTAGGGACATCCCTTTAAACAAAGATAGATATCCAACAGGGTGGAGAACCATAGAAGATCTAACGCAGCTCAAAGAACTAACAAACACAATTAAAAATAGTAATAAATATAGAAACAAAATACCACCCTGGGAACTAAAAACACCAATCATAGACTACTCGCTTACTGAAAAGATCAAACAAAACATAGAAGATAAGGAAGCCAAAACTATAAGTAGAAAGTTCATAGATCAACTAACTAAACAAAGTCTTGCCGTCTACACTGATGGATTCAAGGGTGATAGTGGACAACTAGGTGCCGGAGTCGTAATACCACAGTGGGGAATAAAAAAGAGCTACAGTGTAACTGAAAGGACTTCGATTTTTACCGCAGAGATGGTAGCAATTCTTAAAAGCTTAGAAATAATCGAAGATAACCCACCGGAAGCTGTTACGATATTTACAGAGTCACTATCATCCATACAAGCACTAGAACACCCACGTAAATGTAGCCGTGTAGCGAAATCTGTGAAACAATCACTAGATTCAGTAAGATTTTACTCCTATGATAATAAATAAACCCGCCCGTGGTTGTTTGCCTATCTGCTTCCTCTACTCCAGTAGAGCGCTGTATTTTATAACGTAGTAACACGTAGACAAGAATCCGCCGTTAAATATTACACGCTTTTTTACTTTCGTCCTTGAGACTAACAATTAACGATCTGCCAGAACTGTGACACCAAACTTCCGTCTGAATTAACGTAAGATTTTAACTTTAACGCTACTAATAGTAGTAATTCGGACATTTTCCAGTAGTGTAGAACGAAACGGCAGTAATAATTAACGCCAATACTAACACCGCCTTACAAAACCCCTCTTCGCTCAACACGCGGTTCTCGTAACATATCCACGCTGTTGGACACGCCAGAAGATATATATACACACACAGTGTATTTCAGGCTAAACAATTAACTATAAGGTAACGTAAAGAAAACGCGTTGTCGAAACTTTGTGACGTACTACAAAAAGCGCTGTTTCGTCTGAATGAGAACGGCAGTTAAGAAAAAGAAAAAAATTACGATGTAACGTGGACATTTAAAAAAAAAAAAGATATATAGTAAGAGAGAGTGGGAATGAAGCATTGGTGGTCGTGTCACTAGTTCGTTGTTTACAGAAAGTTGAATTTGAACCAAAAGCAAAGCATACAAGGTTAGATAGTAGGAAAACGATAATAGTAAATATAATGAATAAACTTATAAAAATGTAACCACTGTGTGACAGACATCAACAGGATCACAAATTACTTGTCAGAATTATAAACTAGTAGTAAATGAAGGATATATTGACAGAAGACAGATGGACGAACAGACTACTTCTTTATCAGCTTGACAGATAGTGGGGGAAGGGTAGGGTAGTCCAAGATTTGAAAATTTGAGTTCAGTTTGAAAATAAGACTCTAGAAGCCAAACAGGTCCTGATTGGCTGGAGTCAAATATACTATGACGGTGATAAAAATCATTTGGGAAAGTCGTTCGTTGCCACTTTAGAAAATTGTTTCTACAATAAAGTTGTGTTAAAAGTAAGATAAAAGTACTGTCTTGGCTTTGCTGATCGGCACCAGCAAGCCATCTGGATTTGACCATATATATCGCAATTAACCTTATTAGTAGGAAATTTTCATTTGATGCGGTAAGAAATAAAACCTTTGTATCATTATTATGATTATTAAGATGTATGTATTTTTGAATATGTATGAAAATGATGTGGGAAAAAGATTATCTAGAGTGAAGCCAACATCAAACTTTGTGTTGTTTCACAGAGTTGTTAAGAAATATAGTAACAGGTTTTAGAAAAGCCCGACAGGATTTCTGACAATTTGGTAGAAAATAAAATTAAATAGTAATGGGGAAATTGTTGTACAGTATTGTGACATAAGACCAGGAAAACAACTGGCCGTCTTCTTCAGCAAGTCACCGTCTTTGTACATGACTTGATATTATTAACTTAAATGTTTCCTTTGTCAAGGAAAGTGTCAAACTGTAGTTTGAAGTTTATTTGACCATGAATGGGGTAACAAACCAATTAAGAACGTTAAGTAATTGTGTAGTTACCATACTGAATCTGAATGAATTGAAAATGTTTAGTTAGGGAAAGAGAGAGTATATCAGAGGGTGATGTAGGCCGCATTTATATTGTTCCAGGGTTTCATCTATGACTAGAAGTAAGCCCAGGTCAACTGAGATCTGTATATTTCTGCATCCTAAAGAAGTGAGGCAGTATCAACTGTGTGCCTCCTTGTTATGTCAAGATCAAAAGATTGACTTGTTATTGGAAGCTGGTGGTGTGACTATACTGCATCCTGCACATCAGAAGCCACAAAGTTAAGCCAGTGTCTGCAGGCATTTGATAGATCAAACCAAATTACTCTCATTTCCCAAGTGTTTAATAAATTATTCAGATTGTGATGAACTCAGACGTTCTTATTAACATTACCCATTCATAGGATCAGTAGTACATTGAAACTGTCCCAGATTGCCACATGTAATTAAATTTGTGAATAATAGTATATACAGTTATAAATTGAACCATTTTGATGTAAATATGTTGATTAATCATTTTGAAGTTCAATATTCCAGTATACACAAAATTGTGATACTGGAACAATAAATTGTAAAAAAATTAATTCACATTTAAACTTAACTCTGGGTGTTGTTAATTACTTTTCCTATAGTCTTAGGTGTATTTATTGTCAGTTTATTACATCACATTTTACATTACCCTAGACATTAGCCAGATAACATACTGTACATACACCATTATTTTACTTAGGAGAATAATACGTCGCAGGTTGAGGTCGTAGGGTGAAAGCAGCAAGGTTCTCTGAAAATACATACCCTATTATTTATTAGACTCAGGGGCCTTCACAGCTTGACCTCACATCTGCATAAATTAACATTTTAGCTATTTAACAGCAAAATCCACCACATATATTGGGTAGCTCGCTCCCGGGATTTTAAACTTTTCCTAGTAATTAAATTGGGTCGTTTGTCCAGAACTTTTAAAATATAATATTTAAAATAATTTGAGAGTGGTTTGAGATATCAGGGCCTAGTGTTTTGTGTTTAGGTTGGTTAACTAGTTTAAGTTAGTTTGATAACATTTAACATTATTAACAATAAAATGGCAGATTTGGCCAAGTTCAGATCTGCTGCAGTGCAGGCTGCAAAGGAAATGGGGATGGACGGTCAAGGTCTAATTGCTTATGTAACAGCTGAATGTGATGAGTTTATTGAGAGGGAGGAGATGAAATTAGAAGCCGGAAGAAAATTGGAGGCTGATAGATTAGCGGAGGAGAAAAGAATTTTATTAGAAGATGCTAGGGAGACTAAGAAATTAGAGGCTGAGAGGGAGGCTGAGATTAAGAGGCTGCAGTTAGAGGAGAAGAAATTTGAGGCTGAAGCTAAGAGACTGGAGGCTGAGAGAGAAGATAAAAGACTCCAAAGGAAAAATGAGCTACGACTAAGGAACTTAGAATTACAAGGCCATGCTCCTGAAAATGGAACTAGCCCATCTACCTCCGACTCTGCTGCAAGCCAGGTTGCCTCCAACTCAGCCATGCGGTTTCATCTGGACCCATTTGTGGAGAAAGATGATGATATTGAATCATTCTTGTCTAGATTTGAAAGACTAGCTACCATGTATGGGCTAGAGAAAGAAAGATGGTGTATGAAGGTATCACAGGGGCTTAGGGGAACCTCTTATGAGGTATTTGCCAAGCTAAGCAAAGACGACCAAGACGACTATGACATTCTTAAGCAAGCTCTTCTAGTTAGGTATGAGAAAAACAGCGAATTTTATAGGTAAAAGTTTAGAAATGCCAAACTGCTGACTGGGGAGACTTATCACCAGTTCTCTGCACGCCTGGAGACATACCTGGAGAAATGGACTGCTCTGGGGAAAACCCAAGATTTAAGGGAAATGATTATGACTGAGCAGTTAAGAGAGTCCATGGCTCCAGACCTGAGAAAATTTCTCACGGAACAGGGTGCTGAGAGACTGGAGGAGATGTTAAATGTGGCTGAAAGATATCAGGCAGCCCAGTCTGAGATGGCAGGCATAAAGAAAAAGCCTATTGACCATAATAAAGCCTCTCTAAACCACAACTAACCTAAATTTGAACATAGGGACAAATTTTATAAAGGTAAAGCCTATTATTGTCCCCAATGCTCTTTAATATATATCTAGAACATATTATGCAGGAGGCTCTTTATGATTATAAAACAACCATATCAATTGGAGGCCAACCTCTTTGCAATCTATGTTTTGCTGATGATATCGATCTGATAGCTGGAACAGAATCAGAACTTCAAGACCGTACCTCTAGACTGGAGAAAGTAACAAGAGCATATGGGATAGAAATTAATATAGAAAAAAGCAAGATATTGGTGAATAGCCATAAGAAACATGTTCCGACCAACATTACGTTAAATGGGCAAACGTTAGAAGAAGTTAACACCTTTAAATATCTCGGGTCCACTATATGTAGTTATGGGAGATCAAGTAAAGAAATCAAGACAAGACTTGCGATGGCCTTGGCTGCCATGACAAGACTGAATGTGATCTGGAAAAGTAACATCAGTTTTCCAGTGAAGATCAAATTATACAAATCACTTGTATTATCTATTCTCTTATATGGGTGTGAGAGCTGGACACTCACTGCAGATACGGAGCGAAGGATTCAGGCTTTCGAGCATAAATGTTATAGAAGAATTTTGCGCATTTGCTATAAAGAGCACAAAACAAATGTCTATGTTAGAGAGAAGATAAACACCTATGCAGGCCACCAAGAACCACTTTTGTCAGTAGTGAAACGTCGAAAGCTTGCCTGGTTTGGGCATGTAACTCGTCATGACTCCCTTTCGAAAATGATCTTCCAGGGAACAGTCGAAGGTAAATGGAGAAGGGGAAGGCAAAGAAAATCCTGGGCTGATAACATCAAAGAATGGGCAGGACACGGTTTTTCCACACTTGTACGCATTGCTGAGGATAGAGAGCAGTGGAGGACCCTGTTTGCTGATGCTTACACCATGGCACCCCTACGACCCATGACGGGTTACGGGTTGAGATGAGATGATGAAAGCCTATTATGATAAGCCTAGTTTTGACCAACGCGATAGAAACCCGCAATTCAGTGAAAGAAAAACTTTCCCTGAGGGAAATAAATGGTGTAAATGGTGCAAGGGGAACACTCATGACTCCAAAGTGTGTACTAAGAAACCTTCTTCCTTCGCTGCAATAAAAACGGGGAGCAAGGGATTAAAGGTGAAACCTACTGGACAGCAGGAACCTTATCACCCCCCAGTTTGTGAGAATGTTGTATGTAATGGGGTCACCATTAGGTGTCTCTATGATACAGGTTTAGATTATGACTCAGTCGTGAGCTCTCACCTGGTGCGAGCAGATCAATACACCACAGAAACAGTGGAGATCTAAGCCGCAACCAAGGACGTAGCAACAATGACACTTCCTATTGCAAGGATAACTGTAAAAACTCGCTATGTGGAAGGAGTGATTAGAGCAGCAGTGATAAATGAACCAATCTACCCTCTAATATTGGGGTGTAGAATGTCTTCTTGGGGAATCCCAAGAAACCTGTGATCATGGCAAGAGTGCAGACCAGGTCACAGTCAAGGAAGGAGGAGGATGAACCTATAAATACTCATCCAGAGGAGATGAGGAAGGCACAGGAGGACGATAGGTCACTCAAGCCGTGCTTTAAAAAATTGCCTAAATGCCATACACCTCCAAACAAAGGAGAATTTTTATATGAAGGATAAATTGTTATATAGGAAGGCCGGAACTGGTTCAAATGGTCACGGACAACTGGTACTTCCCAAGGCATATAGGGCAGATGTAATAAGGAGTTTACATGTTTGAAAAGATGGGGACCACGAGAAAGTGGGTACCATCTGTCAAAAGGTTTCACAAAAATATTATTGGCCAGATGTAAAGATAGTTATTGAGAATTTTGTAGAAGCCTGCGGCATATTTCATGAGGGAACACCCACAACTGGGAAATATAATAATCAGGACCTAGAAACGCCACGGGGCAAACTTAGGCCTGAAAATAAAAATAAATATAATAAAGTAGACACAGTGGAATGGGAACCCCCTTTTCACACACAGTCTTCAATTGAATGTGCCACGATGCAGCGAGTACAAAGATTGGTTTTACCCCAGACTAAGCCGACAATCCTTCTGTCGGAATTATGTGAACTGGGTGAAAATAAAAGAGATCGAAGTTCTCTCACCTTGAATTTGAACCTGAGGGGAGACAACCCCAGGAAAAGAATTGGTAGTGGAAGGTTCTTATTTGATGACAAAATGAAGAAAAGTCACCACCACCACACTTCCAATTACATGAAAATCGCCGGTGCCATGAAACATATGTTGGCAACCCTGTTATTTGGGAGGCCAATAAAAGGTCCACTGGAAGCCTTGTTGAGGACGTGGACAGATGAGAAGGCAGAAGAGACTGTTCCTCATCGTATCGGTATGTGAACGAGCTGACCACTCGTCTCAAAACTGGCTGGAAACTTGCTAATGATAATCTCAGACAAGCCAGGAAAAAGCATGCTGCTTATTTTAACAAGAAAACGAAGGATAGAGAATTAGCTGTGGGAGAGAAGGTGCTCCTTCTACTACCCGGCAGCAATAACAAGTTGCAAATTGGATGGCAAGGTCCACATACGGTTCTAGAGAAGGTGTCTAGAACTAATTATAAAATAGACAAAAAGGGGAAAGAGAAAATTTATCATGTGAACCTCTTAAAGAAGTACCTGGACAGAGAAATCCAGGATGGAACACATCTACTGACCTGATAGCAACGGGTATGAAAAATGAACGACTCAACTCTCACGAGTACCCATTAAAATCATGTGACACGTTTGCACAGGTGAAAATCAGTAAGCATCTGACTAAAGCTCAGAGAGAGCAGGTTCAAAAGGTTCTGATTGAACATACAGACGTGTTAATGGATAAGCCGGGCACACAAACCTGTTAGAAAATGATATGAAGTTGATAGACCCAACACCCATCTATATGAGAGCCTATACGATTCCGTTAGCTAAGGAGAAAGCATTGAAAGAGGAGATCGATTATTTGTTGATGGAAGGAATTATTTCTCACAGTGAATCTCCTTACAGCTCTAGTGTGGTTTTGCTGAGAAAACCCTCTGGGGAACATCGTCTGTGTATAGATTACAGGAAACTGAATGCTGTCACTGAAAGTCAGGTGGATCCATTAGCTGATACAAATCAGCTGTTTGCCAGGCTGAAAAAGGCAAAATATTTTTCTAAGGTGGATCTTAGCAAAAGCTATTATCAAATTCCAGTAAAGCCTGAGGTTCGACTTTATTTAGCCTTTAGCACCTCGGAAGGTCATTATGAGTTCAACATGTTGCCGTTTGGGTTGAAAAATGAATCGAGTGTGTTTTCCAGAATGATGCGGAAATTGTAGGATCCACTGAATAATCCATGTATAACGAATTTCATGGATGACATTCTTATTGCTACTGAAACATTCGAAGAACACATTAACTCTCTGAATATGCTATTCGATAGGCTCAGAGAAGCAAAGTTGACTGCTAGACCAACCAAATGTTGTGTGGGTTGTAAAGAGTTGGAATTCTTGGGACACACCGTATATCAGGGAAACATGACCCCTGACCCCAAGAACGTGGAGAAACTGCAGAGAGCACCGAGGCCCCAAACAAAAAAAGATGTGAGATCTTTTGTCTCATTGTGTGGTTTTATCAGAAATATATAAAGAACTTTAACTCTATATGTGCTCCTCTGACAGATTTAACTCGTAAGGGACAACCTGATAAGATTATTTGGTCAGCACAGTGCGAAGTAGCATACCAAGAGTTAAAAGAAAAACTCACCAGCAAGCCGATATTGAAATTGCCTGATTTAAGTCAAGAATGTGTGGTGAGAACGGATGCAAGCAACATCGGATTAGGGGCTACATTGTTGCAAAGGTCCACTTCACTTGATGTGGAATTAAACCCAGTTGCTTATGCTAGCCGCAAGTTGAATAAGGCGGAGCAAAACTATTCAACATGTGAAAAAGAATGTTTAGCACTAATCTGGGCTATAAAAAAGTTCCAGATCTATCTCTATGGTAGGACATTTGTGGTGCAAACAGATCACCAGCCTCTCGTATTCTTATCACAGGCCAAGCATGAAAATGCACGTCTATTAAGGTGGTCATTACTTATCCAACCTTATTCATTTACGATAGAATATATACCGGGGTAGCAGAATGTAGGAGCGGATTTCTTGAGTAGGCATCCTTATGAGGAAAATTCAGAAAACGCTTAAGACATAGGATTTCATTTGCGCTAGTTGTCTCACAGATTATAACCTGCAATGAATGCATGTTTTAGGAAGGGAGATGTGTAGCGAAATCTGTGAAACAATCGCAAAATGCAGTAAGATTTTACTCCTATGATAATAAATAAACCCGCCCGTGGTTGTTTGCCTATCTGCTTCCCCTACTCCAGTAGAGCGCTGTATTTTATATCGTAGTAACGCGTAGACAAGAATCCGCCGTTAAATATTACACGCTTTTTTACTTTCGTCCTTGAGACTAACAATTAACGATCTGCCAGAACTGTGACACCAAACTGCCGTCTGAATTAACGTAAGATTTTAACTTTAACGCTACTAATAGTAGTAATTCGGACATTTTCCAGTAGTTTAGAACGAAACGGCAGTAATAATTAACGCCAATACTAACACCGCCTTGCAAAACCCCTCTTCGCTCAACACACGGTTCTCGTACTATATCCACGCTGTTGGACACGCCAGAAGATATATACACACACACAGTGTATTTCAGGCTAAAAAATTAACTATAAGGTAACGTAAAGAAAACGCGTTGTCGAAATTTTGTGACGTACTACAAAAGGCGCTGCTTCGTCTAAATGAGAACGGCAGTTAAGAAAAAGAAAAAAAATTACGATGTAACGTGGAAATTTAAAAAAAAAAAGATATATAGTAAGAGAGAGGGGGAATTGGTGGTCGTGTCACTAGTTCGTTGTTTCCAGAAATTTGAATTTGAACCAAAAGCAAAGCATACAAGGTTAGATAGTAGGAAAACGATAATAGTAAATATAATGAATAAACTTATAAAAATGTAACCACTGTGTGACAGACATCAACAGGATCACAAATTACTTGTTAGAATTATAAACTAGTAGTAAATGAATTATATATTGACAGAAGACAGATGGACGAACAGACTACTTCTTTCTCAGCTTGACAGATAGTGGGGGAAGGGTAGGGTAGTCCAAAATTTGAAGATTTAAGTTCAGTTTGAAAATAAGACGCTAGAAGCCAAACAGGTCCTGATTGGCTGGAGTCAAATATACTATGACGGTGAAAAAAATCATTTGGGAAAGGCGTTCGTCGCCACATTAGAAAATTGTTTCTACAAAAAAGTTGTGTTAAAAGCAAGATAAAAGTACTGTCTTGGCTTTGCTGATCTGCATCAGCAAGCGATTTAGATTTGAACATATATATCGCATTTAACCTTATTTGTAGGAAATTTTCATTTGATGCGGTAAGAAATAAAACCTTTGTATCATTATTATGATTATTAAGATGTATGTATTATTGAATATGTATGAAAATGATGTGGGAAAAAGATTATCTAGAGTGAAGCCAACATCAAACTTTGTGTTGTTTCACAGAGTTGTTAAGAAATATAGTAACAGGTTGTAGAAAAGCCCGACAGGTTTTCTGACACTTTGGGAGAAAATAAAATTAAATAGTAATGGGGAAATTGTTGTACAGTATTGTGACATAAGACCAGGAAAACCACCGGCCGTCTTCTTCAGCAAGTCACTGTCTTTGTACATGACTTGATACTATTAACTTAAATGTTTCCTTTGTCAAGGAAAGGGTCAAACTGTAGTTTGAAGTTTATTTGACCATGAATGGGGTAACAAACCAATTAAGAACGTTAAGTAATTGTGTAGTTACCATACTGAATCTGAATGAATTGAAAATGTTTAGTTAGGGAAAGAGAGAGTATATCAGAGGGTGATGTAGGCCGCATTTATATTGTTCCAGGGTTTCATCTATGACTAGAAGTGAGCCCAGGTCAACTGAGATCTGTATATTTCTGCATCCTAAAGAAGTGAGGCAGTATCAACTGTGTGCCTCCTTGTTATGTCAAGATCAGAAGCCTGACTTGTTATTGGAAGCTGGTGGTTTGACTATACTGCATCCTGCACATCAGAAGCCACAACGTTAAGCCAGTGTCTGCAGGCATTTGATAGATCAAACCAAATTACTCTCATTTCCCAAGTGTTTAATAACTTATTCAGATTGTGATGAACTCAGACGTTCTTCCTAACATTACCCATTCATAGGATCAGTAGTACATTGAAACTGTCCCAGATTGCCACATGTAATTAAATTAGTGAATAATAGTATATACAGTTATAAATTGAACCATTTTGATGTAAATATGTTGATTGATCATTTTGAAGTTCAATATTCCAGTATACACAAAATTGTGATACTGGGACAATAAATTGTAAAAAAATTAATTCACATTTAAACTTAAATCTGGGTGTTGTTAATTACTTTTCCTATAGTCTTAGGTGTATTTGTTGTCAGTTTATCACATCACATTTTACATTACCCTAGACATTAGCCAGATAACATACTGTACATATACCATTATTTTACTTAGGAGAAAAATACGTCGCAGATTTAGGTCGTAGGGTAGAAGCAGCAAGGTTCTCTGAAAATACATACCCTATTATTTATTAGACTCAGGGGCCTTCACAGCTTGACCTCACATCTGCATAAATTAACATTTTAGCTATTTAACAGCAAAATCTACCACATATATTGGGTAGCTCGCTCCCGGGATTTTAAACTTCTCCTAGTAATTAAATTGGGTCGTTTGTCCAGAAATCTTTTAAAATATAATATTTAAAATAATTTGAGAGTGGTTTGAGATATCAGGGCCTAGTGTTTTGTGTTTAGGTTGGTTAACTAGTTTAAGTTAGTTTGATAACATTTAACATTATTAACAATAAAATGGCAGATTTGGCCAAGTTCAGATCTGCTGCAGTGCAGGCTGCAAAGGAAATGGGGATGGACGGTCAAGGTCTAATTGCTTATGTAACAGCTGAATGTGATAAGTTTATTGAGAGGGAGGAGAGGAAATTAGAAGCCGGAAAAAAATTGGAGGCTGATAGATTAGCGGAGGAGAAAAGAATTTTATTAGAAGATGCTAGGGAGACTAAGAAATTAGAGGCTGAGAGGGAGGCTGAGATTAAGAGGCTGCAGTTAGAGGAGAAGAATATTGAGGCTGAAGCTAAGAGACTGGAGGCTGAGAGAGAAGATAAAAGACTCCAAAGGAAACATGAGCTACGAATAAGGGAGTTAGAGTTACAAGGCCATGCTCCTGAAAATGGAACTAGCCCATCCACCTCCGACTCTGCTGCAAGCCAGGTTGCCTCCAACTCAGCCATGCGGTTTCATCTGGACCCATTTGTGGAGAAAGATGATGATATTGAATCATTCTTATCTAGATTTGAAAGACTAGCTACCATGTATGGGTTAGAGAAAGAAAGATGGTGTATGAAGGTATCACAGGGGCTTAGGGGAACCTCTTATGAGGTATTTGCCAAGCTAAGCAAAGACGACCAAGACGACTATGACATTCTTAAGCAAGCTCTTCTAGTTAGGTATGAGAAGAACAGTGAATTTTATAGGAAAAAGTTTAGAAATGCCAAACTGCTGACTGGGGAGACTTATCACCAGTTCTCTGCACGCCTGGAGACATACCTGGAGAAATGGACTGCTCTGGGGAAAACCCAAGATTTAAGGGAAATGGTTATGACTGAGCAGTTAAGAGAGTCCATGGCTCCAGACCTGAGAAAATTTCTCACGGAACAGGGTGCTGAGAGACTGGAGGAGATGTTAAATGTGGCTGAAAGATATCAGGCAGCCCAGTCTGAGATAGCAGGCATAAAGAAGACGCCTATTGACCATAATAAAACCTCCCTAAACCACAACCAACCTAAATTTGAACATAGGGACAAATTTAATAAAGGTAAAGTCTATTATTGTCCCCAGTGCTCTTTAATATATATCTAGATCATATTATGCAGGAGGCTCTTTATGATTATAAAACAACCATATCAATTGGAGGCCAACCTCTTTGCAATCTATGTTTTGCTGATGATATCGATCTGATAGCTGGAACAGAATCAGAACTTCAAGACCTTACCTCTAGACTGGAGAAAGTAACAAGAACATCATCATCATCATCTCAGCCCGTAACCCGTCATGGGTCGTAGGGGTGCCATGGTGGAAGCATCAGCAGACAGGGTCCTCCACTGCTCTCTATCCTCAGCAATGCGTACAAGTGTGGAAAAACCGTGTCCTGCCCATTCTTTGATGTTATCAGCCCAGGATTTTCTCTGCCTTCCTCTTCTCCGTTTACCTTCGACTGTTCCCTGAAGGATCGTTTTCGAAAGGGAGTCATGACGAGTTACATGCCCAAACCAGGCAAGCTTTCGACGTTTCACTGTTGACAAAAGTGGTTCTTGGTGGCCTGCATAGGTGTTTATCTTCTCTCTAACATAGACATTTGTTTTGTGCTCTTTATAGCAAATGCGCAAACTTCTTCTATAACATTTATGCTCGAAAGCCTGAATCCTTCGCTCCGTATCTGCAGTGAGTGTCCAGCTCTCACACCCATACAAGAGAATAGATAATACAAGTGATTTGTATAATTTGATCTTCACAGGAAAACTGATGTTACTTTTCCAGATCACATTCAACCTTGTCATGGCAGCTGAGGCCATCTCAAGTCTTGTCTTGATTTCTTTAATTGATCTCCCATCACTGCATATAGTGGACCCGAGATATTTAAAGGTGTTAACTTCTTCTAACGTTTGCCCATTTAACGTAATGTTGGTCGCAACATGTTTCTTATGGCTATTCACCAATATCTTGCAACATATGGGATGGAAATTAATATAGAAAAAAGCAAGATATTGGTGAATAGCCGTAAGAAACATGTTCCGACCAACATTACGCTAAATGGGCAAACGTTAGAAGAAGTTAACACCTTAAAATAGCTCGGGTCCACTATATCTAGTGATGGGAGATCAAGTAAAGAAATCAAGACAGGACTTGAGATGGCCTTAGCTGCCATGACAAGACTGAATGTGATCTGGAAAAGTAACATCAGTTTTCCTGTGAAGATCAAATTATACAAATCACTTGTATTATCTATTCTCTTATATGGGTGTGAGAGCTGGACACTCACTGCAGATACGGAGCGAAGGATTCAGGCTTTCGAGCATAAATGTTATAGAAGAATTTTGCGCATTTGCTATAAAGAGCACAAAACAAATGTCTATGTTAGAGAGAAGATAAACACCTATGCAGGCCACCAAGAACCACTTTTGTCAATAGTGAAACGTCGAAAGCTTGCCTGGTTTGGACATGTAACTCGTCATGACTCCCTTTCGAAAATGATCATCCAGGGAACAGTCGAAGGTAAATGGAGAAGAGGAAGGCAAAGAAAATCCTGGGCTGATAACATCAAAGAATGGGCAGGACACGGTTTTTCCACACTTGTACGCATTGCTGAGGATAGAGAGCAGTGGAGGACCCTGTCTGCTGATGCTTCCACCATGGCACCCCTACGACCCATGACGGGTTACGTGTTGAGATGAGATGATGAAAGCCTATTATGATAAGCCTAGTTTTGACCAACGCGATAGAAACCCGCAATTCAGTGAAAGAAAAACTTTCCCTGAGGGAAATAAATGGTGTAAATGGTGCAAGAGGAACACTCATGACTCCAAAGTGTGTACTAAGAAACCTTCTTAAATCGCTGCAATAAAAACGGGGAACAAGGGATTTAAGGTGAAACCTACTGGACAGCAGGAACCTTATCACCCCCCAGTTTGTGAGAATGTTGTATGTAATGGGGTCACCATTAGGTGTCTCTATGATACAGGTTTCGATTATGACTCAGTCGTTAGCTCTCACCTGGTGCGAGCAGATCAATACACCACAGAAACAGTGGAGATCTAAGCCGCAACCAAGGACGTAGCAACTATGACACTTCCCATTGCAAGGATAACTGTAAAAACTCGCTATGTGGAAGGAGTGATTAGAGCAGCAGTGATAAATGAACCAATCTACCCTCTAATATTGGGGTGTAGATATGTCTTCTTGGGGAATCCCAAGAAACCTGTGATCATGGCAAGAGTGCAGACCAGGTCACAGTCAAGGAAGGAGGAGGATGAACCTATAAATACTCATCCAGAGGAGATGAGGAATGCACATGCGGAGGATAGGTCATTCAAGCTGTGCTTTAAAAAATGGCCTAAATGCCATACACCTCCAAACAAAGGAGAATTTTATATGAAGGATAAATTGTTATATAGGAAGGCCGGAACTGGTTCAAATGGTCACGGACAACTGGTACTTCCCAAGGCATATAGGGCAGATGTAATAAGAAGTTTACATGTTGGAAAAGACGGGGACCACGAGAAAGTAGGTACCATCTGCCAAAAGGTTTCACAAAAATATTATTGGCCAGATGTAAAGATAGTTATTGAGAATTTTGTAGAAGCCTGCGGCATATTTCATGAGGAAACACCCACAACTGGGAAACATAATAATCAGGACCTAGAAACGCCACGGGGCAAACTTAGGCCTGAAAATAAAAATAAATATAATAAAGTAGACACAGTGGAATGGGAACCCCCTTTTCACACACAGTCTTCAATTGAATGTGCCACGATGCAGCGAGTACAAAGATTGGTTTTACCCCAGACTAAGCCGACAATTCTTCTGTCGGAATTATGTGAACTGGGTGAAAATAAAAGAGATCGAAGTTCTCTCACCTTGAATTTGAACCTGAGGGGAGACAACCCCAGGAAAAGAATTGGTAGTGGAAGGTTCTTATTTGATGACAAAAGGAAGAAAAGTCAGCACCACCACACTTCCAATTACATGAAAATCGCCGGTGCCATGAAACATATGTTGGCAACCCTGTTATTTGGGAGGCCAATAAAAGGTCCACTGGAAGCCTTGTTGAGGACGTGGACAGATGAGAAGGCAGAAGAGACTGTTACCTCATCGTATCAGTATGTGAACGAGCTGACCACTCGTCTCAAAACTGGCTGGAAACTTGCTAATGATAATCTCAGATAAGCCAGGAAAAAGCATGCTGCTTATTTTAACAAGAAAGCGAAGGATAGAGAATTAGCTGTGGGAGAGAAGGTGCTCCTTCTACTACCCGGCAGCAATAACAAGTTGCAAATTGGATGGCAAGGTCCATATACGGTTCTAGAGAAGGTGTCTAGAACTAATTATAAAATAGACAAAAAGGGGAAAGAGAAAATTTATCATATGAACCTCTTAAAGAAGTACCTGGACAGAGAAATCCAGGATGGAACACATCTACTGACCTGATAGCAACGGGTATGAAAAATGAACCACTCAACTCTCACAAGTACCCATTAAAATCATGTGAAACGTTTGCACAGGTGAAAATCAGTAAGCATCTGACTAAAGCTCAGAGAGAGCAGGTTCAAAAGGTTCTGATTGAACATACAGACGTGTTAACGGATAAGCCGGGGCACACAAACCTGTTAGAATATGATATGAAGTTGATAGACCCAACACCCATCTATATGAGAGCCTATACGATTCCGTTCGCTAAGGAGAAAGCATTGAAAGAGGAGATCGATTATTTGTTGAAGGAAGGAATTATTTCTCACAGTGAATCTCCTTACAGCTCTAGTGTGGTTTTGCTGAGAAAACCCTCTGGGGAACATCGTCTGTGTATAGATTACAGGAAACTGAATGCTGTCACAGAAAGTCAGGTGGATCCATTACCTGATACAAATCAGCTGTTTGCCAGGCTGAACAAGGCAAAATATTTTTCTACGGTGGATCTTAGCAAAAGCTATTATCAAATTCCAGTAAAGCCTGAGGTTCGACCTTATTTAGCCTTTAGCACCTCGGAAGGCCATTATGAGTTCAACATGTTGCCGTTTGGGTTGAAAAATGCCCCGGATGTGTTTTTCTAGAATGAAGCGGAAATTGTAGGATCCACTGAATAATCCATGTATAACAAATTTCATGGATGACATTCTTATTGCCACTGAAACCTTCGAAGAACACATTAACTCTCTGAATATGCTATTCGATAGGCTCAGAGAAGCAAAGTTGACTGCTAGACCAACCAAATGTTGTGTGGGTTGTAAAGAGTTGGAATTCTTGGGACACACCGTATATCAGGGAAACATGACCCCTGACCCCAAGAACGTGGAGAAACTGCAGAGAGCACCGAGGCCCCAAACAAAAAAAAGATGTGAGATCTTTTGTCTCATTGTGTGGGTTTTATCAGAAATATATAAAGAACTTTAACTCTATATGTGCTCCTCTGACAGATTTAACTCGTAAGGGACAACCTGATAAGATTATTTGGTCAGCACAGTGCGAATTAGCATACCAAGAGTTAAAAGAAAGACTCACCAGCAAGCCGATATTGAAATTGCCTGATTTAAGTCAAGAATGTGTGGGGAGAACGGATGCAAGCAACATCGGATTAGGGGCTACATTGTTGCAAAGGTCCACTTCACTTGATGTGGAATTAAACCCAGTTGCTTATGCTAGCCGCAAGTTGAATAAGGCGGAGCAAAACTATTCAACAAGTGAAAAAGAATGTTTAGCACTAATCTGGGCTATAAAAAAGTTCCAGATCTATCTCTATGGTAGGACATTTGTGGTGCAAACAGATCACCAGCCTCTCGTATTCTTATCACAGGCCAAGCATGAAAATGCACGTCTATTAAGGTGGTCATTACTTATCCAACCTTATTCATTTACGATAGAATATATACCGGGGTAGCAGAATGTAGGAGCGGATTTCTTGAGTAGGCATCCTTATGAGGAAAATCAGAAAACGCTTAAGACATAGAATTTCATTTGCGCTAGTTGTCTCACAGATTATAACCTGCAATGAATGCATGTTTTAGGAAGGGAGGTGTGTAGCGAAATCTGTGAAACAATCGCAAAATTCAGTAAGATTTTACTCCTATGATAATAAATAAACCCGCCCGTGGTTGTTTGCCTATCTGCTTCCCCTACTCCAGTAGAGCGCTGTATTTTATATCGTAGTAACGCGTAGACAAGAATCCGCCGTTAAATATTACACGCTTTTTTACTTTCGTCCTTGAGACTAACAATTAACGATCTGCCAGAACTGTGACACCAAACTGCCGTCTGAATTAACGTAAGATTTTAACTTTAACGCTACTAATAGTAGTAATTCGGACATTTTCCAGTAGTTTAGAACGAAACGGCAGTAATAATTAACGCCAATACTAACACCGCCTTGCAAAACCCCTCTTCGCTAAACACGCGGTTCTCGTACTATATCCACGCTGTTGGACACGCCAGAAGATATATACACACACACAGTGTATTTCATGCTAAAAAATTAACTATAAGGTAACGTAAAGAAAACGCGTTGTCGAAATTTTGTGACGTACTACAAAAGGCGCTGCTTCGTCTGAAAGAGAACGGCAGTTAAGAAAAAGAAAAAAATTACGATGTAACGTGGAAATTAAAAAAAAAAAGATATATAGTAAGAGAGAGGAAGAATGGAGCATTGGTGGTCGTGTCACTAGTTCGTTGTTTCCAGAAATTTGAATTTGAACCAAAAGCAAAGCATACAAGGTTAGATAGTAGGAAAACGATAATAGTAAATATAATGAATAAACTTATAAAAATGAAACCACTGTGTGACAGACATCAACAGGATCACAAATTACTTGTCAGAATTATAAACTAGTAGTAAATGAATTATATATTGACAGAAGACAGATGGACGGACGAACAGACTACTTCTTTCTCAGCTTGACAGATAGTGGGGGAAGGGTAGGGTAGTCCAAGATTTGAAAATTTGAGTTCAGTTTGAAAATAAGACGCTAGAAGCCAAACAGGTCCTGATTGGCTGGAGTCAAATATACTATGACGGTGATAAAAATCATTTGGGAAAGGCTTTCGTCGCCACATTAGAAAATTGTTTCTACAAAAAAGTTGTGTTAAAAGCAAGATAAAAGTACTGTCTTGGCTTTGCTGATCTGCACCAGCAAGCGATCTAGATTTGACCATATATATCGCAATTAACCTTATTAGTAGGAAATTTTCATTTGATGCGGTAAGAAATAAAACCTTTGTATCATTATTATGATTATTAAGATGTATGTATTATTGAATATGTATGAAAATGATGTGGGAAAAAGATTATCTAGAGTGAATCCAACATCAAACATTGTGTTGATTCACAGAGTTGTTAAGAAATATAGTAACAGGTTGTAGAAAAGCCCGACAGGTTTTCTAATACTTTGGGAGAAAAATAAAATTAAATAGTAATGGGGAAATTGTTGTACAGTATTGTGACATAAGACCAGGAAAACCACTGGCCGTCTTCTTCAGCAAGTCACTGTCTTTGTACATGATTTGATATTATTAACTTAAATGTTTCCTTTGTCAAGGAAAGGGTCAAACTGTATTTTGAAGTTTATTTGACCATGAATGGGGTAACAAACCAATTAAGAACGTTAAGTAATTGTGTAGTTACCATACTGAATCTGAATGAATTGAAAATGTTTAGTTAGGGAAAGAGAGAGTATATCAGAGGGTGATGTAGGCCGCATTTATATTGTTCCAGGGTTTTATCTATGACTAGAAGTGAGCCCAGGTCAACTGAGATCTGTATATTTCTGCATCCTAAAGAAGTGAGGCAGTATCAACTGTGTGCCTCCTTGTTATGTCAAGATCAGAAGCCTGACTTGTTATTGGAAGCTGGTGGTTTGACTATACTGCACATCAGAAGCCTCAAAGTTAAGCCAGTGTCTGCAGGCATTTGGTAGATCAAACCAAATTACTCTCATTTCCCAAGTGTTTAATAAATTATTCAGATTGTGATGAACTCAGACGTTCTTCCTAACATTACCCATTCATAGGATCAGTAGTACATTGAAACTGTCCCAGATTGCCACATGTAATTAAATTTGTGAATAATAGTATATACAGTTATAAATTGAACCATTTTGATGTAAATATGTTGATTGATCATTTTGAAGTTCAATATTCCAGTATACACAAAATTGTGATACTGGAACAATAAATTGTAAAAAAATTAATTCACATTTAAACTTAACTCTGGGTGTTGTTAATTACTTTTCCTATAGTCTTAGGTGTATTTGTTGTCAGTTTATCACATCACATTTTACATTACCCTAGACATTAGCCAGATAACATACTGTACATACACCATTATTTTACTTAGGAGAAAAATACGTCGCAGGTTTAGGTCGTAGGGTGGAAGCAGCAAGGTTCTCTGAAAATACATACCCTATTATTTATTAGACTCAGGGGCCTTCACAGCTTGACCTCACATCTGCATAAATTAACATTTTAGCTATTTAATAGCAAAATCCACCACAAGCCGGCCAGACATAAAGGAAGAAATGCTAGCAATTAATACATCACTAGGGAACAGAGGATATAGTGTGAGGCTAGTGTGGGTTCCAGCACACATAGGTATTGCTGGTAACGAGTTGGCAGATCAGAACGCCAAGAATGGAAGAACAAGTAAAAACACTATAAGAGCAGGACTGGGAAGGTCAGAGATCAAGAGCCAAGTGAAGATAACTATAAACGAGGAATGAAAGACAACATGGAAGAACAGTAGAAACGGCAGACACGCTTTCAAACTGCTGAAAGAACCAACGAGGACGTGCCAGGTCAGAGAAGAATTAAAGATACCATCAAACAAAACACTGTGGCGTCTCCGTCTCGGTGCAGCATACTTTATGATAGAAGAACCACACTGCCAAGAATGTCAGGAAGAGAATGACATAGACCACTACCTGATCCACTGTAAAAAGTATGAACAACAAAGACTTGAATTTAAAACTTACTATAGAAATCACAATATAGACTTGACAGGTGATAAGGTTTTAAGTATAGATGCCCCAAGAGATGCACAATCAATAGTTAAAAGAATAATACATAAAACAAAGGAAAACATATAAGGTTAGTAACCAAAAACAAAGAAAAAAAAACTTACTAACTACTCATAGGTCAAGGAAAGACAACAAGGTATGAAACAAAAAAAATAAAGACAACTCAAAAAGAACAAATACTAATACAAAGTAAAACCAAGTGTAAAGGACAATAGTTATCAAGAAACAATACAACAGAGAAAGAAAAATGGACAAATACTAATATAAATTAAAATCAGCAACTGCTAAAGACAACAGCTATTTAAATTGAATACAAAATTAAAAAATAAAATGACACTAAATACCCCAATTATAACTAAATTTCAGGTTGAACAGGGTAGACCAAGATGGAACGAGAAGAGGCAATAACGGTCAGCTGTTAAGTGCCCGCTCTCCACCCATCACCTCATCAAAACAACAACAACAACAACAATTTCAAATACCTCATTTTTCTTACACAAGAAGATACGGCTTAGCTGACTGAGATTATTAAGTGTGACGGATGAGTGACCGAATATAATTCGCATTATATTTCATTGTGTGAAATCGTATGTGACTTAATGTTATGCGAGTTAATGTTATGTGACTAAACAACAGACGCCGACAAATAGCTAGTTGTGACAGGCGATTTTTGTTAAAGTGCGCGTATGGATAAATGGAATAATATATGACTTTGTGCGCTGTGCGTTTTCTCGCGGGCAATAATGGGGGAGGGCACAAACCTTTTTTTACCCGACATGCCATAGCGGAAAACTTACGGGTGGATAGGATACTAGCAGTTTATTAAAATGTTCTTTTCTTCCTTATCTAGCACTCGATCAACACCAGCGGCCAGCGGTCTAACTTTACTAGTACTATTATTATTATTTTGTGTTTTCGATCTTTGGACTAGTTCGGGTTTTCTTTCTTCATTCAGTGAAAGATTAATGGTGTCTTCTTCGTGGGTACCAGTCTCAAGTTCCTTCGTGAACCGGTTGGGCCCAAGAGACCAATAAAAAGTAAGATTAATCGTAGTTTGACGGTACATTACCCAGAAATATTTCACCAATTTTCCAGCCCACTGGACATACGAGAGAACATATATTCCTGACGTTTGACAGCCGTAGCAACGGAGTGATCCAGAAAACTACGCTGTTTCAAAATCGGCACTCACCATAAGAGCCAGCCGATAAGTGTTAACATCACCATCAGTTTTACATATTGTAACATTTGTCCTAGCAACCAGAGGCTTAACAATACAGGAATTACGTTTCTCCTTTTGCAACCGTGAACGACCCGAGCACGTCTTCCTTCAGTGAATTGCGGTGACAAAATGTTTCATCCAGGAAAAATTAACCACCAAATTAGGCGTCCACCTTGTAATTATTATTCGATATAAAGGCTGGACTGGGGCTATTTTTGGACAACCCACCTGACAGTATAGGTTTAGACTATGGTAATTTTTCAAGGGATACCACCACCACTATTAGGTAAGCAAGAATATTTGTGGCCACATATGACAGAGTGAGAGACAGAGAGAGTTAATATTTTCCTTTGTTACAATCATTGTACTAACTAATTATTTTATTTCGCTAAACTGAGTACTTTAGTGAGTAGTAATTTAGTGGGGAACTTGTTCTTCATAGTCTATTCTGTAACGTAGTGTTTATTTTTGACCTTTGGGTTATTAACTTCTTTTGGGATCCTTTCTCAACAAGGGGAGGGCACTTTTTCGGTTTTTTTAATATACTCGTATCTGTAAACATGATTTTTATTGATTTCTATATATGTTTGATGTTGTAAAAAGTTTAATGGTAATAAACAACAAAAAGGAACATACATTTGTGTGTTGGTCGGACCCATACCCAATTAACCATAGTTTTTCACGTCTTGTGTGTCTTGGTGTCACATAATTGTGTGTGTGGGTGTGTTAAGTTAAACTTTTCTTTATAGAGATAAGGGGTTGGAAGACTGTCTTACACTACAATATAGTCGTATAGATAGGCTGGACTAGAGAAACTATTCATCCCAGAGACAACTTTTTCTCCTTAACTATTGTAGTGAAGTGAATCTGCATGACAAAACGCTCAAAAATTCCCCGCTCAAAAAACTAGTTAACGTATTTTAAAAATCTATAAATAACTACAGTATTTGAAATGTGTCTGAGGGCCCAGTCAAATTTACCGCCAACAATTCTCTAGTGTATTTGAATTTGTCTAGGAAACAAGTCAAAAGTTACCGCCCACCCAAAATTTATCTAAGAGCATAGTACAAATTTAACAACCAATCAAATCTTTTCCATATCTTGTAGTGATAAGAAAATTTTGGTTGACGTGGAAATAATGCCTATTTTGTGTTTTTGACTGAACGTAGATAATTTATTTCTGAATAACTAAAGATAATTAAAATGAAAGGGATATCTCGAATTATAGCGCTGATATTGCTTAACACATAAACATAAAGATTCTCTCATAATAAAATTACATTAACTTAGAAAAATTTAATTTAGTGATATTTTCACATCAGGGTAATGCCCAATTTAATTACTTAAAAATTACCCACATTGAAATGCAAAGGACTAACTAAAGGAAAACTATATAGAACGATAGAGAGAAATTGGCCGTTTAATTATCACTTTCGATAATTAAAATCTGTCTATTAATAACGGAAATATATAATGTTAAAATTTGGTCAGATTATACAGACACGCTTAGAACCGCATAAGTTACTAGTCTCAAAAATTAACTTTTTGACTTTTCCTCTGATTGGCCGGGTGTAGTTCTATAAATAGTAACATCCTCTTGTGGTTTTCCGCCATTGAATCATAAAAACCACGCCGAGCTGACGTATCCTAAAAGACAGTATGACCAAGCCTTTGCCGTTTGAACTGAGAGAGCAGTGCTAAGAACCCTTTTACGGCCAGTCAGCTTGTGCGTGTGTGAACGTATTTACCTGAGGGTAAGAAAGATAATTTTATTTGCATACTTTGTTAAATAATTGATCTGTAAGTAAACAGGCTATGTGTTCCATATTAATTCGAGTACTGCCGGCGGGATGTGTTGTGTCACGCTGACCTAAGTAGGAATGTGTGCAGGCTTGTTCGAAATGAAAAAAATGTGTATAGTGTTTGCATATTGGCAACAAAATTACGACAGTAAGTGTAGTAGCGATTTAATTTAGTATTTTCTTCTGGAGTGACACACTGTTCAAAGATCATGTGTTAAACATATAGGGAAGGTTTAGAATGAAGTAATCAATAGGTCACATGTTGTATTGTACTCGCCATGATTATTGTATGGAAGCCAAACATGGACGAGGGACCCAAACCTTGAATTAACACAGAGAAAGAATGATTACATGAAACTGATTGTAGACATGGGAATTCAAGGTCTTGTGCAACTTGGTAGCACAATTAACTGACAATGGTAAGTTTAATAATGTTTAGGGGTGAATTGATTGAGGCAGACTTCTACATGGAATGGGTTGTCCTTCTATTCCAGGTTATATCACGAATTTACCTCGTGGCTGCCTGCAATTGATAAGAAGAGCGTGTGGGAGTTGAGAGCTCCTCATACACTTGGAGCTAGACCCCATCTTCTTAGTCAGGAGTCACAATGTTGGTGATCCTGACTACTACTGAAAGAACAGCAACAGCAACAGTCTAAAGTTAAGTCCTTTAAGAAGGCAATGTCAGTTCATCCAAACTCATTCACCCAAAAAAACTTAAACACCGTTGTATGATGATAGTATCAGACCTTACAGAGCAGGACTGGTGGCAGTATTAGGAACAGTAACTGTGTGTGTGTAGACATTCCAGTGACCCCTTTACAGAAATGGAACAGATTTTCCAAAATATTTATTTTATTATGTAAATAAGCATTTTCTTGATTTTGATAATTCCTGACCAAAAAGATTGAGGTTCAGGAAAATTAAATTGTATATATAAATTTCATACAGCCTTGCTTAAATAATTTTTTTAAAGTTGAAGTTCTGTTTGAAATTAATCATTAAATATATTAAATACATTCCCCTAGACCCGTAGCTAAATCAATTTGGGATCAGAAGAGGTAGCCGTTAGGGATTCAGAGTACATCATCATCATCTTCTCTGAGAAGTTACATAGCTTGACCCCACCTTGATGTCTATACACCCTTGCTCTTTTCAGAGAAGGGGGTATTACTTATAAGACCAGTCTCTTATCTGGCACTATCCTGGTATCATCTGATACACCTATTTGTCCAGGACAGACCATCTTTTAATAACATCAAAATCTCTTTTGACAACTATTCACTCGTGAAATCTATTTCTACACCTTTCTTCTCACCTATTTACCACTATCACCTCTGCTCAGACGGGACTATAAATATCTTCTAACCTATCTAAAACTATACGACAGAAATGCTCACACAAATAGCAGGATTATTTAAGGCAGGTTACGTGTAAATAATAAAGGGGCGGATGTAAAACTGGAAGAAAAAACAAAATAAATAAATAGTGATATGGAGACAAATACAACTATATTATCAGAATAAATAACAACCGTCACAGTTTATTTTAGTGCAGATATTTCTGATTCATATAATACATTTTCAAAACAATTCTACATTAAATAATACAATTATACAATTTTAAAAATGTCACATAACTAGGCTTAAAACAGTCTTTCCAAAAATGTATCCACTGAATACATGACAGTTATTATAAGTAGCTGCGCTAAATTAATGACATGTGACTTTAGTAGACTGTCACGGATTGCCTCATCTGCTTTGCAGTAGTGGTTCAACAATGACCAAAACTCAAGAGTATCTAAATTGTCGTCAAAGGTGTTTACCTTCGCACAAGATTACTTTGGGCATAGATGTAGATAGAAAGACAATGACGCTTCTATTCGAAGGTTGTTTTCACAAGATAATTAAGAATTCAAGAACCATGCGGCATAGCGCTGAACAATGGTTAACTTATATCTGTCCGTCGCCTTTTGTGAAGGATTTAAGCAATGGTTTTTAGCCCGTTGAAGCCCCTAGCTGAGTCAATTCAGCGAATTCCTCTTATAATGGTATAGCTCTGTTTAGAGATAAATGTATGTCTAGGTGTATATATATATATATATATATATATATATATATATATATATATATATATATATATATATATATATATATATATATATATATATATATATATATATATATATATATGATCTTCCTTATCAGTCATTTCTGACCAAAGGAGCGTACCTCCCGAAATAACTTTCGGTGGCACGAGGTTGGTCAATGTTAGATCAAGCTGTTGCCCATGCAGCATGACCCGGCCTGGACGTCAGGGGAACGGACTAGCCGATACAGTCTGACACCAGTAGCAACAGCCTAGTCACTAGTAGGATACGGAACTTGCCCTCAATTGCTTACCGTAAGCATGTATTAGCTCTAGAAATGCCACAGTTATCCAAGTAGGATCGTGTAATCTAAGGAACCTCGACTGATTTAATGAGCCATTCGCGGTTTCACCGTGAGACAGTGTGAACTTAGACATGCATGGCTTAATCTTTGAGACAAGCATATGACTACTGGCAGGATCAACCAGATAACTGTCTGACTGAACAGAGCATTTCGTCGCTCGCGTCGCGCGGGGAGGGAGACAGCGCTCTGTGCAGAGCGGATCCCGGCGGCCCCGGCGATTTTATTCTTGCGAGAACCACTGGCCGCCTGCCGACTAGTCGGTCAGGATTGGCCGAAAGCGACACCAGATTACTGACTGCCGGCCCACGACTCGTTGCGAGAGCGGGGCCATTTTTCGAGACTGTTGTCGAGCCACGATACGGAGATGCGACTGCTTGCTAACATCACGACCGAAGGCTGCAATTTACGGACACAGGAGCTAAACTACTGCCTCGCTAACCGATGAACTGGGAGGGCCCGGTCGTACCGGGATCACCACGCACAGTCTCTCGAGACTGAGATATATATATATATATATATATATATATATATATATATATATATATATATATATATATATATATATATATATATATATATATATATATATATATATATATATATATATATATATATATATATATATATATATATATATATATATAAGGGGTGCAACTGGAGTTGACAGTTAGACAATACTTGTATTGTTTTCCTTATGTGCACTCTCCCGAAAATAGAAAAGTGTGCAAATGACGGTGTACACGACTAGTTTGATTGTGGAAAGAAGCCAACAACACAATTGATAAACAGTACAAGAACTGGAGACAAGAAGGTGCGGAGATGCAGATTAAATCAACAGACAATCAAGATACTCTTCTGTCCAGTTTTATTCGGCAAACGGATTTAATTCATCATTTTTGTTAAAAAATAACCTTAAAAAGTATGTTTTTGATTGTCTCTTCAAGACACATTTTTAATTTGAAGTATTGCAGACTTATTATTTTTGATAAAAATGATCCATAATAATAACTTGGTGGTGGTTCAACATGTAACAGAAACAACACAGTGTAACACACTATAATAAAAAAAAAAACCTGTCAATTTTGACGGGTTATTGCTAGTAATTAAATATTTTGCATTTATTAACATTTGAAAATTTATACTGGATGTCCAAGAAATACGAGTCTGGCAACCTCAGCATATAGAATGATGGTTTCATGAAACACCACTGCAAGAGATAGTGACTTCTTTGTGCGGGTCTCTCATAGAGAATCAAATGCAGGGGTAGTTCCAAGTTCCATATAGAGCAGGGAGTGGATGGTGATATAACTGGCATTCATACTTATCATATTAACCTTTTCAACCAGTGCATTTACAAATGTAAACATGTTTAATATAAATGTAATGGATGTTAACTCCGCCAATGCCGGTCCCAAGCCCGGATGAAAAAGGAGGAGGGCGGCCTGCATGGAGGCCGTAAGGAGGCAGCCCCTCCACCATGCAAAGGCACAACAGGCCAATCACCTGTTTGCTTTAAACCACGATTACGAGTAACACAAGAGAGAAAACCGGACGGATTCTAAAGGCGACGAACTGGAACGGACTACGGACTACGACTTATGGAACATGGAATACAAGAAGTATAAATGGGAAGGAAGAGGAGCTGGTGGAAGAGATGAGGAAAGCAAAACTAGAAATCCTGGCTATAACGGAAACAAAGAAAAAAAGACAAGGAGTCATGGATCTCAATGGCAACACGCTGCTCTACAGTGGTGTACCCATATCCGAAAGAGCTAAGGGGGGCGTGGGTTGCATTGTGGCCCAAAATCAAAAAGATAGTATCAAGGGGTGGAACTTTGTCTCAGAGCGCATTATGGTTGTGAAACTAAAAGAAGGAGAAACCATAGTCAACCTGGTCATAGTGTATGGGCCAAATGAGGATGAGAGAGCAGAGGTCAAGGAGGAATTCTTCGAGCTGCTTCAAAGGACAGTGGATGACTGCCTAGATGAAGTTATCATGCTCGGAGATTTTAATGCCAGTGTTGGAAATGACCATGCTAGATGGGGTGGAGTTATCGGAAGATATGGAGAAGATACTCTCAATGACAATGGAAAGCGACTCCTTAGATTCTGCAGTGAGCAGAATCTGATCATTACAAACACAAAGTTCCCCCATAAGCGCATACATGCATACACTAGATGTGAACCAACAAAGAATGAGAAGTCAGTGATCGACTATGCCATTGTTCGGAGAAGCTCATTCAAATATGTCCGAGATGCAAGAGTCTGGAGGGGGCCAGAGATTGGAAGTGATCACTACCTGCTAACAATCAAACGAACAACTGAAAGAGTTGCTCAGCCTAGGAACTGCTCAACATCACGCAAGAAACCAAGTAAACGAGCAGGAAAAATGAGCATTAGGACCTACAAGCTGAGAGAGCCAGAAATTAAGACCAGATATCAGGGGCTTATTGCTGCAGCGGTGAGCAACACAGAAGAACAACCTGATGACTTGGAAACCCTCTGGAATAAATTCAAGGATATCATAAAGACAGCTGCTGCAGAAGCATGCGGTGAAGTCCGACTTTGGAACCAGAGAAAGAGGACACCTTGGTGGACAGAGGAAGTCAAAGAGAAAATAAGAGAGAAGAAAATGGCATGGAAACAATACTTAGGAGCTAAAAACACAACAGGAAAAATGGAAAAATATAGAGAATATGTGACACTCAGAACAGAAGCAAAGAACAAAGTGCTAGCAGCAAAACAGAAGTCCTGGGAAGAATTTGGAGAAAAGCTAGAAAAAGATGCACAAGAAAACCAGAAATTGTTCTATAAGACCCTAAAGAACATGAGGAAGGAAAAACAATGCCCTCTCAAATTTATAAAGGACAGGCAAGGCAAATTGCTTACTGCCCCGAAGGAAGTAATGGAAAGATGGAAAGAATATTTCTCAGAACTCCTGGATGGTGAGCATGGTGAAGCATCAGAAATGATAAACACTAGCACAGAAGAGAAAACCAATGATGGTGAAGATGACATAAAGATGGAAGAACTGAGGGCAGCACTAGAGAAAATCAAGATGGGCAAAGCAGCAGGGCATGATGGTATAACACCTGAAATGGTTAAGTACATGGGAGCATCAGGCGACCTATTACTCCTAAAGGTCCTACAGGCAGCATGGTGCAACAAGACCATACCAAAGGATTGGGAGATTGCCATCATAACACCAATTTTCAAAAAGGGTGACAATCGACAATGTGGAAACCACAGAGGCATATCCCTTCTCAGTGTCCCTGGTAAAATCTACTCTAGAATCCTAGAGCAGAGACTCCGACGCCTAGCTGAGCCACAATTGGATGAGGTCCAGTGCGGATTCCGAGCAAACCGAAGTACTCAAGACCTAATCTTCCCACTCAGACAGCTGAGTGAAAAGGCCCTTGAGTATAAGAGTGAGATCCATCTTTGTTTCATAGATCTGGAAAAGGCGTTTGACAGGGTCCCCTGGAGCAAACTTTGGGACTGTTTGGCAAGGAAGAATATTCCAGCACCTCTGATTCATGCTATACAGAGCTTCTACAAGTCTTGCAGAAATTATGTGAGGACAGCAAACCATAAGTCAGAAGAGTTCAGGACCACCACTGGTGTAAGACAAGGTGATATCCTATCACTTTACCTCTTCATACTCCTTATGGACGATGTCATCAAGGCATGTAAGGAGAGAACAAGAAAGTATTCAGTGGGGTACTGGAAGATGAGACAGGTCTATATTTCGGAGCTGGCATTTGCTGATGATGTTGCCCTGATTGCTAAATCAGAGGCACATCTCCAATCCAACCTGCAAGTCTGGAAGGAAGAGCTGGAGAAGAGAGGGATGGTCATAAGCAGCTCTAAAACAAAATCCATGGTGATATCACGAGAAGAAAGAAAACATCAGATTAAGTTGGGAGAACAGGTCCTGGAGCAGGTCGACCACTTTAAATATCTCGGAGCTATTATAGACCGAAAGGGAGGCATCGAAGAAGAGTTGGCCACTCGAAAAGCAGCGGCTGGGAGACTTTTTCAGGCCATAAATCGTGGATTCCTCAGCAAGAAAGAGGTTGGTAAGAAAACGAAGATGGCTGTATACCGCTCCACCTATGTCCCAGTCTTGACATATGGATGCGAGTCGTGGGCAATGACTACAACCCACAAAAGCCAGATCCAAACCTCAGAAATGAGGTATCTGAGGAAAGTGGTTGAAGTAACAAGAAGAGACATGGTCCGCAACCAGACGATCCGTCAAGGCCTAAAATCCCATCCGCTGCAGACCCAAATAGAACAGTCCCAACTAAGATGGTTTGGCCATGTCTGCAGAATGGGAGAAGATCGGCTACCACGACAAGCATGGGAAACAAAGAGCCAGGGATCCAGACCTCCAGGACGACCCAGAGTCCGCTGGGAGGACAACATTAGACAATCTTTGAAGGACCGAGGACTAGAATGGAACCAGGCCAGGAAGAAGACAGCTGATAGAATGGTCTGGCGCTCTCTCTTCCAAACCTCTATACCTCACGGTAGAAGGGGAACGACTAAGTAAGTAAGTAAGTAATGGATGTTTTCCGCTTACTGGGAATTAATGTTCATAGAGAGTTACGTTCTGAGGCAGATGTTTGGTGGAATGAAAAGGGGCGGGGGGGGGGGGGGACCCCTGATTGTCTTGTCAGGAAACCCAATACTATTAAGGGTATTTGTTTCTCTCTTATTTCGTGTTAGTAGTCGGTGGTAACAATTGGTGGTGCTATCTGTCAAACAGGTGAGTGGTATAAGTGGCCTGCAGTCAAAGCTAGACACCATGAGCAGACAGGTCTTAACAGACGCTAGACCATCTTCGCAATTACCCCACGATTCTACGAGGGATGTGTTGCGACCACCAGACTTGACCAGTGACGAGAGTGAACCAGTCCATAACCTGCAAAGAACAAGCATCACATAGAGCAGAAACCAACCGACACCTTACTGACAGCTAAGTACCAATTCATAGCTGCCAAGTGAACTCTCTATTAAAGAACGTTTCCGTGAGGACATCTTAAAGACCCTATATCAATTCACCTTACTATTATTTATATACTACTTGTCAAAAGTCAAGGGCCACCCTATTATTTTCAATACACTTTTATATAAGCGCATAGAATAATTAAATAAAGGAAGTTTTTAGTAAAAATGGGTGCAATATCTTCCTCTGACAGTCCTCTATGCACGTTAAGCATAAAAACAACTCACCGACAACCATGGTTATCACGTGCAATTTGGTTTGCTGACCATAAATTCACATTTTTAATCTGTTTTTTCAAACTTCCGTACAACCAAACAGGTGAAGTAATCGTGCTGATTGACATTCCACGTGCAATGGCGACTTTTCGTGAACAGAGTTCACTCTTAATTTGTTTAACAATCAGCAGACTTAGGGTAGTTTCATCACTTGCAAAAACCATGCCACCGAGAAGAAGTCTTGACACCTTACAAAGAATGAGTGCTATAGCGTGGGTTGAAAGTGGTTTATCTGTCCGTGAGGTTGCTAGACGGCTTGCAGTGTCACACTCTACTATCCAAAGAATTTTGGAGAGATTTCAGGCCACAGGAAGTGTGGAGGATCGCCACCGGCCAGATCGCCCTAGATGCAGCAATAGACATGATGACCGGTACCTCTTGTTGTCAGCCCTGCACCATCGAACAGTGACTTGTTCCACTCTAAGATGTCAGCAGAGACAAACTGTAAACGTTAATGTCAGTCAAAGCACCATTCGCAGACGTTTACATGAATTTGGACTGGCTACTCGACGTCCTGCAGTCAGAATCCCTCTTACTCCTGCTCATCGTAGAGCCCGTGTTGCTTGGTGTCGCGAGCACATCCGAGGGACAAGGCAACAATGGAGTCAGGTTCTCTTCACTGATGAATCTCGCTTCACTGTGTCATTCAATGATGGCAGGATTCGAGTTTGGAGACGACCAGGAAAGCGATTTACTGATGACACAATTCGAGAGGTAGATCGTTATGGTAGGGGTTCTTTCATGGTCTAGGGAGGCTTCTACAGACACGGCAGGACCCCACTCTACATCATCCAAGACAACTTGACCGGCCCAAGATACCAGAACAAAATTTTGAGACCAATTGTTCAGCCTGCTCTGGAGGCCATAGGTGGTAATGCCATCCTCCAAGATGATAACGCTCGACCCCATCGGGCTCGTGTGGTGAATGAGTTTATTCAGCAACATGGGATCATCAGGATGGCGTGGCCAGCTCATTAACCTGATCTTTCTCCGACTGAGCACCTCTGGGATGTCCTTGGTCAAAGATTGTCAACAAATCACCCCCTGCCAATGGATGTTGCACAGCTGACTGCATTTCTGCTTCAGGAATGGCAAGCTGTTCCTCAGGATACTGTTCGGACACTTGTGGACTCGATGCGTCTACGCTGTCTTGAATGCCTTGCTGCAAACGGTGGTTATACCCGATTTTGAAATGTCTATTTTTCCAATATCTATTGTGTGACTTTTGAAAAGGTGGGTGACACACTTCACAGCTTCATTGCGTTTGAATGTGTGTTTCCATTCCTTTACGGGACATGTCAATTTGGTATTCACTAAATGCCGTTTTGACCGATACCAATTACGTTTATATCAGATTTGTTTTATGGTTTCAACCAAGGTTTTTCTAAGTGACCCTTGACTTTTGACGAGTAGTATATTACATTTGTTAATGATAGTTGAGTATTTTGTTATCTGTAAATATACACATTTATAGGGGGATCCTCTCTACCGTAGCACTTGATTTCTTCAAATTCCGATAAGGCTCCTTAGAGCTGAAACACTATTCTTCAATTCACATCTATGATAAGAGAGAAAGGTAGGCACCTTTGATGACCATTTAGTAGATACTCTGAATTTTGGCCAGTTTGACCATCACTACAGAGCAATGGTAGTAAATCTCGTGACACTTTTTTGTCTCTCTCTATTTCCCTTACTTCTCTTTTTTAGATTAAGGGACTGCCTTGTAACGGCATGTGATTTTCCACTTACGTCTTTCTAGTACCTGTCATCAGTACCACATTATTGATTTTGTTTCGTCATTTCAATTCTTCTATTTTGCGTAAACGCTTTTTTATGAAATTATGTATCTTTCTTGTTGTCCTATTTGTTGCTGTCCATGTTTTAGAGACATACATTAGGAAGGACTTGATATTTCACTTTTTGTTATTGGACTCGATTTCTTGTGACTTTTATATATCAGTGAAATTCCTTTTGCTTTTGTATTATTTGTTTATGTCAATGACTTGTGCTCCAAATTTATCTGTATTCTGACAAGATATTTATGTGCACATCTTGATAGGTACATTACTTGTGTCATCTAGCGCTGCCTCGACAGTTTCATTAAATTATGATTGCTTTCTTTGTTTGCTTGTTTAAAATAGTTTAGCAATGTTAGATTTAAACTATCAACCTCAATGTCTACATGCCAGAAGGAAATAAAAAACACACACACAGAATTACACAATGTTTCAATAATAAAATGAGCTGATGCGAAACTCAAAGATAATGAAAAAGAAAAAAAAATAATTTAGAAAAGAACATTAATATTTAGGACTTTAACAAATGAACTATACACCAGAAAGGTGGACATTTTTTATTGTCTGCCATCATCAGCCACAGTCACATACAGGAGACAAAGATGATAGGTGTAGATGGGTTAAGACGCTAGCGATGGATAGGACACAAATTAAGGAAACCTGTTGAAGGCATTGCAAGGCAGTCATTGTTGTGGAATCCCCGAAAACATATGGAGAAGAGAACTGGAGACATAAATAACAGCAATAAAGTAGAAATGGAATGATCTTGAGAGGCTGGCACAGGACGGAAGAACCTGATACAAATTTTCTCAAAAATCTATGCTCCTTCATGACTTGAAGGATAATTATTAATGATGATAAATGATGATGACAAAAAAAAACAACAAAAACAAGATGTTACTAAATATCACATCAGATAAGTTCTTTAAGACATATTCTTAGATATTCCAAGACCACAATGTCTTTTATATTTGGACATGTGCCCTAATATAACCGACGATCTCTGTGTCTAGGTGTAATGACCCGTGCCTCGCCAAAACCAGGAAAAACGTATATTTAAATGAAAGTTAGTCAGAGATGTCAGATAAGAAACTGAAGGAGATAAGCGAACTGTTTTATTGAGGAATAAAATCCAGACGTCACCAAATGGCCGATATGAGTCATTGACAAAGTCACATAATTGGGTTTGCTCAAAAAAGCAGTAGCTCGGGTTACTTCTTGCTCAGAATGGCCGAGTCCCAGAATCTCCATGCCTTTTATGTGAATTTTGGTAAATAATTTATGTCGGGCCAAACCCTGACTGATTTTGTGGTTAATTCGGTTAAAACCGATCAGGAAATAGCAGAGGTCCACTGAACTTGAGGATAGGAAAATGGCCAGAGAACACGAAAAAGCCAAAGCAGAGAAGGAAGCCGAATAAAAGGAAGCACAAAGGATATTTGAAGAAAAGGAAGGGTGAACAGGATAGAGCTGACAATGGAAAAGGAGAGGAAATTCAAAAAGAAACAGGCCGAAAGAGCAGAAAAGAAGGACTTAAAGAATTAGAGATCAAAGGAAGGTGAGTCTAATCTGATTCCAGTGTTAGTGGGTCGGGCATTTGCCAAGGTAGTAATGGAGAGAATAGTTCTCACGTTGGGTTGCCTGGTGTGGCCTCTTTTGTAGTTAGATGTCTAATCGGAGGTTCTAGAGGAAATATACATCTATCTCTCCATGTTTGAGTCCTACATATGGCTTAGTTAGGGAGAAATACAACATGAAGCTATCTCAGAGTCTGAGTGGATGTGCTTATGATGTGTTCATCAAAATGGCCCCGGAAGAGCAGAATAATTACGACATGTTGAAGAAAGCCTGGCTTCAACGTTTTCAGTTGAACGTTCAAACATTTTAGAACACGTTCCGTGAAGCTAAGAGGCAGAATGATGAGTCTTTTAGGCAATATGCAACACGCCTGACTACGTCTTGTACGTGGAGAAGTGGGGATCACTCAGCACCTTCGGCGAATCGTATGAAGAGCTGCAAGAAATGATAATCGTGAAGCAGTTCAAAGACTCGGTCACCCCTGACATGAGACGGTTCATGGCTGAGCAAGAAGCCGAAACTCTTGAACAGGTTGTGTTATTTTCTGATCCTTATCAGAGCGCGCAGTTGGTAGTGACCCCAGCAAAGAGGTACATCCACAAGTGTCACCCTAAAAATATGATCACCCTGACACTGACCCCAAGAGTACGAACAACACAACACAAAAAAATGGCAGAAAAAGCACAGGATAACACCAGGCAGAAACAGAGCAATTCAGCCCAAGGAACTGGAAGACGATGGTGTAGATCGTGCAAAACTGACACGCATTTCGCGTCGGAATGTAAGAGGCCGAAATCAGGTACTTGTTGCGTTGCATATCTGCTCACGAGGTCGGGAGTGAACCATGACCTTCAGGCAGACGAACAAAACCAAAGTTATCCCCCCCCCCCCCCCCCGCCCAATTAGTGATCAAGAAACTGTCGGTAAGCACTTCGTACTGTGCTTATATGTTTCGGGTTCAGAATACCCAGCTCTAGTTTCACCATCTTTGGTGAAGACACACCAGTACACTGGTGACACTGTATAAATAAATGGGCCCCGGAAGAGCAAAGATAACGTGATCCTTCTGGTATGTACGGAGAAACATCAATGCCACTGTTTTAGATGATTTAGTCTATCCACTCATTTTAGGGAGAAAATAAGTGTTTCTTGGAGATCCCTCACGTGACTCCAGGCCGACACAAAAGAGAGAGAACCCAGAGCTCGCCCAAGCAGTCCTTAAGCTCTCATCTCTAATCAGCCCGACATATCGGAGCTGAAGAAGGCACAAAGGGATACTGAATCCCTAAAGACTTGCTTCTCTAGGTTGTATAGTAATTACTCTCATACTCTCCATGGAGCATATTACAGGGAAAGTGGTTTACAGACGGGTCGGGAACAAGAGACAGTTAGTTGTCCGACTCCCATAAAGAACCCATATGATGCAGCAATTGCATAAACCCGATTTACAAACTCGTCGAGGTACGCGTGCTTCAGTAAGACATACTTCCTTAAAATGCTTCTGACCAGGCATTAAACGGGATTTTCGACAACATGTGAGATTGTTCTGTTTGCCATAGCCTAGGACCAGGTCATCATGGATGAGATCACGAATAGTAGCATGAACAGTAAGATTGTTGCGGACTATGGCATCACCAGAACAAGGTGAGTAGAAGGTGGAGTTGCCGAGCTGTGAAACTCCTTCTTGAATATACAAGTCCTTACGCCAAACTACTACAGCACCACCTTTGTCAGCAGCTTTGGTCATAATGTCATCACGTTATTTAAAGAGTGACAGTGCCCGAAATTCAGAAGCAGTCAGGTTAGATCGACGGAGACGTGGTAGAGAATATACCTATCACAATGTGGAAACATAAAATTATCTTGGCAGCAATATAGACAACTTTGTAGGAACGGATAATGATACTGACATAACACTGCAAAAAAGCAAGAGGAGCTTCCGTGACCTAATATATGGAAGTCAAACGAGATCGAGGTCAAGAACGAAAATGAGAATTGTCAATAGAAATGCCAAGCACGTCCTATCGTATGTCTATAAAACATGGACAGCAATAAATATGACAACCAGAAAGATGAAGACTTTTATAAATGGTTTTTGGGTAGAACAGAAGGATTAAAATGGGACGATAAGATCAATAATGTGGCACTGATGACAATAACCAGACAAACACCAGTAGAACAAGAGATAAGGTTGAATAAGACACACGTTAAGAAAACCAGTCGATAACATTACCAGGCAGTTCTTATTCTGTTACCATTATGAATGAATAGAGGCAATGCAAAATACATGCAGGGAAGAGATATGGAGACAGGCATGACAGGATACATGAGACACGGAACGACCGTGATTGGA